>CM038410.1:2271913-2731125 GCA_021498475.1 Saguinus midas | reverse complement strand
AACTCCTGACCTCATGATCCATCCACCTCGGCTTCCCAAAGTGCTGGAATTACAGGTGTGAGCCACTGCATCTGAGTTTTTTTTTTTTTTAAGACAGTCTTGCTGGAGTGCAGTGGCATGACTCAGCTCACTGCAACCTAAACCCCCTGGATTCAGGCAATTTTCCTGTCTCAGTCTCCCAAGTAGCTGGGATTACAGGCACCTGCCACCACAGCCAACTAATTTTTGTATTTTTAATAGAGATGTGGTTTTACCATGTTGGACAAGCTGGTCTCAAACTCCTAACCTTATAAGTCACCCACCTGGGCCTCTAGACAGGAAGTTCTTTTTTATTAGATGGGCATTATTTATGATCTTTTCTATACAAGAGTGAAGACATTAAAATGTAAACTGCACGATGAAAATCTGAGTGGAGAGGCTCTTAAAGGTTAACATAATACTGAGTGATGCATGATGGAGATGTTCAGAGTAATATTCTGCATTGTCATATGAAGACATGAACATGTTTAAAATGAAATTAGTAGTATATTAACTGTACTTTTATATAATGAAATGCAGTACATAAAAAAATTTTAGATTAATAAAGTTAATACTTTAATTCAAAATTTTTACATGTTAAACACTATTGTGCATTCCATGAAGCGTTATTATGCCACAAACTTTAACCTCTTCCACCTTATCCAAGGGTATAGGTAAAAGGTCATAACAATAAACATAATGGATTAACATCTCTAGTAATTTTTTTTGCCAGTGGCTTTCAACTGCAAATAAGTTAAAGAATACTATTTCTGTAGGTTAAATTTTTTTTTTTAAGATGGGATTGCCGGGCGCGGTGGCTCACACCTATAATCCCAGCACTTTGGAAGGCCGAGGCAGGTGGATCACCAGGTCAAGAGATCGAGACCATCCTGGTCAACATGGTGAAACCCTGTCTCTACTAAAAATACAAAAAATTAGCTGGGCATGGTGGCGTAGCCTGTAATCCCAGCTACTCAGGAGGCTGAGGCAGGAGAATTGCCTGAACCCAGGAGGCGGAGGTTGCGGTGAGCCGAGATCGCTCCATTGCACTCCAGCCCGGGTAACAAGACCGAAACTCTGTCTCAAAAAAAAAAAAAAGATGGTGTTTCACCATGTTGGTCAGGCTGGTCTTGAACTCCTGACCTCAGGTGATTTGTCTGCCTTGGCCTCCAAAGTGCTTGGATTACAGGCATGAGCTACCATGCCTGGCCAGGTTAAATTTTTATTCTGTTTTTGATCATTTAAATTTATTTTAATCTTGGTGGGTACATGAGTATATATTTATGTAATATATGACTTATTTTAATACAGGAATAGAATATGTAATAGTAATATCAGCACTAAGTGAGGCATCCTTCAGTGCTAGCATTTATCCTTTGTTTTACAAACAATCCAATTCTACACTTAAAAACAATTTTTACAGGTACAATTTTTATTTACTACAGGGTTATTTTTATGGTCATAATAAAAATTATAGACAAGTATAAATATAATTCATTTTTAGATTCTTAATAAATGTTTTTTCAAATTTTATATATTTTTCTTTGAACGTGTGGCCTGTCTGCCTGCAAAAACATATAGACTTTTACTTTTGACTTATATAGAGTTAAATATATATTAGTGTAAAGACAAACCTTAGGTGTAAGAAAATTATAGAGTTTGAAAAGAGCAAAATGGGAACAAAAATTACTTTAATTAAGGTGACTACTATAAAACTAAAAAATCTAAAAAAATGCTGAAAGCAAATATATACTTTCTGCTTTGTATTGATTACTGCAAAATCCATGACTTACAGTTCTGAATCTTCCCATGTAAATTCTCTGTATTTACTTGCCTAGTATTCATGCTAGACCCCTACTTTTTTTGTTTCTTGCATATTTTTTGTTTGTTTTATAGTTTATGAAGTATTCATTATGTGAACTGGTCTGTGATTCTAAGAATTTTTATTTTTATTTATTTATTTATTTTTGAGACAGAGTCTTGCTCTGTTGCCAGGCACCAGGCTGGAGCGCAGTGGCGCGATCTCGGGTCACTGCAACCTCTGCCTCCCATGTTCAAGCAATTCTCCTGCCTCAGCCTCCCAAGTAGCGACGGGATTTCACCATGTTTCCCAGGATGGTCTTGATCTCTTGACCTTGTGATCCACCCACCTTGGCCTCCCAAAGTGCTGGGATTACAGGCATGAGCTACCACGCCCAGCAAATAATTTTTAGAAAATTTAGTACACTCAAAATAATTTTTAGATGTTAATTCTAAAATTAGTGTATTGTTACACTTTATTGAGTTGGTGCACTCCATTTTGTTCTTTTAATGGGAGAACAATATATAAGTTTTCTTTAGTGATTGTTCCTTTCACTTTTTATAATTGACGTAAGTATTTTTAACTATTGAGTCAATTTGTTCAGCTAAGTATTAGAGAGTCTTCATAAGTCATTTAAGGATTTTCTTTTCTTTTTTTTTTTTTCAGACAGAGTCCTGTTGCCCAGGTTGGACTGCAATGGTGCAGTGGCCTGATTGGCTCACTGCAACTTCCACCTTTCGGGTTCAAGTGATTCTCAGCTTCAGCCTCCCAAGTAGCTGGGATTACAGGCATGCGTGATTACAGGCATGCGTCATCATGCCCAGGTAATTTTTTTTTTTCTTAGTAGAGATGGGGTTCACCATGTTGGCCAGGATGGTCTTGAACTCCTGGCCTCAAGTGATCCACCCACCTCTGCCTCCTAAAGTTCTGGGATTATAGGCTTGAGTCACCACACTCAGCAAGTCATGAGGATGTTTTTATATATAAAGGTAGCAAACATACATTACAGTTTTTGCTGTGTAATAGATGCTCCATAAAGATTCACAAAGATTCCTGCTGCAGTTTGTAACTTCAACTCAGAGAAAGTAATTAATACTGTAACATAGTTAACATTTTTTGGTGAGATCATGTGACATTGTCTTATTTTTCAAAAATCCAAATACATTATTATGAACTGTAGTCACCATGTTGTACAATAAATCTCTTGAAATTATTTGTCCTATTCGACTGTAATTATGTATTATTTGACAGATATTTTTTCAACCTTCCATTCTAAATACCTTGACACGTGGTCCCAGCTACTTGCAGGAGGCTAGGCAGGAGAATTGCTTGAACCCAGGAGGTGGAGGTTGCAGTCAGCCAAGATCGCACCACTGCACTCCAGCCTGGCGCCTGGTCACGGAGAGAGACTGTCTCAAACAAACAAACAAACAAAATAATAAATAGTATTCCTTTGTGTATACCTACCACCTTGTCTTCATTTACATATTAGATGTTGAACTGTTTATTCTGTATTTTGACTATTGTGAAAAGTGCTGCAAACAACAGAAGTGCAAACGTTTCTTCGTTCTGATATTATTTGTTTTGTATATATATCCAGTAGTGCAATTGCTGTATTACATGGTAGTTAAGTTTTTTGGGAAATGTCTATTTTGTTTTTCATAATGGCTGTGCTCATTTACATTCAAACCAAAGTCTGCAAAGATTCCCTTTTCTTCACATTTTTACCAACACTTTTTTCTTTTTAATGAGAGTCATTCTAACAGGAATGAGTTCATATCTCACAGTTTTTATATTTTGGCTTGCCTTTTTGTGATAATAATTGACATTGAACATTTTCAAACATATCCATTGGACATATATGTATGTCTTGTCTTGAAAAATACTTATTTCAGCTAGTTGCTTATTTTTGGTAATTAGTTTTTTAATTGTATTGTCATTTGAGTTTTTTATATATTTTTGATTTTAACCCCTTGTCACATGTATAATTTGCAAATATTTTTGTCAGTTTTTTAGTTGTCACCTTCTGTTGATTGTATCAGATTCTGCACAGCAAGCTTTTTAATTTGAAATGATATGGCTTATTTATTTTTTCTTTTGTGTCCTGGGATATTTAGGTTAAATCAAAAAACTTGCTGCCCAGACCAATGTTATAGGGCATTCACTGTAATTTTTGATAATAGTAGTTTCAGAGTTTCAGGCCTTAAAGTCACTAATTTATTTTGAGTTTATTTTTACATATGGTTTGAGAAGAGGGTCTCATTTTTTTTTGTCTGCATGTGAATATAAAGTTTTCTTAAAATCATTTAATGAAGATACTGTTCTATCTGTTTTAAAAAGTCACCTATATTTAAAATCAGTTAGCTGTAAATACATGGATATATTTCCATTCTTTTTTTTCTTCTGCTCCATGGACCTAGGTTTCTCTTTTTATTCAAGTGCCATACTGTTTTGGTTACCATAGCTTTATAGTATATTTCAAAGTCAGGTAGGGTGATACCTTCACTTCTTTTGTCTTGATTGCTTCAGCTATTCAGTGTCTTTTGTGGTACCATACAAATTTTAGATACACTTTTTAAAAATTTCTATGAAGTATGTTACTGATATTTTGATAGAAGTTGCACTAAACCTATAGAAAATTTTGTGTAATACAAATATTTATTAATAATGCCAGTTCATGGATAATATTCCATTTATGGTTTTCTTTTTTTTTTTTTTTGAGACGGAGTTTTGCTCTCGTTACTTAGGCTGGAGTACAATGGGAAGATCTCGGCTCACTGCAACCTCCATCTCCTGGATTCAAGCAATTCTCCTGCCTCAGCCTCCCGAGTAGGCTGGGACTACAGGTGCATGCCACCATGCCCAGATAATTTTTGTATTTTTAGTAGAGATGGGTCTTCACCATGTTGACCACAATGGTCTTGATCTCTTGACCTTGTGATCCACCCGTCTTGGCCTCCCAAAGTGCTATGATTATAGGTGTGGCCACCGCGCCCAGCCCCATTTATGTATTTTTAAATTTCTATTATGTTCTTTACAGTAGAATATAAAGTGTTACATTTAATAAAATTTAATAAAATGATATAAATTTAAATTTTGGTTAAATTTATATCAAACTATAGTCATTGTAAATGAAATTGTGTTTTAATTTCATTTGGAGATAGATTTTTGTTTTTTGTTTGTTTTTGTTTTACTTTTTTTTGCTTTTGAGACTGAGTCTCACTCTTACCCAGGCTGCAGTGCAGTGGCGCTATCTCAGCTTACTGTAACCTCCTCCTCCTGGGTTAAAAATTCTTCTGCCTCAACTCCTGAGTACATGGGATCATAGCTGCCTGCCACTCACTCAGCTAATTTTTGTACTTTTAGAAGTTATGGGGTTTTGCCCTATTGGCCAGGCTGGTCCTGAACTCCTAACCTCATGATCTGCCCATGTCAGCTTCCCAAAGTGCTGGTATCACAGGCGTGAGCCACTGTGCAAGGTCTGAAGGTAGTTATTAATGTATAAAAATGCTATGACTTGGCCGGGCGCTGTTTAGCTACAATAAACTGTGATGACCATTTAAAGGCTTTGTAACATTCTTCATATTACTAGGGTTTTGCACCAGTATAATTTCTTTTACGTTGTAAAAATTTGAGGTGTTGTTAAAAGCACTATCACATCTTTCAGATTTGTAGTTTCTATTCAGTATAAATTATCTTATGTCTTTTAAGAACTAAAAATTAGGCCAATGCAGTGCTCACACCTGTAATCCCAGCACTGTGTGAGGCTGAGGCAGGAGAATCACTTGAACCCAGGAGGTAGAGATTGTGTTGAACTGAGATTGCACCATTGTACTCCAGCATGGGCAACGACGAGGCAACAGAGCAAAACTCCATTAAAAACAAAAACAGAAAAGTCTGTGCCACATTCTAAATTACTTAAATCACTGTGGAGGCCAGGCGTGGTGGCTCACGCCTATAGTCCCAGCACTTTGGGAGGCCGAGGCGGGTGGATCACGAAGTCAAGAGGTCAAGACCATCCTGGTCAACATGGTGAAACCCCGTCTCTACTAAAAATACAAAAATTAGCTGGGCATGGTGGTGTGCGCCTGTAATCCCAGCTACTCGGGAGGCTGAGGCAGGAGAATTGCTTGAACCCAGGAGGCGGAGGTTGTGGTGAGCCAAGATCGTGCCATTGCACTCCAGCCTGGGTAACGAGCAAAACTCTGTCTCAAAAAAAAAAAAAAAAAAAAAAAAAAATCACTGTGGAAGACTGTGGTGATTCCTCAAGGATCTTGAACCACAAATACCATTTAACCCAGCAATTCAATTCATTACTGGGTATATAACCAAAGGAATAGAAATCATTCTACTATAAAGACACATGCACATGTATGTTTACTGCAGCACTATTTACAAGAGCAAAGACACAGAACCAACCCAAATACCCATCAATAATAGACTGCATAAGAAAAGATGGTACATACACACCTTTAAATATCATGCAGCAATAAAAAGGAATGAGATCATGTCCTCAGAAATATGTATGAAGCTGGAAGCCATCATCCTGAGAAAACTAACACAGGAACAGAAAGCCAAACATCATATGTTCTCACCCATAAGTGGGAGGTGAACCAAGAGAACGCATGGACACAGGGAGGGGAACAACAAACATGGGGGCCTCTCAAAGCGGGGGATTGTGGGGAAAAACAAATAGCTAATGTGTGTGGAGCTTAAAACCCAGATGACAGGTTGATAGGTGCAGCTGTCCACCATGGCACATGTATACCTATGTAACAAACTTGTAGTTCTGCTCATGCATCCCCGAACTTAAAAGAAAAATAAACTTTTTCACATTCTTCACATTTGTAGAATTTATTTTCCATATGCTTTTTTTTTTTTGAACGGAGTCTCGCTCTGTCACCAGGCTGGGGCGAAGTGGCGCGATCTTGGCCCGCTGCAACCTCCACCTCCTGGGTTCAAGCAATTCTCCTACCTCAGCCTCCCAAGTAGCTGGGACTACAGGCATGCGCCACCATGCCCAGCTAATTTTTGTATTTTTTAGTAGAGACGGGGTTTCACCATGTTGGCCGGAATGGTGTTGATCTCTTGACCTCATGATCCACCCGCCTTGGCCTCCCAAAGTGCTGAGATTACAGGCATGAGCCACCGCACCTGGCCAAATTCTTATGTTTAGTATGAGTTGAGAACTGGTTAAAGGCTTTGTAACATTCTTCACATTTGTAGGGCTTCTTTCCAGCATTAATTCTCTTATGTTTAGTAAGGACTGAGGACTGGTTAAAGGCTCTGCCACATTCTTCACATCTGTAGGGCTTCTCTCCAGTATGTATTCTCTTATGCTTAGTAAGGTTTGAAGACCAGTTAAAAGCTCTGCCACAGCCGGGTGCGGTGGCTCACGCCTGTAATCCCAGCACTTTGGGAGGCCGAGGCAGGTGGATCACAAGGTCAAGAGATAAAGACCATCCTGGTCAACATGGTGAAACCCCGTCTCTACTAAAAATACAAAAAATTAGTTGGGCATGGTGGCACATGCCTGTAGTCCCAGCTACTCAGGAGGCTGAGGCAGGAGAACTGCCTGAACCCAGGAGGCGGAGGTTGCAGTGAGCCAAGATCGTGCCATTGCACTCCAGCCTGGGTAACGAGCGTGAAACTCCGCCTCAAAAAAAAAAAAAAAAAAAAAGCTCTGCCACATTCTTCACATTTTTAGGCTTTCCCTCCAGTATGAATTCTCTTATGTATAGTAAGGTATATGGACTGCTTAAAGGTTTTGCCACATTCTTGACAATTGTAAAGTTTCTCTCCAGTAAGAATTCTCCTATGGTGAATAAGAGTTGAAGACCAGTCATAAGCTTTGCCACATTCTTCACATTTGTAGGGTTTCTCTCCAGTATGAATTATCTTATGTCTATTAAGGGATGAGGAAGAGTTGAATGCTTTGCCACATTCTTCACATTTGTAGGGTTTCTCTCCAGTATGAATTATGTTATATGTAGTAAGGTGTGAGGACTTCTTAAAGGCTTTGCTACATTCTTCATGTCTGTAGGGTCTCTCCAGTATGAATTCTCTTATGTTGAGTAAGGGTTGAGAACACATTAAAGGCTTTGTCACATTCTTCACACTTGTAGGGTTTCTCTCCAGTATGAATTCTCTTATGTCGACTGAGGGATGAGGGTAAATTAAAAGCTTTGCCACATTCTTCACATTCGTAGGGCTTCTCTCCAGTATGAATTTCCTCATGTTGAGTAAGGGTTGAGGACACCCTAAAAGCCTTCCTATATTCTTCAGATTTGTCAGGTTTCTCTCCGCTATGAATTATCTTATGCCAAGTTAGATGTGAAAGTGTAGAAAATGATTTGCCACATTCTTTACATTTGAAAGGTTTCATTCCAGTATGTCTTGTCTTATGTGTATTTAAATTTGAAAAATTATGAAAGACTCTCACATCTTTATTACATTGACATATTTTGCTCTGGGTAGCTGTCAAACATTGGTTAAGTTCATTCTAGCCTCTTTTGTTCAACTTACATTTATCAACACTTTATAGACTTTTCTGAATTGTAAGTTCTTGTGTTCATAGTTATCATATCTCTTCAGTATCACTTTTTGGAAAAAACACCTTTATGTCTTCCTCTGGGCAGAGGTCTTTGGCAAAATTAGAACAAAGGACTAAAAAAAATATCAAAACAAAAAATTATTCCATTTACTAGACTCCGGTGAATATACTTAACAAATCTAACCTCTAAAATTATACAAACTACATAAACAAGATGACACAGCAAAATACCACAGGTTCTAATCTTTAAATAAATAGATACATGTAACATATACTTATCAAAATACATTTGTGGAAAATTTATAAATGAGTTAAGTGTGTGCAGTGCCCCTAGTGAGTACAATGCAAAGAACAGCACAGAAAAGAAATAAAAGACTTTCTTTTTCCCAAAAGAAGTCTTTTTACTGTTCAGTATAACACAGTGTCTTCAAAAGTAAATTGCCAAGTCCTGGTTTCTACTTTAAAAGTCAAGAAAAACACTGGAACACACACCTTCATTTCTCACTGCTTTTGTTCTTTGGTTCTTTCTTGACACAATTTTTGTCTCCCATGACATAAAGTGCTGAAAGAAACAATGGTATACTTTGGCATGACGGTTTGAGTCTGATGAGATCGAAGGCAAATGTTATAGCAGCAGGGAGACTGCAGCACCACAGGCAAGGAACAGGTGCAAGAAATGGTTAGTATTAAGAAGAAACAAGAATAAACTCTTTTAACTAAAAAATAAACACCAACTTTTAGATAAGAAACATCCATGGCTGGGCGTGGTGGCTCACACCTGTAATCCCAGCACTTTCAGAGGCCAAAGCGGGGGGATCATGAGATCATGAGTTTAAGACCTGCCTGACCAACATGGTGAAATCCCACCTCTACTAAAAATACAAAAATTAGCTGGGGGTGGTGGTGTGTGCCTGCAATCCCAGCTACTCGGAAGGCTGAGGCAAAAAAATAGCTTGAACCTGGGAGGCAGAGCTGAGGTCGCACCATTGCAGTCTAGCCTGGGCAACAAAGTGAGACTGTCTCAAAAAAAAAAAGTATATTACAAAGCTACAGAGTTAAAACAAATTAGTTTGAGTATCAAGGCGAAAAAGTAGACTACTCAAATATAATGCAGCACATATATAAAAGTTCATACATATGGTGATATGAAGACTCTTTCATGTAACCATAATTACTGCTGTAACATTGTTGCTGAAAGCCAATAGGTAAAAACAATGCAAATTTTTTTCAGTAAACCATTCAGTAGATATAATTTGAAATATAAACATACTGGAATATTACCCAGGTTTTGAAAAGCAGAAAATATCCTAAAAACTAAAAATAAAGCTCAATGACCTTTTCCAAAAAAATGAGCCAGCCATGGGTTGGAGAACACAGACACCTGGGTATTATAGACCAACGAGGTTTAACAGACTTGTACAAAACTTTCCAGTCGAAAGCAAAAGACTCTCTCTAGTCAGAAGCACAATATTCTGCTGGGTGCAGTAATCCCAGCTCACGCCTGTAATCCCAGCACTTTGGGAGGCCGAGGCGGGTGGATCACAAGGTCAAGAGATCAAGACCATCCTGGTCAACATGGTGAAACCCCGTCTCTACTAAAAATACAAAAAATTAGCTGGGCATGGTGGCGCGTGCCTGTAATCCCAGCTACTCAGGAGGCTGAGGCAGGAGAATTGCCTGAACCCAGGAGGAGGAGGTTGCGGTGAGCCGAGATCGCGCCACTGCACTCCAGCCTGGGTAAGAAGAGTGAAACTCCATCTCAAAAAAAAAAAAAAAACAAAAAGCACAATATTCTTATTTGTACCTGGAGCATTCTGTTCAAACACATATCAACTCTTATTAAATATAAGAATACTGGCTGGGTGCAGTGGTTCATTCCTTTCAGAGACCAAGGTGGGAGGATCACTTGGGGCTAGAAGTTTGAGACCAGCCTGGGTAACATAGTGAGACCCTATTTCTACAAATAATTTTAAAAATTGGCCTGACATGGTAGTGCATGTCTGCAGTCCCAGTTGCTTGAGAGGCTGAGATACAAGAATCAGTTAAGCCCAGGAGGCTGAGGCTGCATTGAGCCAAAATCATGCCACTGCACTCCAGCTTGGGTGACAGAGTAAGATCCTATCTCAAAACAACAACAAATTTAAGAAGACCAAAATTATATACTGTGTTTTCTGACCAAAATTGAATGAAACTAGAAATTAAAAGCAAAAGTAGACCAGGCATGTTGTCTACCCAGTACTTTGGGAGGCCAAGGTGGGTGGATCATGTGAAGTCAGGAGTTCGAGACCAGTCTGACCAACATGGAGAAAACCCATCACTTCTAAAAGTACAAAATTAGCTGAGCGTGGTGACATATGCCTGTAATCTCAGCTACTCAGAGGCTGAGGAAGGAGAATCACTTGAAACTGGGAGGCAGAGGTTGCAGTGAGCCAAGATTGTGCCATGGCACTCCAGCTTGGCAACATCTATCTTCCAAAAAAAAAAAGCAGCAAACAATAGCCTTATGTTACTAAATAAAAATTATATACATATAATTATATACATACGTGTAATTATATACATACATACCTATATATATCCCTCTCACGGAATATGGTTAGAACCTCTGATATATAAAACACATATTTAGGAGTATATTAGGTTTATTATTTAAATACAGGCTGAAGAAAGTGGGTGAAAATCTACAATTCCTTTTGGCCTGCAGCAAATTTAAATGTATAAATTGGGTGCGGTGGCTCGTGCCTGTAATCCGTACGCTTTGGGAGGACGAGGTGGGCAGATCTTGAGGTCAAGATAGAGGCCATCCTGGCCAACATGGTGAAACCCCATCTCTACTAAAAACAGAAAAATTAGCTGGGCACGGCGCGCGTGTGTAGTCCCAGCTACTCAGGAGGCTAAGGCAGGAGAATCACTTGAATCCAGGAGGCAGAGGTTGCAGTGAGCTGAGATCACACCACTGCACTCTGGCCTGACAACAGAGACAGACTCTGCCTCAGGAAAAAAAAAAATTATAAGTAACTATTTTAGTAAATATGGAGTGCCTACTAATTATCTAATTCACTTCAAACATAACATGTAAATTCTGGCATATTGTCCTAAATCTCTGAATCTAAAATTACATACAAATTTAAAATAGAAAATGAAAGTAAAGGCACGGTAGTTCATGCCTGTAATCCCATCACTTTGGGAGGTGGAGGCAGGTGAATCACCTGAGGTCAAGAGTTCCAGACTAGCCTGGCCAATATAATAAAACCCCATCTCTGCTAAAAATACAAAAATTAGCTGGGCATGGTGGCAGGCACCTGTAATCCCAGCTACTTGGGAGGCTGAGGCATGAGAATCCCTTGAACCCGGGAGGCAGAGGTTGTAGTGATCCAAGATTGCAACACTGTACTCCAGCCTGGGCAACAGAGTAAGAGGGAGAGGGAAAAGGAAAGGGGAAGGGAAAGGAAAGGAAAGAAAGAAAAGGAAAGGGAAGGGAAAAGGAAAATAGAAGTAAAAATATAGAGGGGGAGTGACATCAGTAAGATAAAGAAAAAAAGGTGCCCTGTTTACTTATCCCCCAAAGGCAAGAAAATTTGTCAGCCATCCCTAACAAAAATGCCTTTCTAAAAGAGCCAGCCATCATGGCTCACATCTGTAATGACAACTACATGGTACATTAAGATCAGAGAATTTCATCAGGTCAGGAGTTCAAGACCAGCCAGGGTTATATAGCAAGACCCGATATCACAAATAAGTGCCTTTAAGAGAGCTGTGAGATCCAGGGAGGGAGCTGTGAAACTGCTAAAGCCTGGAATTGAGAAGTACTTCTTTTCAGAGTGCAAGTCCTTATTCAAGGGGCAAACTTTGGGACCCCTGTTCTTGGATCCAGACCAGGAAGCGGCCCACTCACCTTGGTTCAACTGAGAATTCTGAACTTACTGTGCAATCATCCCAAACTCCTCCCAGCCATAGTCCGAAAGAGGCCCTGCCCTTCCAGAGCCTGGAGAAGACATCTGTTTATAGCCATGCAGCAGGCCTACAGACCTTGGCCTTTACATTGAACCGAAGCAGTTCAATGACTCAGTTCCAGTCGCTGAGCCACAGTGCATGACCAGTTCTGCCTATATGGAAACCCACACAGTGACCTGGGAAAATGCTCTCTGGTTCTTAGTGAAAGCCATACTCTTCTACATCCCAATAGAAGGCCCACATTTACAGACCCGACTGCAAAAATCTGCCTTAGTGTCTGCCCTACAGAGCAAAGTCCTGAAGGATAGTCACTCTGTCCAAAAACAAAATGGGAATTACATCTACCCAAGCCCCTTATTTATGAGCCAACTAAAGGTGGACCCTAGTGAATACCCAGGAGCCTGTGACTAAGCTACAGCCCCTCTACTACAAACCCAGAGGGCATTCTATCACTCTGAGGGCCCAACAAAAGATCTTTACCTCTTAAAAGCAGTTTATAAAAACCTGAAGAAGTGTTTGCTCTTTCAAATTCACAGACACCAATACAAAACTATATTGTGCCCATTGTTAATGCTTCTATTTTAACATAGCACTGAAAGTGTGTGGCAAAAGCATTAGTCAAAAAAATAAAAAATAGTCATTGAAATTGCTGCTTATTATATTATACATAAAAAACCACAAGCAATACATTAAAATGTGTCTAAACTAATAAATACACACAGTAAATTAGCAAAATACAAAATTAAGATACAAGTTATGGTTTCATATACTTAAAACAAACTACTTCATAAAATAGAGGAAGAAAACAATCTTATTTACAATTGCATTAAAATAAATTTCTGAAAAGAAATTTAATGAAGGAGGTTGAAAGTCTTTACAATTAAAGATATATTAAGAAATTAGAAGACCATTAATAAATTTAAAAATATTTCATGTGTATGGATTGAAATAATAAATATTGTTAACATGGCAATATTGTTAAGAAAACCAAAATTATACACTGTGTTTTCTGACCAAAACTGAAACTAGAATATTGTTAAATATTGCTAAAATAAATATTGTTAAAGGGCCAATATTGTTAAGAAGACCAAAATTATACATTGTTTTCTGACCAAATGAATTAAACTAGAAATTAAAAGCAAAAGTTTTTAAAAGCAAATATTATCAACGTAATCTATAGATTCAATAAATTCCTATCAAAATTCTATTCTATTCTATTCTATTTTAGGTATTTTTTTCATAGTAATAGAAAATGCAATCCTAAAATGTGCATGGAACTATAATAAACATTGAATAGCAAAAGCAATATTTAGAAAAATGAACAAAGCAGAGGGACATCCTACTTTATAATTTCAAACTATATTTCAAGACTACAGTAATGCAAACAGGATGGAATATGCAGAAAAAATCAATAACAACAACAAACCCTCATGGAGCCAAAACTACTACTCTCACACATTTCAGAAAGGATGCAAAAAGAGAACTTAAAAAATAGTTTAACATAGAGCTTCGCAAAATTATGCAGATATTTGTGTGTCCCCAAAAATAATGAAGAAATAGTCAAATTGTGCAGTCGTTAGATGCCATAAATAGGACTTTGGCTCTCACTATAAACTTGAAGAAAGTTCAATGAAGGGAAAATAGAATCCTCAGACAATTTAAAAGCCTAAGACAGAAGATGACCCTAAGTGAGAGAAAAATTTAAAACAACAACCAGCTTACAGAAACTATTTCTTTTGGTACACAGCTTCCCAAATCACTTTTTTTTTTTTTTTTTTGAGACGGAGTTTCGCTCCTGTTGCCCAGGCTGGAGTGCAATGGCGCGATCTCGGCTCACCACAACCTCCGCCTCCTGGGTTCAGGCAATTCTCCTGCCTCAGCCTCCTGAGTAGCTGGGATTACAGGCACACACCACTATGCCCAGCTAAGTTTTTGTATTTTTAGTAGAGACGGGGTTTCACCATGTTGACCAGGATGGTCTCGATCTCTTGACCTCGTGATCCACCTGCCTCGGCCTCCCAAAGTGCTGGGATTACAGGCTTGAGCCACTGAGCCTGGCCCCCAAATCACATTTTAAACACTGGCTTTCTCTTGACCTTGGGACCTCTCATCTGTGTCGCATGTTGTGTTAACTCTCACCTACCTGGGGTTTCATCCACCATCTCCTGTCTCTTCATACTCTGGGGCTCTTTTTCTTTCTCCAGATAGGTGATTAAAGCTGGCTTAGACACAGCAATACCTATTTTATTAAAAATAAATAACATAAATCTCGCTCATATTCTGTAATTACTAAACTTAGTAATGTGCTCAGTAAAGAGAACGTAATAGAATAGTCTAGCAAATTAACCCCAAAAATACTAATTTACAACAGAAATTTCTAAATATTTAGAAAATATTTTAAATGTGTAGGTTTTTAATTTTAGTACTCGGTACTATTAAATCAAAACTTAATGGTAGCAATCAGATTTTAAGGTGTGGGCAACAATATTTTGTGCCATTAAATTTCTGGAATTACCGCTAATCTAGATTGAAGGATACAGATCAGCTCAGGCATGTGGAAAGTTCAGGTCAAGATCAAACATCATGAAAAAATTCTTTTTTGCACAGACAAATCCCCAAGCTTTTCTGGAAAACAGGGATCTGAAACTCATTTGTGCAAAGCATAAATTACCAAAAAACATTCTACAAAAAAATGAAACATTTAAGGTATATTAGAAATTATTATCCTCACCCAGGAAGACCAGGTTTCTGTAGTTCTCTAACATCACATTTCTATATAAATTCTGCTGTGCAGTGTCCAGGCATTGCCACTCCTCCAGAGAGAATTCTATGGCCACATCCTTAAATGTCAATGGTCTCTGAAAAAAAATCACATAACACACACACACACACACACACTTTTAGAAAGTGAACATAAGCAGAATTTTTTTTTTCTGAGATGGAATCTCTGTTGCCCAGGCCCAAGTGCAGTGGTGTGATCTCAGCTCACTGCAACCTCCACCTCATAGGATCAAGCAATTCTCCTGCCTCAGCCTCGAGTAGCTGGGATTACAGGTGGACACCAATACGCTCGCCTAATTTTTGTACTTTTAGTAGGGACAAAGTTTCAGTATGTTGGTCAGGCTAGTCTTGAACTCCTGACCTTGTGATCTACCTACCTCAGCTTCCCCAAGTGTTGCGATTACAGGAGAGAGTCACCGCACCCGGCTGAACAGAATTTTTGTCTCAAGGTGAAATGAGAGAGTAAAGAGAACTGGTTCTGACTTATAGGAGTGACTGAAATTATCTAATAAAATAATTTTCAACACAGAAATATTCCCTAATATATTCTCTAATCTGAGAAAAAAAGAGTGGCATAAGGTCCACAACATCAGTGTATATACCATATTTTTCTTTTTCTTTTTCTTTTGAGACAGATCTCGGCTCACTGCAACCTCTGCCTCCAGGGTTCAAGCAATTCTTCTGCCTCAGGCTCCCCAGTAGCTGGGACTACAGACTCATGCCACCACACCCAGTTAATTTTTATATTTTAGTAGAGACAGGGTTTCACTGTTAGCCGGGATGACCTCGTGATCTGCCCGCCTCAGCCTCCCAAAGTGCTGGGATTACAGGCATGAGCCACCGTGCCCTGCCTTGATATTTTTCTTTTTCTTTTTTTCTTTTCTTTTTCTTTTCTTTTTTTTTTTTTTGAGACGGAGTTTTGCTCTTGTTGTTCACTCAAGCTAGAGTGCAATGGTGAGATCTTGGCTCTCCACAACCTCCACCTCTCAGGTTCAAGCGGTTCTCCTGCCTCAGCATCCCAAGTAGCTGGGATTATAGGCATGCGCCACCACACCTGGCTAATTTTTTGTATTTTTAGTAGAGATGGGGTTTCTCCATGTTGGTCAGGCTGATCTCAAATTCCTGACCTCAGATGATCCGACCACCTCGGCCTCCCAAAGTGCTGGGATTACAGGTGTGAGCCACTGCACCCACTCCTATATGATATTTTTTTGAATAATAAAGCTTTAAATTACAGGTACAAACAACAACATGTACATTTTTTGGTGCTATATTTATACCATACAGAATAAATTTTGCATATTTTTCAGATCAAAGAGACATGCTGAGTTAGCAGGTACCTCTCAAATTTTAATGTGTACAATAAATTGAAAATCTTGTTAATGCAGATTATTTTTTCAGAAGATCTGGAATAAAGTTTGTTGAATTTCTAACAAACCCACCAGTAATGCCAATGTTTTTGGCCCAAAAATACTATTTTGTCAAACCTCCAGTAAGTGAAAATATTTTTCCCAGTTTTTCTGGCCTGTAAACAAAGATGAGAGCCTTCATTTTCCAAAGACTGATATAAGCAAAGAAAACCTAAGAAAGAAAGGCAGCTGCCAGATTAAATGTGATTTATGTACATCAGCTGCATAAAGATACTTAATAATAAAAAATTAACACAATTAACTCTGCAGTGAAAAAAAAAATCTGTGAGAGAGCTCTTTAACCAAGTGAATCATTACCATCAAGTGCATTAGGACAATTTTTTATGATGTGCTGATACTTGCAGAAAGACACAGCATCGCTGCTGTGACACTGCCACCCCAAAAGTAAATTGTAGTCTGAATTTAACCATAAAGATACATCAGTTTTATGCAAAGTTCAACATACAGATATCTCCCATGTTGTCATTTTAATAGTGATTTTAAGTAGTCTTTCTTAAGCACTCTAGAGAGCAAGTATCTCCTAATATTTATTTGCTAGAACTTTCTAAATAAAATGTCATTCTATTTAAATAAGCATTTTCTCAATCCTGTTCTGCAGAGAGCTAATAGAGAACACAGACCAAATCTTATCATTACACATCCTCCATCTTTACTAAGAACCCCAGCTTTTCCCAATAGGAATATTGAGTATCCACACCTTCCCGAGTTCAACAGCAATGAAGGGAACATTTTCAATACTGCAGATTATAAATTCACTGTGAGAATTTTGCATGGTATATAAGAAGCTATGAAGTAGCTCTGACATGTAAGAAATATTTTTCAGAGACCCCTGATTACCATACTGACTTCAAACAGTAGTTAAACTCGTTAGGGAGGAAAAGCACAAGAAGAAAAGTAAGTTTGCAAGTATTAAACACATGGTATACCAGGAGGAAAAGTGGACACAGCTGATTTAAGACATGTTTAGCTGAAAAAAAAAAAAAGCCATGTTTTCTTCTTTCTCCCTCTCCTCTGAAATTCCTGCTCAGATGAGATTCTCTGGACAAATTACACCTACATCTTGAGAATATGCCCTTAAAGATGTCAGCACCACCTGTTTACCTGCTACCACCACACTCACAGGCAGTAGACCGAGGCTTGCAGAAAAAGTCCACCCATTTCTGTCTAACGGAAGAGATTCAGGAGCCGCTCCACGAAGACAAAAATGTAAGTTTCTCCTTCCCTGAACTCAGGTGCCCTCCCCTGCCACACTCTCACCAGCAATTTCTGCTACAGTAATGAAAATGTGGCCCACACTGCCCTGTCCCAACCAAACCAAAACAGAGCAGGCCCTGTGACCACCCTTTAGTGCAGAGGTGGAACTTAACTCTCAAGAATCTGTCTTGAAGCCCTCATACCTGATTCTGGCTTCACCTCAGAGTCACATGAGACAATTAAAACAACATAGATGCTTCTACCCAGAACAATAAACAGAACCTGTGGAAAGGGCACAAGTAAAGAGATTTCTGCAAACTGGCATTGCCTCTCAAGCTTTTTTTTTTTTAAAGAGAGTCTCACTCTGTTGCCCAGACTGGAATACAATGGCACAATCTTGGCTCACTGCAGTCTCCGCCTCCAGGGTTCAAGTGATTCTCATGCCTCAGCCTCCCAAGTAGCTGGGATTACAGGCATGAGCCACCATGTCCGGCTAATTTTTGTATTTTTAGTAGAGACAGGGTTGGCCAGGTTGGACCTCTGAAGCTTTAATGAGCTCAAAAATCACTTGGTAAATTTAGTCCCACTCTGTGTAATATGATTCTGCAGGTTTGGAAGGGGTCCAAATGAGCATTTTAAACCAGTCCTCTTTCAACGCTGATGTTACTATCCCTGGGCTCATTATTAGCATTAGTTAGAGAAAGCAGGCACAGGCCAGGTGAGATGGCTCATGCCTGTAATCCCAGCACTTTGGGAGACCAAGACGGCAGATTACCTGAGGTCAGGAGTTCGACCCTGTCTCTACTAAAAATACAAAAATCAGCTGGGCATGGTGGCAGGTGCCTATAATCCCAGCTACTCAGGTGGCTGAGGCCGGAAGCATTACTTGCATCCAGGAGATGGAGGTTGCAGTGAGCCAAGATTATGTCACTGCACTCCAGCCTGGGTGATACAGTGAGACCCTGCCTCAAAAAAAAAAAAAAAAAAGGAGAGAATGGCAGAGCAGAGTCCCTTACACTCCAGCACTCTTGTCACAACACAAGTATTTCTGGTACAAATGAAGACAACCAATCTCCATCCTCAAGCGTCATATTCTCTGCTGGCTCTGTAAAGTTTACAAAGGAAACAGAAGGTGGCAATGTCTGAATGAGTCTGCATAGAAAAACAACACGTACACATGTACTATTGCAATGTTTACTTAGCAGGTACTAGGTGCTCAAGAGTCTGTTACAAAGCACTGTGCTGGGAATAACACAGTATGTGATTTCATCTGCATAACACCCTGAAACTTGGTATTAAGAGATTAACAATTCCCAAAATTTAGATAAAGGGCCTAGCATTTTTATTTCTTCTGTTTCTCTGCTACTGTTTTTTTAAAAAAAAAAACTGTAGAGAATAAAAGCTAAATATAGAACAGATGAGAGGAATACAGGAAAAAAAGTTTAATGTTTAGAGAAATTTTTATGTTTGTATTTAATTTTTGTGACTTGTGGAACAAACTACTAGATCTGCAGGAATAAAAAACAAGTTGCTAACTAGACTGTCTCTACAAGTACTGGTTTTAATAGAAATTAAGAAATACCCTAAAATACATACTTCATTTTTCTATTTATCTCCTTTTGGGTTTCAGGAAATTGTGAGCACCAGCTCTAGAAAGGCATCAGAATTTCCCAGCCAAAATTCATCTCTTCTCATCAGTTCTGTGCGGCAAGACTCCAGGGGCTGGGTCAGATCTAAGTAAGGCCTCCAAAAAGGGTGAATCTGAACAGAACTGGAGTACGCAGTGGACCCTACATACAATTCTGTTCTCTATGCCACAGGGGTATTTACAGTTGGCTAAAATAGCGAAGTCTCTGGGTGCTCCTGAATTCTTGGACATGTGAATTTCAGTAGACACAGGATTCAGGTACTTAAATAGCAGCCTCGGGCACCCTGTGTGCACTTAAAAGAATGTTTATGAAGAAAAACACGGAAGAAAGATGTTTTTAAAAATCTATGGGTGTACATGAATAAAGGAAGTCTTTAAAGGCCTGTGAAGAAATGTAGATTCTGACACAATACAACACCCCACAGACACTATTAGACAAATCACTAAGGTAGAAAATTAACTCAACACTTGACCAAATATTCCTAATATACATTTATAAAACCATCTAAAACCAACATAGTATACATTCTTCTCATTACCACTTGTCACATACTCTAAAATTGACCACACAATCAGAAATACAACAATCCTTGGCAAATTCAATAATCCCAAAATCATACCAATGCTCACTTAGATGACAGCTTGATAAAGATGTACAATTCAATACAAAGAAAAACACTTGAAAATATACAATTGACAGAACTTACTCCATTTGCCGCCGCCTCAAGTTCCCCAGCCTCCTAGCACCACCCCCTCCCGGGAACTCTCAGCAGGTCCCTAGCACGACTCCCTCCCAGGAACTATCAAACTCAGCAGTTCCCCAGCCCCTCCCCTCCCGCACAGCCCCTCACACCGGATGCCCGTGCCGGCCTGGAGGCCATAAAAATCCCTTTTGCCATGCCACAGGTGCTGTGTGCCAATTTTGGGTGCGGCCCCCAGCTTTGCCCCTGCTCTTAATAAAGCTTGTTTCCGCACCTGGTGTTTCGGCCCTCTCTTTAATTTCTATCATTAGTGGTGCGGAAACCCGGAGGGGAATTGGTCGGGGTCTCTGGACGATCCCTACTCAGGTCGATTGGCCCCCCGGCCACCCCTTCCCAAACTCGCTGCTGTACCAGGTGTCCCAGGGACTTTCTCCGCTTGCCACTCCAGACCCCCTCACATCCACCACCGACCTCCATTTGGGTAAGAGACGGAGCTCTCCTGCCACCCCTGTTCTCTCTCTCTCCCAAGACCAGGCACGGCCGAGGGAACCCCCTCTACTGCCCTGGCTAAAGGATGACGACCCTCCAATTGGCGGCATCTTCTTCCTACAGGGACGCTCAGAACCAACGAGGACACTCCTTGGTTTGCCCCTCCTTCTACCGGGTCTGCTCGGTCTCTCCCAGCTCTACTAAAGGGGATCACCCACTGGCCCCAGTAATAACTACTATCTATTTTCTGCTTATCTTTATCAGAGACTACTGCTTCTTGTTCATTAGAATTGGGCTTACTCTATTTTTTTTCCACCATTCAGGTAGCTTATTTTGACCGGTTCTCTTTCTATAGAAAAAAAAAGGGATCATCTCAGTCAAAACCCCCTTGCTCTCCCCCTCTGGGTTGTCTCATTGCCAACTTACAAACTCTGGGTCTCCGAGGGGACATTAAAACTAAACGCCTCATTTTCTACTGCAACCAGGCATGGCCTCGATATAAACTAGATAACGGATCCCAGTGGCCAGAAAATGGCACTTTCGATTTTAATATTCTCACAGACTTAAACAACTTCTGTCACCAGACTGGCAAAGCTGGAGAATTCCCTATGCTCAAGCTTTTACCTTCGCTCTCACCCTTCCCTCTGTCAAAGGTGCCCCACCTCCCAAATTTTACTTGCCCACAGCCAACCCGTACTCCCAGACGCCGATCAACCTTTTGACCCTACTGACCACTCCACTCCGTGCCCGCCTCCATATGCCTCTCTACCTAACTCTTCACCAGCTCCATCACCCCCTCTGTCTCCTCCCCACACTCCATCTCATAACAATCGCCCCTCACCTCCCATTCCTTCTGCCCCCACCTCCACCTTTGCACAACCCCCCCGCTGCCGCCCCAGCTCCCTTGTTTCCCCTTCGTGAGGTGGCAGGGGCCGAGGGCACTGTCCATGTACACATCTTCTCTCTGTCTGGTCTTTCCCAAATTAAGAAACAGCTGGGCTCCTTCCAGTCTGACCCGGACACCTATATTAAAGAGTTTAGGTACCTCACACAATCCGACGACCTCACTTGGCACGATCTTTTCATAATCCTAACTACCACCCTCTCCCCTGAGGACAGGGAGCAGGTCTGGGCAGCCGCGAAGCAGCAAGCTGATCAGGCACACACACAAAACAGCAGGAGGCCAGTAGGCACTATAGCTGTCCCCCGAACAGATCCAGACTGGACCTACCAACCTGGCCATAGTGATAGGGACCTCAGACACAACATGACAGCCTTCCTAATACAGGCACTCCAAAAGGCAGCACACAAATCCATCAATTATGATGAGCTGAGCGAAATCACATAAAAGCCCATTGAAAATTCTAGCCAATTCTTATCTTGCCTCTCAGAGGCTCTACTCAGATACACTAAAATAGACCCAAACTCCCCAGTAGGCACAGCCCTGTTACACTCACACTTCATTACCCAGTGAGCTCCAGACATCCTCAAAAAGCTAAAAAAAAGCTTGAGGACAGCCCCACTGCCTCCCAGAGAGAGCTCCTTAATGCCGCCTTTAGGGTCTTTAATAATAAGGAGGAAGAAGAGAAAAAGGATCGATACAAGAGATCAGGCTAAATACCAGCTCCTAGCCAATGCAATCCGAGGCTCACAACTGGGGTCAAAACCCCATCTCCCTAAGGGGACTCCACCTGGGCCCTGCTTCAAGTGCAACCAGTATGGACACTGGGCGCATGCATGCCCCAATCCAAGGGCACCTCTAGGACCATGTCCGCATTGCAAACAGCCAGACCACTGGGGGGGTCAATTGCACCACTCGCCCAAGGGGGAGTGGCCAGTCCCAAACCCAAGTCACCTGGCTTTGCAGCCCTCTGTGCCAGAACTCTTGGGCCTGGTCCTTGAGGAAGACTAACGGTGCTCAGGGCTCAGAGCCCCGATGGACATCACCGCACGTAAGCCCAGGGTAACACTCCTCGTTGCAGGTAAGCAGATCTCCTTTATTATCGATACTGGGGCTACCTACTCCACCCTTCCTGAGCATTCAGGACCCCTCTCTGCCTCCCCAGTCACCACAGTAGGAGTAACAGGCTTAGAACACCGCCCATTAGTTACCCAGCCTCTCTCTTGCACCCTACACAGTGTCCGTTTTTCACACAAATGTCTAGTTATACCTCAGTGCCCTGTTCCCCTATAGGGAGAGACATACTATCTAAATTCAAGACTACCCTCACATTTGGCACCGTCTCCCCAGCCCATCACTTCTTGCTGCAAGCGGCCCCAGGCCCTCTCCCTACCTCTCCAAAACCCCCTTTACCCCCCAA
Organism: Saguinus midas; assembly: GCA_021498475.1. Lineage (NCBI taxonomy): Eukaryota > Metazoa > Chordata > Mammalia > Primates > Cebidae > Saguinus > Saguinus midas. Next base: position 2,708,235 of record CM038410.1, on the reverse strand, counting down.
TCTAGTTAACCCCTCTGTGTGAAATGTAGCCTCATCCTCCGTAGCTACACACCACCCCCTGTCCTCATAAAACTCAGGGACCCCTCCCTGTTCCCCAACTTCCCTCAATCGCTTTGGCCCACTTGTGGGGACTAAAGCCAGTAATGACCAGACTTCTCCAGACCCATCTCCTGCGCCCTACCCACTCACCCTACAACACAGCCATTCTCCCTGTCAAAAAGGCCAATGGCTCCTATCGCTTGGTCCAAGACCTTAGAGCCACCAATTCAGTTGTCGTGCCTATCCACCCAGTGGTACCTAACCCATACACTCTCCTGTCCACCATCCCTGCAACCACCCACTTCTTTTTGGTCCTAGACCTCAAAGACGGCTTCTTCACCATTCCCTACCTCCCTCCTGTCAAGAACGCTTCACTTTCACACGGGCTGACCCAGACACCCACCATGCTCAACAGCTCACCTGGACAGTCCTACCCCAGGGTTTCCGAGACAGCCCCCATTGCTTTGGCCAGGCCCTGGTCAAAGACCTGTCATAGCTCTCCCTAGCCTCCCATACCCTCATCCAGTATGTGGACGATCTTCTTCTCTGCAGCCCCTCTTACGAGGACTCCCAACAGCACACCATCCTCCTTTTAAACTTCCTAGCCACCAGAGGGTACAGAGTCTCACCCTTAAAGGCCCAAATATCCTTACAAGAGGTCACCTATTTAGGAGTCCTACTCACCCCCACAACCAGGGCTATAACAACTGACTGCCTCATCTCCCAGCTACCAACCCAAACCACCAAAGGAGAACTTCTCTCCTTCCTGGGACTCACAGGATATCTCCGCCTGTGGGTCCCTAATTTCAGTGTTCTGGCTAAACTGTTAAATGAGGCCACAAAAGGGGACCCCTCTCTTCCCCTAGACCCTACAAAACCAATAAATACCTCCTTCCAGAAACTAAAAACTGTGCTTGTCACAGCCTCAGCTTGCTCTCTCCCCAACCTGTCCCTCCTTTTCATTCTATATGTCACAGAGTCTAAGGGCATTGCAGTTGGGGTCCTGGGACGAGGAGCCAATAACCTCCTTCACCCCTGTCGCATACCTCTCAAAGCAACTAGATACCACCACCAGAGGGTGGGCACCGTGTCTGCGAGCACTCACTGCAGCCACCCTCCTAGCCCAGGAAATGAGCCAACATTTGGGCAAAACAACACCATTCGTTCTCCACATCACTTTCAAGACCTGTTCACCCACAGAGCCATGTCAACCCTCTCTTTGTCTGGAACCCAATTAGTCCACTTAACCTTCACTGACAACCGCCAATTCTCCTTTGAGCCATGCCCTCCTCTAAACCCAGCTTCCCTAATCCCTACACAAACCAACCCTCCACAACACAGCTGAGTCGAGGCACTAGACCTTTTCCTTAATCCTTTCCTACACATCGTTCCTCACCCCATTAATCAACCACATTACACTTGGTTCGTTGATGGCAGTGCAGCTTCCAAATACAACCCCCAGGTGGGTTATGCCACAGTAAGCAAAAAGCACACAGTTGAGGCAGCTCTCCTTCCCCCTGGCACCACCTCTCAGCAGGCAGAGCTGGTTGCCCTAACACGAGCCCTCACTTTAGCAAAGGATCTCAGGGTTAACATAGACACAGACTCCAAGTACGCCCACCACATTCTGCACTCTTGTGCTGCAATCTGGAAAGAAAGGGGATATATGACCACCCCAGGTCACCTTATCAGGCAGTTGCTCAAGGCGGCCCAGCTCCCCAAGGAGGCAGGCATCATCCACTGCTGGGGTCATCAAACCACAAGTGACCCCATCACCCTCAGCAATCACAAAGCAGATCAGGCAGCCAAACATGGGCAACCTCTACCCCCCAACCCAAGGCACCAGCCAAGGCACTCATTGTGGCCCCTACCACCACTCCCAAATACACTCCCCAGGAGGTACAACAACTCCAGCAACTACGGGCCACCCAGCAGGGGGACTGGTACTCCTTCAGGACGGTATGTCCTCCCCGGTAATCAGGTTAAACAAATACTTCTGGACCTCCATAACTCTATGGGCTGAACCCTTACTGCGCCTTCTCCAGCCTATCTACTACCATCCCCACCTGAGCAAACACATAAAAAACATCACACACAATTGCCCTCTGTGTGCACGCTCCTCTACTGAGGGAGGTCTCCAAGTCTGCTCTTTCCGCACCCATCAGGCCAGGGGACATATCTCAGGACAGGCCTGGCAGATAGACTTCACTCACATTCCTTCCCACAAAAGGTTAAAGTACCTCCTCACTCTCGTGGACACTTTCTCGGGATGGATCGAGGCCTTTCCCTCACCTATGGAAGACGCAGCAGCCGTCACACAAGCCCTCATTTCAGAAATCATTCCCCAATTTGGCCTTCCAAGCAGCCTACAATCTGACAATGGCCCTGCATTCATCTCTCAAATAACCCAGCTCACAGCCTAATCCTTAAATATCAAATGGAACCTACACGTTCCCTACAGGCCAAATCCGGCAAGGTTGAAAAAGCAAACCATCTCATTAAAACCACCTCAGTAAACTCACTGCAGAATGACATCTCCCTTGGACCCAACTCCTGCCCCCAGCCCTAACCCGCCTTAGGGCAGCCCCCTGAAAATCTACAGACCTCAGTCCCTTTGAGTCAATACACGATAAGCCCTTTGGCCTAACTCCTCTCTCCACAGGCACCTCCACTCTTGCTCAGTATCTTCCCACTCTGTCCCTCGTGAGGGAGCTGCCCCAGCAGCAAGCTGACCTCTATATCCCACAGCCCTTCCCCACCACTGCCACCAATCTCAAAGTAAGTCCTGGGGACTCAGTACTCCTCAAAGCAAAACATCCCAAACCCCTCACTCCCTACTGGGAAGGCCCATACACCATTTTAACAACTCCCACAGCCGTGAAGGTAACAGGCAATCCCTCCTGGTACCATTGGTCCTCAGTGTAGCCGGCACCAAAAACCAGCGACATACACCTCATCTATTGTAGGACCTCCCACCATTAAAATCTCCAAGTCCCCACCTCGCCTCAATACCTGAGGAATAATGGTGTTTTAACATCTCCAGGGGCACTTTACATCCCTCCTACACTGCCTACTACAGGATACATCGTGGTTCTGCCCCGCCAGCACCACCCCAGAGGGCATCTTCTGCTGGATTGAAGACCTATACTGGCAAGGCACCCTATGTGACTTTTCACGGCGTGAGGTCTCCCTATACGCGTTCCTCCTCATACTCTGCCTCTAATGGCCCACCTCAGTTCTATCCTTTTGATTCTCTAGTCTTAACTTGCTCCCCCACTGCAACCAACCACACTCTGCCTACTTCCTCCCGTCCTACCTCAACACCACTCTCTTAATTCAACAACTTGTAAATCAAACCAACCCCACCCTTGCCAGCAACTGCCGGATTTGCGTCTCCCTGGCCGTGGACGCTCACATGGCAGTCCCAGCACCCCTCTCTGCCTGGGCTACAACCAGCACAACCCACCTCCTGCAGTTTACCAGCCTATGGGGAGGAGGTGCTCCAGGCAGTGACATCTACCCTCTTTCCCTTTGCAAACACTGGAAGGACAGGCTAGGCGCCTTATGGAGCTATCATGTTCCCAGTCTTACCTTATCTCCCGCAGGCCATTCCCCAACTCTCCCCTCTAACAACACAAACCACACTAGCCGTGCAGGCCCCCTTCTGCTTTGGCTGAACTCTCCCACTCAGTGTCCCCTAGGACACCACCCCCCACTTCCCTGCAACTACAATCTCCAACTCACCCCTCCGACCGACTACGTAACCCCCAGTGTTAACCTATGTCTACCCCGCACAATATGCTTACTTCGCTACAATTCATTCACTGCCTCAGGAGCCATCCCCACCCAAGGCCTGCTGAACAGACAGTCAGTTTCTGAAATGACTGGCACACCCGATGTAAACACCTACACCCTTGGGCCCCCTGCCCCCCATATCCACAAACCTCAGAGTGCCTTCTCATTCCCACCCTCGAGAACTCAACCGAATGGCTTCTTATAGACACCAAACGATACTTCCTACAGTGGGAGAACAGAACCTCCGGAGCACAACAATTATCCCCATTTCCCCATTCTCTCCCCTCACAGCAGCCATCTTAGCTGGCACTCTACATGTGTGGGATCCGGGGGCACCGAACACACTGCCCCTCCTCTTTAGCATCCAGCACCACTGCCGTCTGGCTACCAGCCAGGGTCTGTTCTTTCTTTGCGGCACCTCAACTTACCTCTGTCTACCTGCCAATTGGACTGGAACTTGCACCCTAGTCATTTTCTCCCCTAAAATCGACATCACTCCGGGGAACCAGAAGGTCCCAGTCCCTGTTAATGCCCAAGCCAGGATGCAATGAGCTGTAATTCTCATCCCTTTACTAGTAGGGCTCAGATCAGCAAGTGCCAGCATGGGATCAAAGGCCTCACAACACCCCTTTCCTACTTTCTCTGTCTCTGTCTCTGTCTCTGCCTCTCTCTCTCGTGGGAGCTAGCGGACAGCCTAGGAGAAGTCGCAAAATTGCTAGTCACCCTACATTCCCAAACTGACTCTTTGGCTGCCATAGTCCTCCAAAATCGAAGCAGGCTTGACCTAACCGCTGAAAAAGGAGGACCATGTGCCTTCCTAGGAGAGGAGAGCCGCTTCTATACCAATCAGTCAGGGCTAGTACAAAACCCCACCAAGAAACTCACAGAAAGAGCCTCCAACATAAGGCAGCAAATGACCGACTCCTGGGCCTCCCTCTGGAAGTGGGTACCTTGGCTCCTTCCCCTCCCAGACTCCCTCCCAATCATAATTTTACTTCTCCTGTTTGGCCCATGTCTTGTCCACTGTCTCTCAAAATTTTTGCAGGAACATGAAGGCCTTTACCAACCGTACAGTCTTCGAGTTCTTCAATGGCTGGAGGTTATCAACTCCTCGAACCCAGAGGCACCAAAGAATATCATCTTCCTATGATCACCTCGTTACCTCTGCCCCCGTTCAGCAGGAAGTAGCCAGAACGACCGTCGCTCCTTACAACAACCCTCTCGCCCCTCTCCCACACTTACCCTATCCCTTTAAGGCTGGGAATGACAGAACTTACTCCATTTTATTTTATTATTATTTTTGTAAGATGGGGTTTCACCATGATGGCCAGGCTGGTCTTCAACTCCTGACCTCAGGTGATCCACCCACCTCAGCCTCTCAAAGTGCTAGGATTACAGGTGTGAGCCACCGCGCCCGGCCAGAACTTACTCCCTTTTAAACCCCCCCGGCCGCCTCGAGTTCCCCAGCCTCCTAGCACCACGCCCTCCCAGGAACTATCAAACTCAGCAGTTCCCCAGCCCCTCCCCTCCTGCACAGCCCCTCACACCAGATGCATCTGCTGGCCTACAGGCCATAAAAATCCCTTTTGCCATGCCACAGGTGCTGTGTGCCAATTTTGGGTGCTTTTCCCCTGCTCTTAATAAAGCTTGTTCCAGTACCTGGTGTTTCAGCCCTCTCTTTAATTTCTATCAACAATTACATAAATATTAAACAACCTTCATCTGAATGGCTTTTGGGTTAATAATGACATTAAGGCACAAATCAAGAAGTTATTTAAAAACAAATGAGAACAGTGATACAGCATACCAGAATCTCTCCAACACAGCTAATGTGGTGTTAAAAGGGGAATTTATGGCACTAAATGCTCACATCAAAAAATCAGAAATATCCATTTAACAACCTAACATTATAAATAGAAGAATGAGAGAAGCAAGAGCAGACCAATCCCTAAGCTAGCAGAAGACAAGAAATAACCAAAATGAGATCAGAACTGAAGGTGATTCAGACATAAAAAGTCATAGAAAAGACCAAGAAATCCAGGAGTTAAATCTTTTAAATAAATTAATAGAGAAATAAACCACTAGCAAGATTAGCAAAGAAGAGAACAGCCACATAAACACAGGAGATGACAAATGGGACATCACCACTGACCCCGCAAAACTACAAGTAACTACTGAAGTCTACGATGAACACCTCTATGCCCATGAACTAAAGAATCTAAAAGAAATGGATAAATTTCTGGACAAATACATCCTCCCAATACTAAACAAAAAGAAACTGAAGCCCAGAACAGAACAGCAAGCCCCAAAATTGAATTAGTAGTAACTAGCTTACCAGCCAAAAAAAAGCCCAGGACCACAAAGATTCATAATTGAATTCCACCAGATGGATTAAAAAAAAAAAGCTGGTATTATGCTTCCTAAAACTATTACAAAAAATTGAGGAGGGACTCCTCTCCAGCACATTATATAATAACAGCCATCAAAGATAAAACAAAAAAAGAAAACTTCAGGCCAAAATCCTTCATGAACACTGATGCAAAAAGCCTCAAAAATATACTGTAAAACTGAATCCAGCAGCACGTCAACAAGCTAATCCACTATGATCAAGTAGGCTTTATTCCTGGAATCAAGATTGGTTCGACATACACAAATCATAAATACAATTCATCACACAAACAGAACTAAAGACAAAACCACAACATCATCTCAATAGATGCTGAAAAAGCATTCAATAAAAATTAACATCCTTCATGTTTAAAACCCTCAACAAACTAGGCATCTAGGCATTGAAGGTACATACTTCAAAATAAAAAGTTATCTGTGACAAAGTCACAGCCAACATACTCAATGGATGGATGCAAGCTGGAAGAATTCCTTTTTTTTTTTTGAGACGAAATCTCACTCTGTCGCCAGGCTGGAGTGCAGTGGCACGATCTTGGCTCAACTATAACCTCTGCCTCCTGGGTTCAAGTGATTCTCCTGCCTCAGCCTCCTGAGTAGCTGGGACTACAGGTGTGCACCACAACGCCCAGCTAACTTTTGTATTTTTAGAAGAGACAGGGTTTCACCATGTTGGCCAGGATAGTCTTGATCTTTTGACCTCATGATCTACCCACCTTGGCCACCCAAAGTGCAGGGATTACAGGCATCACCCACTGAGCCCAGCCAAATTCCTTCTTAAAAACTGACACAAGACAAGGATGTCTTCTCTTAGCACTTTTACTCAACACAGAATTGGAAGTCCTGGCCAGAGCAATCAGGCAAGAGAAAGAAACAAAATGTTCAAACAGGAAGAGAGGAAATCAAACTAACCCTGTTTCCAGATGACGTAATTCTGTATCTAGAAAACCCTCTAGTCTTGGTGGAAGCACTTTTTGAAACAACAAACAACTTCAGCAAGGTTTCAGGATACAAAAGAAAGGTATAAAAATCAGTAGCATCCCTGTACTTCAACAACATCCAAGCCAGAAGCCAAATCAAAAACATAAGCTCACTGGGTATGGTGACTCCCACCTATAATCTCAGCACATCTGGGAGGCTGAGGAGGGCAGATCACAAGGTCAGGAGTTCGAGACTATTCTGGCCAGTATGGTGAAACCCCATCTCTACTAAAAGTACAAAAAAAGAGGCCGAGCGTGGTGGCAAATGCCTGTAATCTCAGCTTCTCAGGAGGCTAAAGCAGAAGAATTGCTCAAACCCAGGAGGCGGAGGTTGTAGTGAGCTCAGATCATGCCACTGCACTCCAGCATGGGCAACAGAGCAAGACTCTGTCTGAAAACAAAAACACACACATACTCTCATTAATAATTGACACAAAAAGAATAAAATATGTAGAAATACAGCTAACTAGGGAGATGAAAGATGTCTATGACAATAATGCTCATACTGCCCTGGCACAGCGGCCCTCACCTACAATCCCAGCACTTTGAGAGGCCAAGGTGGGTGGGTAACTTGAGGTCAGTTCAGGACTGGCCTGGCCAACATGGTGAAACCCTGTCTCCACCAAAAAATACAAAAATTAACCAGGCATCTTAGTGTATGGCTGTAGTTCCAATTACATGGGAGTCTAAGGTGGCAGAAACACTTGAACCAGGGAGACAAAAGTTGCAGTGAGCCAAGATGGGGCCACTGAGCTCTAGCCTAGGTGACAGAGTGGCACCTTGAATTGCTTGAAATTTATAGATTTAAAGCTATTCCTATCAAACTACCAAAACATTCTTAACAGAACTAAAAAACACTATTTTAAAATTTACATGGAACCAAAAAAAGCCCAAATAGCCAAGCAATCCTAAGCAAAAATAACAAAACTGGAGGTCATTACATTACCTGACTTCTTTTATCTTTACTTTTTTTTTTTTTGAGACGGAGTTTTGCTCTTGTTACCCAGGCTGGAGTGCAGTGGCACGATCTTGGCTCACTGCAACCTCTGCCTCCTGGGTTCAAGTGATTCTCCTGCCTCAGCTTCCTGAGTAGCTGGGATTACAGGCATGAGCATTCATGCCCAGCTAATTTTTGTATTTTTAGTAGAGACGGGGTTTCACCATATTGGCCAGGCTGATCTTGAACTCCCGACCTCAGGTGATCCTCCCACCTTGGCGTCCAAAGTGCTTGGATTACAGGCATGAGCATTCATGCCCAGCTAATTTTTGTATTTTTAGTAGAGACGGGGTTTCACCATATTGGCCAGGCTGATCTTGAACTCCCGACCTCAGGTGATCCTCCCACCTTGGCGTCCAAAGTGCTTGGATTACAGGCATGAGCCACCACGCCCAGCCACATTACCTGATTTCTATATTACAAAGCTATAGACACCCAAAGCAGCAATGGTACTAGTATAAAGGCAGACTCATGAACCAATGGAACAGAATGGAGAGCCCAGAAATAACGCCACCCATTTACAACCATCTGATTTTTGACAAAGCTAACAAGAGGAATGTGGCAAGAATTCCCTATTTAAGAAATGGTGCTAGGATAACTAGCTAGCACTGTGTAGAAGATTGAAACTAGACTGCTTCTTTACACTACATACAAAAATCAACTCAAGATACATTAAAGACTTAAAAGTAAAATTTAAAATTATTTTGAAAAAATAGGCTGGGCATGCAAATTTATACCTGCAATCCTAGCACTTTGGGAGGCTGAGGCAGGTGGATCAACAGAGGTCAGGAGAGTTGGCAACCAGCCTGGTCAACATGATGAAACTCTGTCTCTACTAAAATACAAAATTAGCCGGGCTTGGTGGCAGGTGCCTGTAATCCCAGCTACTTGGAAAGGCTGAGGCTGGAGAATTGCTTGAACCAAGCAGAGGTTGCAGTGAGCCAAGATGGGGCCACTGAGCTCTAGCCTAGGTGACAGAGTGGCACCTTGAATTGCTTGAAATTTATAGATTTAAAGCTATTCCTATCAAACTACCAAAACATTCTTAACAGAACTAAAAACACTATTTTAAAATTTACATGGAACCAAAAAGCCCAAATAGCCAAGCAATCCTAAGCAAAAATAACAAAACTGGAGGTCATTACATTACCTGACTTCTTTTATCTTTACTTTTTTTTTTTTTGAGACGGAGTTTTGCTCTTGTTACCCAGGCTGGAGTGCAATGGCGCGATCTTGGCTCAACTATAACCTCTGCCTCCTGGGTTCAGGCAATTCTCCTGCCTCAGCTTCCTGAGTAGCTGGGATTACAGGCATGAGCCACCACGCCCAGCCACATTACCTGATTTCTATATTACAAAGCTATAGACACCCAAAGCAGCAATGGTACTAGTATAAAGGCAGACTCATGAACCAATGGAACAGAATGGAGAGCCCAGAAATAACGCCACCCATTTACAACCATCTGATTTTTGACAAAGCTAACAAGAGGAATGTGGCAAGAATTCCCTATTTAAGAAATGGTGCTAGGATAACTAGCTAGCACTGTGTAGAAGATTGAAACTAGACTGCTTCTTTACACTACATACAAAAATCAACTCAAGATACATTAAAGACTTAAAAGTAAAATTTAAAATTATTTTGAAAAAATAGGCTGGGCATGCAAATTTATACCTGCAATCCTAGCACTTTGGGAGGCTGAGGCAGGTGGATCAACAGAGGTCAGGAGAGTTGGCAACCAGCCTGGTCAACATGATGAAACTCTGTCTCTACTAAAATACAAAATTAGCCGGGCTTGGTGGCAGGTGCCTGTAATCCCAGCTACTTGGAAAGGCTGAGGCTGGAGAATTGCTTGAACCAAGGAGGCAGAGGTTGTGGTGAGCCGAGATCGTGCCATTGTACTCCAGCCTGGGTAACAACAGCGAAACTCTGTCTCAAAAAAAAAAAAAAGAGAAACCACAATGAGGCTGGGCGTGGTGGCTCATGCCTATAATCCCAGCACTTTGAGAGGCCAAGGTGGGTGGGTAACTTGAGGTCAGTTCAGGACTGGCCTGGCCAACATGGTGAAACCCTGTCTCCACCAAAAATACAAAAATTAACCAGGCATCTTAGTGTATGGCTGTAGTTCCAATTACATGGGAGTCTAAGGTGGCAGAAACACTTGAACCAGGGAGACAAAAGTTGCAGTGAGCCAAGATGGGGCCACTGAGCTCTAGCCTAGGTGACAGAGTGGCACCTTGAATTGCTTGAAATTTATAGATTTAAAGCTATTCCTATCAAACTACCAAAACATTCTTAACAGAACTAAAAAACACTATTTTAAAATTTACATGGAACCAAAAAAAGCCCAAATAGCCAAGCAATCCTAAGCAAAAATAACAAAACTGGAGGTCATTACATTACCTGACTTCTTTTATCTTTACTTTTTTTTTTTTTTTTTGAGACGGAGTTTTGCTCTTGTTACCCAGGCTGGAGTGCAATGGCGCGATCTTGGCTCACTGCAACCTCTGCCTCCTGGGTTCAGGCAATTCTCCTGCCTCAGCTTCCTGAGTAGCTGGGATTACAGGCATGAGCATTCATGCCCAGCTAATTTTTGTATTTTTAGTAGAGACGGGGTTTCACCATGTTGACCAGGATGGTCTCGATCTCTTGACCTCGTGATCCACCCGCCTCGGCCTCCCAAAGTGCTGGGATTACAGGCTTGAGCCACCGCGCCCGGCCTTTTATCTTTACTTTTATTTTATTTTTTATAAAGACGGGGTTTCACCATATTGGCCAGGCTGATCTTGAACTCCCGACCTCAGGTGATCCTCCCACCTTGGCGTCCAAAGTGCTTGGATTACAGGCATGAGCCACCACGCCCAGCCACATTACCTGATTTCTATATTACAAAGCTATAGACACCCAAAGCAGCAATGGTACTAGTATAAAGGCAGACTCATGAACCAATGGAACAGAATGGAGAGCCCAGAAATAACGCCACCCATTTACAACCATCTGATTTTTGACAAAGCTAACAAGAGGAATGTGGCAAGAATTCCCTATTTAAGAAATGGTGCTAGGATAACTAGCTAGCACTGTGTAGAAGATTGAAACTAGACTGCTTCTTTACACTACATACAAAAATCAACTCAAGATACATTAAAGACTTAAAAGTAAAATTTAAAATTATTTTGAAAAAATAGGCTGGGCATGCAAATTTATACCTGCAATCCTAGCACTTTGGGAGGCTGAGGCAGGTGGATCAACAGAGGTCAGGAGAGTTGGCAACCAGCCTGGTCAACATGATGAAACTCTGTCTCTACTAAAAATACAAAAATTAGCCGGGCTTGGTGGCAGGTGCCTGTAATCCCAGCTACTTGGAAAGGCTGAGGCTGGAGAATTGCTTGAACCAAGCAGAGGTTGCAGTGAACCGAGATTGCACAATTGCACCCCAGCCTGGGTGACAGAGAGAGACTCTATTTCAAAAAACAAAACAAAAAAAACCCAAAAAACCCTGGAGGATAACTTAAATAATACCTTTCTAGACATAGGAACTGGACACTATTTTATGAGGAAGATACCAAAAGCAACTGCAACTAAAGCAAAAATTGACAAATGGGACCTAATTAAACTAAAGAGCTTTTTCACACAAAAGAAACTATCAACAGTATAAACAGATATCCTACAGAATAAAAAAAATATTTGCAAACTATGCTTCTGACAAAGGTCTAATAACCAGAATCCATGGACTTAAATTTATAAGAAAAAAACCTTATTAAAAAGTAGGCAAAGGACATGAACAGATGCTTTTTTAAAAAAAGACATACATGTGGCTAAAAGCATATGAAAAAATGCTCATCACTACTCAGCAAACACATGCAAAGAAAACCACAATGAGGCTGGGCGTGGTGGCTCATGCCTATAATCCCAGCACTTTGGGAGGCCGAGGTGGGTGGATCATGTCAAGAGATTGAGACCATCATGGTCAAGATGAAACCCCGTCTCTACTAAAAATACAAAAATTAGCTGGGCATGGTGGTGTGCACCTGTAGTCCCATCTACTCGAAAGGCTTAGGCAGGAGAATTGCTTGAACCCAGGAGGCAGAGGTTGTGGTGAGCCGAGATCGTGCCATTGTACTCCAGCCTGGGTAACAACAGCGAAACTCTGTCTCAAAAAAAAAAAAAAAGAGAAACCACAATGAAATACAATCTCGTGACAGTCAGAATAACTATTACTAAAAAGTTTAAAAATGACAGACACTGTCAAGGGTCAAGGTTGTAGAGAAAAGGGAATGCTTATACACTGCTGGTGGGAGTGAAAATTATTTAAACCACTGTGAAATGCAGTGTGGCAATTCCTAACAAAAAACAGAACTACCATTTGACCCAGCAACCTCACAAATGGGTATATGCCCAGAGAAATATAAGTTATTCTGTCATAAAGAAACATGCACATACATGTTCACTGCAGCACACTATTCACAACAGCAAAGACTTGGAATCAACCTAAATGCCTGTCAATGGAAGACTAAAGAAAATATGGTACAGTTGGGCAAGGTGGCTCATGCCTGTAATTCCAGCACTGGGAGGACAAAACAGATGGATTGCCTGAGTTTGAATATGAGACCAGCCAAGGCAACAATGGGAAACCCCATTTCTACAAAGAATACAGAAAGACAAATTAGCCAGGCATGGTGGCATGCACCTGTAGTCCCAGCTACTTGGGGAGCTGAGGTAGGAGGACTGATTGAACATAGGCTGTTGAGTCTTCAGTGAGCCAAGACTGTGCCACTGCACTCCAGCCGGGGTCTCCCCTCAAAATATAAAAAAGAATATTTAAAAGAAAATATGGTACATAAACAGCATGGTATACTGTGTGGCCATTTAAAAAAAAAAACAAAGGCTGGGCGCGGTGGCTCACGCCTATAATCCTAGCACTTTGGGAGGCTGAGGCGAGTGGATCACAAGGTCAAGAGATCGAGACCATCCTGGCCAACATGGTGAAACCCCATCTCTACTCAAATACACAAATTATCTGGGCTTGATGGCACATGCCTGCAGTCCCAGCTACTTGGGAGGGTGAGGCAGAATTGCTTGAACCCGGGAGGCAGAGGTTGCAGTGAGCTGAGATTGTGCCACTGCACTACAGCCTGGCACCTGGCAACAGAACAAGATGCTATCTCAAAAAAAAAAAAAAAAAAGTGATACAGGGATTTGACCAAACCTGGGTCCAAATCCAGCAGAACCTTGGACAAAGGGTCACCCTAGGAGTCCCAGTGTCCTTGGGACACACACTGTGGTGAGGAGTAAGAGATGTCTGTAAAGTGCGTGGAGCGGTGCCTGGCCTCTAAGTGCCCAGCACACACCTGCTGCCACCATCATCCTGTGTGGTGTGGAGAGAAAGGGAGAAGTGCACAGGCTGAGGGAGAAATGGACAAGAGACTTTTCATGGGGATCATGCTCATCTGTGAGAAGCAAGATTATTTGTATTTTTAATTCTCAATTTCCTGTGGCTTTCTCCTTTTCCCACAATGAGCAGCAGCTATTGTACTGACAGAAAGTAAAATGTATTGTAAGTTGCCTTGTGCAGCTGTGCCCCAGTGAGAGCTCCTGTAGTGCTGAGAACTCTGCTCTACCCGGCTACGGGCAAGATTCTTCACCATTTGGGGTTCCGTCTCCTCATCTGTAAAATGAGATGCTCGGGGTGAAGATGAACTTTCGAGTATTATATCACACAGACAAGGGTTACTGTTCTCAATTTGCTTGTGTGTTCCTCCCAAAGTGTTTTCTCCTTTTTTTTTTTTGAGATGGAGTCTCGCTCTGTCACCTGGGCTGGAGTGCAGTGGCACAATCTCAGCTCACTGCAACCTCCACCTCCAGCAATGCTCCTGCCTCAGCCTCCTGAGTAGCTGGGATTAGGCACTTGCCACCACGCCCAGCTAACTTTTGTATTTTTGGTAGAGATGGGGTTTCACCATGTTTGCCAGGCTGGTCTCGAACTCCTGACCTCAAGTGATCTGCTTGCCTAGGCCTCCCAAAGTGCTGGGATTACAGGCATGTGCCACTGTGCCCTGCCAAGTGTTTTCTCTTAACAGCTTTCTCTGGCTATCAAATTTGGGAAGTGGGGAGTAGTCAGGTTCTTTCAGCTGGAGACATGAGGTACTTGACCCCAGGACAGATTCACAGGAAGAGAACTGCAGGGGATTTACAAATGGCATTTCTTTGTATGTGTCTAGTGGTCTAAGGATTCAAAGATACTGGGGTCCATTCCAAGAGCACCCCTTTTATAAGTATACATTGTCTTTTTTTTTTTTGAGACGGAGTTTCACTCTTGTTACCCAGGCTGGAGTGCAATGGCACGATCTCGGCTCACCGCAACCTCCGCCTCCTGGGTTCAGGCAATTCTCCTGCCTCAGCCTCCTGAGTAGCTGGGACTACAGGCATGCGCATTCATGCTCAGCTAATTTTTTGTATTTTTAGTAGAAACGGGGTTTCACCATGTTGACCGTGATTGTCTCCATCTCTTGACCTCGTGATCCACCCGCCTCGACCTCCCAAAGTGCTGGGATTACAGGTGTGAGCCACCGCGCCCGGCCCGTATACATTGTCTTTCTCTCTCTCAAACTCTCTCTCACACACACACATCTGTAAACATATTTGAAACTATACCCTTTTGAATTCTAAGGTTTCACCTCCTGTATCTTAAAAATATGCCATGCCCTTCCTCACCTGTGGAAACATGACTTTGAACCGCTGTGTATTGTCGTTTGGCTGGGCAAGCCTCATTTTCAAAGGATGGCTGATTCCTGGCATCTTCCTTAAGATTATGTTCCTTTGCTTCGTTACTAGCTCAGGCTCTGGAAGAGCAGAGGCTGGTGCATCTGCAAATCCTCCTCTCAGCCTGCCAGGGAGCCTGCCTTTCAGTGACAGCAGGCCCAGGCTACCACTTAAAGGGCAGGTTCTCTGGCAGGCTGAGAGGATTGAGAGGCACCGTGACATATTTCTGGGCCCAGCATAAAGGTTATGTGATGCTCCTGCTTGGACCCTGCCATCAGGGAATTGTGACATATCTCCGGGCATGTCAAATCTTTAATATTCTTTTTTTCCTGGGCTTTGTTCATTGAAGAGATTGAGACCTATCTCTCGGTCCCACATTCACGTGATGGGACTATCCTCGCCTGCCGTGGCCATGCCCTCTGCGGTGATTTTGATAGATGGGCAGAGCCCCCAGGGTATGTAACTATTCTCTCATGCCTGTTCTCTGCCAGAAGGGGTGGTTGTGATATACAGCTAGCTAGGCCCAGCCTCTTACCCATGAAAGGCATTTTGTCTTATCTCCGGGCTCCTTACCTAAGTGATGTGACTCTCCTTGCTGATCCTCCCCTCAGGGAATATTAGGACATATTTCTGCACTCAGCACCTAGAGGATATGACTCTCCTTTACTGCTTTGGCTCTTCCCAGTGAAGGTACCAAGGTTGTTGTAATTTTCTTCTTCTGTCTGGGTGCTGCCGAAAAAGAGGAGGGACATATTACTGACCCAAGCACCTAGGTGATGGGACTTTCCGTTTTTCCCAGGCGTCACATATTTTGGATATTGTGATCTATCACTAGGACCAAAAACGAAGGCTGCAACTCCTGCCTAGGCCCTGCCTGCATACACCATGGTGATGCATTGCTGAGTTCTACACCAGGTCATGTAACTCTTCTGCCTCAACTCTGCCTACAGGGGACATTGTGTCATATACCTTTCCCATCACCCAGGTGATTTGACTCTCTTACCCTGCCTGCTCTATGCTCACAGGGGAAATTGTGGCATATCATTGACCCTAGTGCCTAGTTTATATGACTTGTTCATTCGTTTGTTCTTTTTTCCTTTTCCTTCCTTTCAAGAGTTTTGCTCTTGTTGCCCAGGCTGTGGTGCAATCTCAGCTCACTGCAACCTCCACCTCCTGGGTTCAAGCGATTCTCCTGCCTCAGCCTCCTTAGTAGCTGAGATTACAGGTGCCTGCCACCATGCCCAGCTGATTTTTTGTGTTTTTAGTGGAGATGCAGTTTTACCATGTTGACTGGGCTGGTTTTGAACTCCTGGCCTCAAGCAATCCACCTGTCTCTGCCTCCCAAAGTGCTAGGATTACAGGCATGAGCCACTGTGCTGGGCCTTGTTCTTTCTAGGTTTTTCCAGCAAGGCAGATTTTGACATATTTCTGGGCCAAAAATCTGATGTTACACTTTAGGCTTGACGCTGCTCTCAGCATTGTGACATATTACTAAACCCAACACCAAGGTGATGTGTCTCTTGCCTGAACCCTGCCCATAGGAGGCATTGTGACATGTCTCTGAGCCCATCATTTATTTGATGTTTCTCTCATCTTTTACCTAAGCTTTGCCTATGAGAGTTTGTGACATATCTCTGGGCCCAGCACCTAGGGGATGAGACTCTCCTCTTTGTTTGAGCCCTGCATTTTTTGGGTGTTGTGACATATTTCTAGACCCAAAAACAAAAAAATGAGGCTCCTTCTTGGGTTCTGCCCACCAGGGGCTGTAGGACATATTTCTGCATGCATCAACTAACAGATTTGATTCACCTTTTATGCCTGTACCTTGCTTACAAGGGAAGACTGTGACATATTGCTTGGCCCAGCATTCAGGCGTTGTGTCTCTCCTGCCTGGGCCTTGCCCACACAGAGCATTGTGACATAATGCTGGGGACAGCATGGAGTTTATATGTCTCTGCTGCCTGTGCCCTGCTTTCAGGAACGGAGTGTAACATATTCCTGGCCTAGCACCCCAGTGATGTGACTCTACTGCTCACTTTTTTTTTTTTCTGCCAATCATTGAGAGCTTGTAAGGTTGCTGAGGTTGGTTGGCCTTGAACTCTTGGTCTCGCCTTCGCAAGCGCCACGACATCCGGCCAGAGCCACTTCGGGCCCCTACTGCTCACTTTCTACCCACAAGTAGAAATATGACATACATCTTGGCCCAGATAACAGGTGTAATGATGACTGCCAGACAATAGGAGACATACTGTCTCTCATAGCTAAACTTAGAAAAAAATAGGTAAGATTCTGGGTCTTCTTTTTGTACAAACTAATAAAGCATTACCTCTCACATATCATATACAGAACTCAGATGGTACAGAGAGTGCCATCACAGGGCCCAACAGCAAGGAGATACTGTTCTCTCATATGCACATGCCACCAACCATTAGGACTGGCATCCTCACACATGGACAAAGCCCACTTGTCAGGTCCTGAATCTCACATGCTGATGCAATCCAATTGTGACTTTCATATGTGAACATTCAGCCACAGTTGAGATGATGATTCATTTTAAACCCATCTCAAAGGCAGTTGAGGACTCTTATCTGGACCCAGCCAGTGCAGGTATGATTATGGATCCATACCAGTGCAAGGGTCTCAGAGGGGATTTTGACTTCATGCATACTGTACACAGCCCTCCAGGGCTGGGCTCACCTGTAATTCCAGCACTTTGGGAGGCTTAGGCAGGTGGATCACTTTCAGTCAGGAGTTTGAGACCAGCCTGGCCAATATAGTGAAACATCATCTCTACTAAAAATACAAAAAATTAGTCCAGTGTGGTGGCGGGCACCTGTAATCCCAACTACTCAGGAGGTTGAGGCAGGAGAATCGCTTCAACTCAGGAAGCAGAGATTGTAGTGAACTATCAGCCCACAGCACTCCAGCCTGGGCTACAGAGTGAGATGCCATCTCAAAAACCAACAACAGCAACAACAACAACAACAAAGAAAGCCCTCTGGTGGTGCAGAGAGTGTCCTAACAGGACCAAGCACACAGGTGGGATCTTGACACTCGATTCCACACCAGCCAACAGGAAAGACTGTCATCTTCCTAAATGAACAAAGCCTACTGTGGAGCTTAAGAATCTCACAATCGAAGGCAGGTAAAGTTTGGAAAATTGGCTCATAAGTGGAACCCAGGAGGTGTAGGCTGCAGTGAACAGAGATCATGCCACTGAACTCCAGCCTGGTGACAGAGTGAGATTTCATGTCAAAGAAATTTTTTTTTTTTTTACTCAGAAAAGCAATGCTAACTAACGTAATCCTCTTACCTCTGGATGGTATATCACGATTAACTGATCTGAAAGTAATACAGATAAGCAAATTCTCCATTTAAAATCAACTTTTTTGTATATTGAAACCACCAGTTTTCTCATTAGAACCAATAAAGTACCATGTGAAATGACATGGCATGAAGACAACAATGAAAGCTGTCACCATAAAACAGAAAAAGAAGGGCTGTGACACATACACGGCTGGAACACACGGAACAAGACGAAGAAAACTGAAGGTAACTAGGGAATAAAAGCAGCAGAATTTCTTTTTAAATTCAGCAACAGTCCGCTTTGCAGCCTGAAAACAAAATTACGGCTCCACAAAAATAAATCAATGTTATTTCTTAACCATTGTTATTTTTCATTTCTGATTTGAAGTTACAAACTCACGTCCACAGAAATATTTATGGCTAATTATGTAGCACCTGCTACACAGCAAGCACTGTCATGTTCGTTTGCTGCATTTATATGTAAAAACATCCTCGTGACTTCTGAAGCCGCCCTACTACTTACACAAATTGGCTCAATTAAGAAAGAAATCTACTTATTTCAAAATTATAAAAAGTGAAAGGAACATTAGCTTAAAAAAAGTAGGCTTATGTAGGATTCTTGAATAAAACAAAATGGAATGTTCTAACTAAATAAAATATAACAATACACAAATTTTGGAATTAGGTCTAACAATTAATTTTGTGCATTACTAAATTTTATAAAAATTATTGATATAATCCCGACCAATTCACAAAATGAATATTTTACAAACTATAAAAGAACAAAATATAAGAAACAAAAAATAATAGGTCTAAAATGAGTACCAGGCAAGTAAAAAACAGGTAATTTGCATGGGGAGATTCTGAATCATAAGCCATAAAATTTTACAGTAATGAATTCAATACAAAGCAGAGAATATATATTTGCATTTGGCATTTTGAGGTTTTTAGTTTTCTACTACATTAGTTACCTTATTAAAATGGTTTATTTTTTCCAATATTGCTCTATTTTTATGAAAATAGGTAAACTTGTACTCACAGAAACACACTCCATAATTTTCCTGCACCTAAGCATTATCTTTAGAGTAATATATGTGCATATTTAATTCTATGTAAATCAAAACTATCTGTACATGTTTGCAGGCAGAGAGGCCATATGTTCAAAAATATATATATTAAAAATTATTTAAAGCCAGGTGTGGTGGCTCAAGCCTGTAATCTTAGAACTTTGGGAGGCCAAGGAGGGTGGATCATGAGGTAAAGAGATCGAGACCATCCTGGTCAACAAGGTGAAACCCCATCTTTACTAAAAATCCAAAAGTAGCTGGGGATGGTGGCACATGCTTGTAATCCCAGCTACTCCGGAGGCTGATGCAGAAGAATTGCTTGAACCCAGGGGGCAGAGGTTGTAGTGAGCCGAGATCGTGCCATTGCACTCCAGTCTGGGTAACAAGAGTGAAACTCCGTCTCAAAAAAAGAAAATAATAATAATAATTATTTAAAGCCAGGTGTGGTGGCTCAAGCCTGTAATCTTAGAACTTTGGGAGGCTGACTGAGGTCACGAGTCTGAGACCAGCCAAGACAATATGGCAAAACCCCATCTTTACTAAAAATCCAAAAGTAGCTGGTGATGGTGGCACATGCTTGTAATCCCAGCTACTCAGGAGGTCGAGGCAGGAGAATGGCTTGAACCCACAAGGAAGAGGCTGTGGTGAGGTGAGATCACACCACTGCACTCCAACTCAGGTAATAGAATGAGACTCTGTCTCAAAACAAAAGATTATTTAAAATATATATTTAGGACTCAGAAATGTATCAATTTTATTCATACATTTGTATACTTTTATTATGACCATAAAAGTGACCCTGCAGTCAATAGAAATTCTACATTTTAAAAACTGAAAGTGTGTAACTGAATTGTTTTTAATGAAAGGGCTAAGTGCTAGATGTGAAGGATACCTCGTTTATCCTAATACAATTACTACATATTGTATGCCTGTATCAAAATATGCCATGGATTATATAAATATATACATGTTATGTTCCCACAAAACTTAACAAAAAATACATTTGAATTAAAAAAAATAATAAACATTAAATTTAAGGGAACAATATATTTTTTGTTTTGTTTTGTTTTGTTTTGTTTTGAGACGGAGTTTTGCTGTTGTTACCCAGACTGGAGTGCAATGGCTCAATCGGCTCACCGCAACCTCCACCTCCTGGGTTCAAGTAATTCTCCTGCCTCAGCCTCCCGAGTAGCTGGGACTACAGGCACACGCCACCATGCCCAGCTAATTTTTGTATTTTTAGTAGAGACGGTGTTTCACCTTGTTGACCAGGAGGGTCTCAATCTCTTGACCTCGTGATCCACCCGCCTTGGCCTCCCAAAGTGGTGGGATTATAGGCGTGAGCCACCACGTCCAGACAGGAACAACTGTTTTTAGCTTATTTGCAGTTTAAAGCAACTGGCAAAAGAGATTACAAGAGCTGTTATTCCATTATGTTACCAATATCCTATTTAAGTTGCTACCGTCCTTTACCTACACCCTTGAGTAAGGTGGAATAGCTTCAAATTTGTGGCATAATGCTTCACTAAATGCACAACAGTCTTCACATGGTAAAAAGATATGTATATAATCTCCACAGTTTAAAATGTACTGCACTTTATGACATGAAATTACAATCAGAAAAATGACATACTATTTTCATTTTCATTTACTTCTAAGTAAAATTAGAACTGTTTTTCTCTCACTATAATACAGAAGAATATTACTCTCAACACCCACCTCACAACACTCAACAAGTTAACCACAAAGAGCCTCTCAGCTTAGATTTCTATTATGCATCTCATATTCTAATGTCCCCACTTTAATAGTCATCCATAATGCCCACCTAAGAATCTCTCATATCTTTGACACAATAACTGATCGCATGCTGTGACGTTAACACAATAGGAAGAAACAGCATAAAGTAATTTGAGACTTGAATTACATCATTTGTTTTTAAAACTTCCATAACCTTGTCAAGAAAAAAGTATAGTTTAAATGTAATTATGACTTTCCAAAAATAACTTTTAAGTTACATATATAACTTTTGTAACAACTTAAGTTTCAGATTAGTTTTTATACTCAGCACTATGATTTAGTGTAATGTCTGAATTGTCAATGCCTTAGTTATTTCTACTGTGACTCTGGGATATTTACACAAACCTAATTTAAAATTAAATACTTTTTACACATATTGCATCTCCAAAAATATACTTTAGTATAAACTTTGTTTTCTGGCCTATAGTTTTGTAATAAAATACTGCTTCATGTTTCTCTAGTACAAAATGTGTACAGTAAGATCTGCAACACAAGGAGAGGTATTATAACACTCCGTAACGTTTTTCTTCAGAATAAATATGTGTCACTTGAAAGGCTTATGTTTTCTGAAAAATCATTTGATAGTAATTGCACTTAAAATGTTTTAAGTATAAACTCTTGACCTGGCACAGTGGCTCATGCCTGCAATCCCAGCACTTTGGGAGGCTGAGGCGGGTGCATCATGAGGTCAGCAGTTTAAGACCAGCCTTACCAAGATGGGGAAACCACATCTATACTAAAAATACAAAAATTATCCAGGCGTGGTAAGGCATGCCTGTAATCTTAGCTACTCAGGAGGCTGAGGCAGGAGAATTGCTAGAATCTAGGAGGCAGACGTTGCAGTGAGCCAAGATCACACCACTGCCCTCTAGCCTGGGCAACAGAGCAAAACTCCATCTCAAAAAAAAAAGTATAAGCTTTTTGATGTTGAGTAAGATGTGAGCAGATATTAATGGCTTTTCCACATTCTTAATATTCGTACACATTTTCTCAAGTGAAAATGCTTTCCTGTGCAATAAGGTGTGAACACTGCTTAAGTTATGCCACAGGCGAGGTGTGGTGGTTCCCGCCTTTAATCCCAGTACTTTGGGAGGCCAAAGCAGGTGGATCAATTGAGGTAAGATGTTTAAGACTAAGCCTGGCCAATGTGGTGAAACTCCATCTCTACTAAAAATACCAAAATCAGCCAGACATGGTGGCAGGTACCTGTAATCCCAGCTACTTGGGGAGGCAGAGGCAGGAGAATCACTTGAACCTGGGAGGTGCAGATTGCAGTTGGCCAAGATCACGCCACTGCACTGTGGCCCAAGTGATGGGGTAAGACCCCATTTAAAAAAAAAGTTTTGCCACATTCTTTACACTTGGAGTTCTTCAGTAAAAATTATCTTACCTACAATCACGTGTGGAAACCATTTAAAGGATCTGTCACATTCTTCACTGCTGCAGTCCAGCCGTAGCCAGGTCCAAGAGGGTCCCCGAAGGTGGGCAAAGGCGTCGGCAATGAGAAGCACAGAAGGACATGACTCAAAGGTGTTGTGATTCTGTCTGTTTATTAGTGTAACAGTGTGGTTTTTATACTTTTATTTTTGGCATAACTACAGCATGTAATCAGGAAATGTTCTTTAAGCAGGAAATTTTTCTAGGTCAATTCTCTTGATTACATAGAAATTACAAAAGTTGTGATTCAAGGGACTAAGATGTACTAAAGATAGTGAGACTGGGGGTAGGAAAGTTCATGACCTAGACGGCGTATGCACTTTTATTCCTCTGTGCTTTCCTCCTTTCGAATCTCTTCTTGTATTTTCTTATACAAATCCCCTCTTCCTTTACAGTATTTCCTAAAGAGTCTTGCCAATTGTTTTAAAACATCAAGTTTTTGTTTCTTTGTTCTCATACACCAAGGTGGTCCTGATTTTGCTAATCTTTCTATAAATGTTAAAGTGTGATAGGGAATGTGCATGCCATCTTTATTAATCATTTTAATGCCATCCTCATTATATGCTCCTGTATACGAAAGTGTTGGATCAGGTATTTTTATTACTTTTATGTTCACATTTGCTCCTTTTGGGGGGTACCAAAGTTTCCCTTGAATCAGATAGGCTACATTGGGAGATCCTTGAACTGTAGAAAGAAGGTTGCGAGGTTTATATTCATCAGGTTCTTAACTTGTTTCTCAGCTTTTAGTGTGGGTGTAACCTCTTTCTGTAGTATGTCTGCTTGTTGTGAATTTATCATAAACTTTTTTTTTTTTTTTTTTGCCAATCATTGAGAGCTTGTAAGGTTGCTGAGGTTGGTTGGCCTTGAACTCTTGGCCTCGCCTTCGCAAGTGCCACGACATCTGGCCGGAGCCACTTTGGGCCCCCATAAACTGTTTAATAGTGTCTCCTGGCTCAAGCTCTTCCCCGATTATATTTAATATAATCCTACTACATTCTGAACTTTTGGTAATTTTCGATGCTTCAGTGGAAGCAGGGTTTTTTTTTTAAATCTAATTCAGCTATAAGGGATGTTTTTGAAGATGAAAGAAGGTACATCAAGCAAATGACTAACAGAATCAGCCCAGTGCATCCAAGCATATCCACCCATATGCCTCGTCCTTTTCCAAAAAGGGCCCTTCTTTGAAGTTTCCTTCCCAATGCCTGGACCTTGTCAGACAGCATGGGTGAAAAAGGACTCAGCAGTTCACATTTCCAGGGTTTTGTACTACTATGATTACTTTTATGTTTGGAAATTTCTGAGGTGTTGTTAAAAGCATTGTCACCTCTTTCAGGTTTGCAGAGTTTCTCTCCAGGATGAATTATGCCTGTTAAGAACTGAGGACTTGTTAAAGGCTTTGCTTCATTCTTCACACTTGTACAGTTTATCTCCAGTATTCTGTGTGCTAAGGGTTGAGAACTCGTTAAAGCCTTCATCACATTCTTCACATTAGTAGGATTTATTTTCCACATGAATTTTCATTTTTAGCAAAAGTTGAGGACTGGTTAAAGGTTTTGCCACATTTAACACATTTGTAGGATTTCTCACCAGTATAAATTATCTTATGTTTAGTAAAGGTTGAGAATTGGTTAAAAGTTTTGCCATATTCTTCACACTTTTAGGGTTTTTCTCTAGCATGTATTCTCTTATGTTTAGTAAGGGTTGAAAACTGGCTAAAAGCTTTGCCACATTCTTCACATTTGCAGGGTTTCTCTCAGTATGAATTCTCTTATGTACAGTAAGGTTTGAGGACCAGTTAAAGGCTTTACCACATTCTTCACATTTGTAGGGTTTCTCTCCAGTATGAATTCTCTTATGTTTAGTAAGGGTTGAAGACTGGCTAAAAGCTTTGCCACAATCTTCACATTTGTAGGATTTTCCTCCAGTATGAATTATCTTATGTTCATTAAGGGTTGAGGACAGGTTAAAGGCTTTGTGACATTCTTCACATTTGTAGGGTTTCTCTCCAGTATGA
The DNA here is from genome assembly GCA_021498475.1 of Saguinus midas. Taxonomy (NCBI): domain Eukaryota; kingdom Metazoa; phylum Chordata; class Mammalia; order Primates; family Cebidae; genus Saguinus; species Saguinus midas. The sequence continues at coordinate 2,683,644 of CM038410.1, read as the reverse complement.
ATTGTCCTATGTGCAGTAAGGTTTGAGGACTCATTAAAGGCTTTGCCACATTCTTCACATTTATAGGGTTTCTCTCCAATATGAATTATTCTATGTGTAGTAAGGTTTGAGAAACGGTTAAAGGCTTTGTGACATTCTTCACATTTGTAGGGTTTCTCTCAATATGAATTATTCTATGTGTAGTAAGGTTTGAGGACCGGTTAAAGGCTTTGCCACATACTTCACATTTGTAGGGTTTCTCTCCAGTATGAATTCTCCTATGCATAGTAAGGTTTGAGGACTGACTAAAAGCTTTGCCACATTCTTCACATTTGTAGGGTTTCTCTCCAGTATGAATTCTCTTATGTTGACTAAGGGTTGAGGACCGGTTAAATGCTTTGCCACATTCTTCACATTTGTAGCATTTCTCTCCAGTATGAATTGTCCTATGTGCAGTAAGCTTTGAGGACTCATTAAAGGCTTTGCCACATTCTTCACATTTATAGGGTTTTCCTCCAATAGGAATTATCTTATGTTTATTAAGGGTTGAGAATAGGTTAAAGGCTTTGTGACATTCTTCACATTTGCAGGGTTTCTCTCCAATATGAATTATTCTATGTGTAGTAAGGTTTGAGGAACGATTAAAGGCTTTGCCACATTTTTCACATTTGTAGGGTTTCTCTCCTGTATGAATGCTTTTATGTCTAGTAAGGATTGAGGACTGGTTAAATGCTTTGCCACATTCTTCACATTTATAGGGTTTCTCTCCAGTATGAATTCTCTTATGTTGACTAAGGGTTGAGGACTGGTTAAATGCTTTGCCACATTCTTCACATTTGTAGGGTTTCTTTCCAGTATGAATTATCTTACGTGCAGCAAGGTTTGAGGACTCATTAAAGGCCTTGCCACATTCTTCACATTTGCAGGATTTCTCTCCAGTATGAATTATCCTATGTGCAGTAAGGTTTGAGGACTCATTAAAGGCTTTGCCACATTCTTCATATTTGTAGGGTTTCTCTCCAGTATGAATTCTTTCATGTTGAGTTAGTACGGAGAGCATGCAAAATGATTTGCCACATTCTTTACAATTGAAAAGTTTCTTTCCTGTATGTCTCATTTTATGTCTATTTGAGTTTGAAAATTTATGAAAGCCTTCCACATATGTATGACATTGAAATCTTGTGCTCTGGGTAGTTGTCAAACATTGATTAAGTCCATTATAATCTCCTTTGTGCAGTTTACGCTCATCCACACTTCTGCAGTCTTTCCTTAATTGTAAGTTATCATCTCCACATTTATTGTATCTCCTCAGTATCACTTTTTGGAAAGAATCTTTTATATTTTGCTCTGGCGAAAGTTCTTTGACAAAATGAGAACACATACCTAAAAGAAATTAAAACAACAAATTACTCCACTTGCTAGACTCAGATAAATATACTTTACAAATCTAACCTACAAAAGCATACAAATGACATAAGTAAACTAGCATATCAAAACACCACAGGTTCTAATTTCTTCATAAATACATAATGTAACAAAAACATACTGATCAAAATACATTTGTAGGAAATTTATAAATGAGTTAAGTGTGTGCAGTGCCACAGGTGAGCACAATGCAAAGAGCTGGGCAGGATGGCTCAGACCTGCAATCCCAGCACTTTGGGAGGCCAAGGCGGGTGGATCACAAAGTAAGGAGTTAGAGACCAGTCTGACCAACATGGTGAAACCCCGTCTCTACTAAAAATACAAAAATTAGCCAGGCGTGGTGGCACTAATCCCAGCTTCTCAGGAGGCTGAGATAGGAGAATCACTGTAACCTGCGAGGCGGAAGTCGCAATGAGCCGAGATGATACCACTGCACTACAGCCTGAGTAAAAGAGCAAGACTGTCTTAAAAAAAAAAAAAGGAAAAGAAAAGTTTATTACATTTACCCAGCACAGTTCTTACTGTTCCCTAATATAAGACAGTGCCTTCAGAAGTAAATTGCTAATTCCTGGTTTCTATTTTAAAATACCAGAAAAATATTAGCACATACATTTACATTTCTGGCTTATAGGGGTCTTACCAGATACTGTTTCAGTTTCCTATGACATAAAATGCTGAAACAAATGGGGGTATACTTTGGAATAACAGTTTGGGTCTGCTGAGATTGAAGATAAATGGTATAGCAGCACAAAGACTGCAGTATTACAGACAGGAAAGAGGTGTAGCAAATGATTACTATTAAAACAAACATGATCTATGGCTCACTCCTGTTATCCCGCACTTTGGGAGGCTGAGGTGGGTGGATCACGAGGTCAAGAGATTGAAACCATCCTGGTCAACAAGGTGAAACCCATCTCCACTAAAAATACAAAAAATTAGCTGGGCATGGGGGCCCGTGCCTGTAATCCCAGCTACTCAGGAGGCTGAGGCAGGAGAATTGCCTGAATCCAGGAGGTGGAGGTTGTGGTGAGCCGAGATTGTGCCATTGCCTGGGTAACAAGAGCGAAACTTCGTCTCAGAAAAAAAAAAAGAAAGAAAGAAACATGATCCGAGTGGGTGTTGGACATTAAATTAAAACACACACAATACAGAGGCGGGCCACCGTCACCACAGCAGTTCTAACCAAGCCCATAATATAAGCAGGACTACAGGGAATTACACTTGGCAGCAGGGCAGAGCCCATGCAAGAGGGTGGAGCCCACAGCAACAGGGCAGAGCCCACAGCAGCAGGGCAGAGCCCAAGGCAACAGGGCGGACCCCACGGCAGCACGGCAGAGCCTTGGCAGGCAAATAGTGACTAAACTGCCTCCTAGCTGAGCAGAACAGTGCAACGGATACTCATAAATAAAGCCCTAACTCCCCGAGACAGAGCATCTGAGGGAAAAAAAAGGTTTTATGAGTTCTGCTGCAGCAGACTTAAACGAACCTGCCTAGCAGTCCTGAATGAACAATGGAGCTCACAGCTCAGCACTTGATCTCCTATAAAGTACAGAACATCTCCTCAAGCAGCTCCCTGACCCCCATATACCCAAAGAGTCACCTCAAAAAGGACCAATCAGACTGACATTTGGTGGGCATCATTCTGAGACAAAGATAGCAGAAGAAGAAACTGGTAGCAACCCTCACTGTTCCACAGCTGCTACAGGTGTACCCCAGACAAGCAGGGCCTGGAGTGGACCTCAGCAGTCTTACAGCAGAGAAGCTAGACTGTTAGAAGGAAAACTAAGTAACAGAAATACTTCATCATCAACAATCTGGGCGTCCACTCAGAGACCCAATTAAAAAATCAGCAACTACTCAGATGACAGGTGGATAAATCCACAAAGATGGAAAGAAACCAGCACAAAAAACAGGAAAACACCTGAAACCAGAACACCTTGCCTCCTACAAAGGACCAAAACTCCTCACCAGCAAGGGAACAAAGCCGGACAAAGAATGAGTGTGATGAAATGATGGAATCAGACTTCAGAAGGTGGGTATTGAGAAACTTCTGTAACCTAAAAGAACATGTTCTAAATCAATGCAAAGAAACTAAGAACCTTGAAAAAAGATTTGAAAAAAGATCTGAGTAAATGATAACAAGAATCGACAACTTAGAGAGGAATATGAATGAATTGAAGGAGCTGAAAAACACAACACGAGAACTTCGCGAAGCATGCACAAGTTTCAACATCTGAATTGACTAAGCAGAAGAAAGGATATCAGAAGTCGAAGATCAACTCAATGAAATAAAACGAGAAGCCAAGATTAGAGAAAAAAGGATAAAAGGAATGAACAAAGTCTCCAAGAAATGTGGGACTATGTGAAGAGACCTAATCTACGTTTGATAGGTGTACCAGAATGTGACAAAGAGAATGAATCCAAGCTGGAAAATACTCTTCAGGATATTATCCAGGAAAATTTCCCCAACCTAGCAAGGCAGGCCAACATCCAAGTCCAGGAAACACAGAGAACACCACAAAGATACTCTGCAAGAAGAGCAACCCCAAGGCACATAATCGTCAGATTCACCAGGGTTGAAATGAAGGAGAAAATGCTAAGGGCAGCCAGAGAGAAAGGTCGGGTCACCACAAAGGGAAGCCCATCAGACTCACAGCAGATCTCTTGGCAGAAACTCTACAAGCCAGAAGAGAGTGGGGAGCCAATATTCAACACTCTTAAAGAAAAGAACTTTCAACCCAGAATTTCATATCCAGCCAAACTGAGCTTCATAAGTGAAGGAAAAATAAAATCCTTTGCAAACAAGCAAGTACTCAGAGATTTTGTCACCACCAGGCCTGCTTTACAAGAGCTCCTGAAAGAGGCACTACACATAGAAAGGAACAACCAGTATCAGCCATTCCAAAAACATACCAAATGCTAAGAGAGCATCAACAAAATGAAGAATCTGCATCAACTAATGGGCAAAACAGCCAGCTAGCATCAAAATGGCAGGATCAAATTCACACATAACAATATTAACCCTAAATGTAAATGGGCTAAATGCACCAATCAAAAGACACAGACTGGCAAATTGGATAAAAAGCCAAAACCCATCGGTGTGCTGTATCCAGGAAACCCATCTCACATGCAAGGATACAAAAAGGCTCAAAATAAAGGGATGGAGGAAGATTTACCAAGCAAATGGAGAGCAAAAAAAGCAGGAGTTGCAATTCTCATCTCTGATAAAATAGACTTTAAAGCAACAAAGATCAAAGAGACAAAGAAGGACATTACATAATGGTAAAAGGATCGATACAACAAGAAGAGCTAATGATCCTAAATATATATGGACCCAATACAGGAGCACCCAGATATATAAGGCAAGTTCTTAATGACTTACAAAGAGACTTAGACTCCCACACAATAATAGTGGGAGACTTTAACACTCCACTGTCAATATTAGACAGATCAACCAGACAGAAAATTAACAAGGATATCCAGGGCTTGAACTCAGACCTGGAACAAGCAAACCTGATAGACATTTACAGAACTCTCCACCCCAAATCCACAGAATATACATTCTTCTCAGCACCACATCACACCTACTCTAAAATTGACCACATAATTGGAAGTAAAGCACTCCTCAGCAAATGCAAAACAACTGAAATCATAACAAACAGTCTCTCAGACCATAGTGCAATCAAGTTAGAACTCAGAATTCAGAAACTAACTCAGAACCGCACAGCTTCATGGAAACTGAACAACTGGCTCTTGAATGTTGATTGGATAAACAATGAAATGAAGGCAGAAATAAAGTTCTTGAAACCAACGAGAATGAAGACACAACATACCAGAATCTCTGGGACACATTTAAAGCAGTCTAGAGGAAAATATATAGCAATAAGTGCCCATATGAGAAGAGTGGAGAGATCCAAAATTGACACCCTATCATCAAAATTGAAAGAGCTAGAGGAGCAAGATCAAAAAACTCAAAACCTAGCAGAAGACAAGAAATAACTAAGATCAGAGCAGAACTGAAGGAGATAGAGACACAAAAACCCTTCAAAAATCAATAAATCCAAGAGCTGGTTTTGAAAAGATCAACAAAATAGACCACTAGCCAGACTGATAAAAAGAAAAGAGAGAACAACCAAATAGATGCAATAAAAAATGATAAAGGAAATCACCACAGATTCCACAGAAATTCAAACCATCATCAGAGAATATTACAAACAACTCTATGCACATAAACTAGTAAACCTGGAAGAAATGGATAAATTCCTGGACACCTGTGTCCTCCCAAGCCTAAACCAGGAGGAAGCCAAACTATGAATAGACCAATAACAAGGTCTGAAGTTGAGGCAGCAATTAAGAGCCTACCACACAAAAAAGCCCAGGTCCAGATGGGTTCACAGCGAATTCTACCAGACACACAAAGAGGAGCTGGTACCATTCCTTCTGAAACTATTCCAAATAATCCAAAAGAGAATCCTTCCCAATTCATTTTATGAGACCAACATCATCCTGATACCAAAACCGGCAGAGACTCAACAAGAAAAAGAAAACTTCAGGCCAATATCCATGATGAACATAGATGCAAAAATCTTCAATAAAATACTGGCAAGCCAATTGCAACAGCACATCAAAAAGCTTATCCATCATGATCAAGTAGGATTCATCCAGGGATGCAAGGCTGGTTCAACATACGCAAGTCTATAAACGTAATTCACCACATAAACAGAACCAAAAACAAAAACCACATGATTATCTCAATTGATGCAGAGAAGGCCTTTGACAAAATTCAACAGCCCTTTATGCTAAAACCCTCAATAAACTCGGTATTGATGGAACATATCTCAAAATAATAAAAGCTATTTATGACAAACCAACAGCCAATATCATACTGAATGGGCAAAAACTGGAAGCATTCCTTTGAAATCTGGCACTAGACAAGGATGCCTCTCTCACCACTCCTATTCAATATAGTACTGGAAGTTCTAGCCAGAGCAATCAGGCAAGAAAAAGAAATAAAGGGTATTCAAATAGGAAAGGAGGAAGCCAAATTGTCTCTATTTGCAGATGACATGATAGTATATCTAGAAGACCCCATCTCAGCCCAAAACTCCTGAAACTGATAAGCAACTTCAGCAAAGTCTCAGGATATAAAATCAATGTGCAAAAATCACAAGCATTCCTATACACCAATAACAGACTTAAAAAGAGCCAAATCAAGAACAAACTGCCATTCACAATTGCTACAAAGAGAATAAAATACCTAGGAATACAACTTACAAGGAATTTAAGGGACCTCTTCAAGGAGAACTACAAACCACTGCTCAATGAAATAAGAGGACACAAACAGATGGAGAAACATTCCATGTTCATGGTTAGGAAGAATCAATATATGAAAATGGCTATACTGCCCAAAGTAATTTACAGAATCAATGCTATCCCCATCAAGCTACCATTGACTTTCTTCACAGAACTGGAAAAAACCACCTTGAACTTCATATGGAACCAAAGAGAGCCCATAGCCAAGTCAATTCTAAGCAAAAAGAACACAGCGGGAGGCATCACACTACCAGACTTCAAACTATACTACAAGGCTACAGTAATCAAAACAGCATGGTACTGGTACCAAAACAGAGATATAGACCAATGGAACAGAACAGAGGCATCGAGGCAACACAACATATCTACAACCATACAATCTTTGATAAACCTGACAAAAACAAGCAATGGGAAAGGATTCCCTGTTTAATAAATGGTGTTGGGAAAACTGGCTAGCCATGTGCAGAAAGCAGAAACTGGACCCCTTCCTGACACCTTACACTAAAATTAACTCCAGATGGATTAAAGACTTAAACATAAGACCTGGCACCATAAAAACCCTAGAAGAAAATCTAGGCAAAACCATTCAGGACATAGGAGTAGGCAAGGACTTCATGACCAAAACACCAAAAGCATTGGCAACAAAAGCCAAAATAGACAAATGGGACCTAATCAAACTCCACAGCTTCTGCACGGCAAAAGAAACAGTCACTAGAGTGAATCGGCAACCAACAGAATGGGAAAAAATTTTGCAGTTTACCCATCTGACAAAGGGCTGATATCCAGAATTTACAAAGAACTCAAACAGATTTACAAGAAAAAAAAACAAGCCCATTCAAAAATGGGCAAAGGATATGAACAGACACTTTACAAAGAAGACATACATGAGGCCAACAAACATGAAAAAATGCTCATCATCACTGGTCATTAGAGAGATGCAAATCAAAACCACATTGAGATACCATCTCACGCCAGTTAGAATGGCAATCATTAAAAAATCTGGAGACAACAGATGCTGGAGAGGATGTGGAGAAATAGGAACACTTTTACACTGCTGGTGGGAGTGTAAATTAGTTCAACCATTCCTCAAGGACCTAGAAATAGACTTAGACTCCCACACAATAATAGTGGGAGACTTTAACACTCCACTGTCAATATTAGACAGATCAACCAGACAGAAAATTAACAAGGATATCCAGGGCTTGAACTCAGACCTGGAACAAGCAAACCTGATAGACATTTACAGAACTCTCCACCCCAAATCCACAGAATATACATTCTTCTCAGCACCACATCACACCTACTCTAAAATTGACCACATAATTGGAAGTAAAGCACTCCTCAGCAAATGCAAAACAACTGAAATCATAACAAACAGTCTCTCAGACCATAGTGCAATCAAGTTAGAACTCAGAATTCAGAAACTAACTCAGAACCGCACAGCTTCATGGAAACTGAACAACTGGCTCTTGAATGTTGATTGGATAAACAATGAAATGAAGGCAGAAATAAAGAAGTTCTTGAAACCAATGAGAATGAAGACACAACATACCAGAATCTCTGGGACACATTTAAAGCAGTCTAGAGGAAAATATATAGCAATAAGTGCCCATATGAGAAGAGTGGAGAGATCCAAAATTGACACCCTATCATCAAAATTGAAAGAGCTAGAGGAGCAAGATCAAAAAACTCAAAACCTAGCAGAAGACAAGAAATAACTAAGATCAGAGCAGAACTGAAGGAGATAGAGACACAAAAACCCTTCAAAAATCAATAAATCCAAGAGCTGGTTTTTGAAAAGATCAACAAAATAGACCACTAGCCAGACTGATAAAAAGAAAAGAGAACAACCAAATAGATGCAATAAAAAATGATAAAGGGAAATCACCACAGATTCCACAGAAATTGAAACCATCATCAGAGAATATTACAAACAACTCTATGCACATAAACTAGTAAACCTGGAAGAAATGGATAAATTCCTGGACACCTGTGTCCTCCCAAGCCTAAACCATGAGGAAGCCAAAATTATGAATAGACCAATAACAAGGTCTGAAGTTGAGGCAGCAATTAAGAGCCTACCACACAAAAAAGCCCAGGTCCAGATGGGTTCACAGCGAATTCTACCAGACACACAAAGAGGAGCTGGTACCATTCCTTCTGAAACTATTCCAAATAATCCAAAAGAGAATCCTTCCCAAATCATTTTATGAGACCAACATCATCCTGATACCAAAACCGGCAGAGACTCAACAAGAAAAGAAAACTTCAGGCCAATATCCATGATGAACATAGATGCAAAAATCTTCAATAAAATACTGGCAAGCCAATTGCAACAGCACATCAAAAAGCTTATCCATCATGATCAAGTAGGATTCATCCAGGGATGCAAGGCTGGTTCAACATACGCAAGTCTATAAACGTAATTCACCACATAAACAGAACCAAAAACAAAAACCACATGATTATCTCAATTGATGCAGGGGAGTCCTTTGACAAAATTCAACAGCCCTTTATGCTAAAACCCTCAATAAACTCGGTATTGATGGAACATATCTCAAAATAATAAAAGCTATTTATGACAAACCAACAGCCAATATCATACTGAATGGGCAAAACTGGAAGCATTCCTTTGAAATCTGGCACTAGACAAGGATGCCTCTCTCACCACTCCTATTCAATATAGTACTGGAAGTTCTAGCCAGAGAAATCAGGCAAGAAAAAGAAATAAAGGGTATTCAAATAGGAAAGGAGGAAGCCAAATTGTCTCTATTTGCAGACAACATAATAGTATATCTAGAAGACCCCATTGCCTCAGCCCAAAAACTCCTGAAACTGATAAGCAACTTCAGCAAAATCTCAGGATATAAAATCAATGTGCAAAAATCACAAGCATTCCTATACACCAATAATAGACTGAAATAGAGCCAAATCAAGAACAAACTGCCATTCACAATTGCTACAAAGAGAATAAAATACCTAGGAATACAACTTACAAGGAATTTAAGGGACCTCTTCAAGGAGAACTACAAACCACTGCTCAATGAAATAAGAGAGGACACAAACCGATGGAGAAACATTCCATGTTCGTGGTTAGGAAGAATAAATACTGTGAAAATGGCTATACTGCCCAAATTAATCTACAGAATCAACGCTATCCCCATCAAGCTACTGTTGACTTTCTTCACAGAACTGGAAAAAAACCACCTTGAACTTCATATGGAACCAAAGAGAGCCCATAGCCAAGTCAATTCTAAGCAAAAAGCACACAGCGGGAGGCATCACACTACCGGACTTCAAGCTATACTACAAGGCTACAGTAATCAAAACAGCATGGTACTGGTACCAAAACAGAGATATAGACCAATGGAACAGAACAGAGGCATCGAAGGCAACACAGCATATCTACAACCATACAATCTTTGATAAACCTGACAAAACCAAGCAATGGGGAAAGGAATCCCTGTTTAATAAATGGTGTTGGGAAAACTGGCTAGCCATGTGCAGAAAACAGAAACTGAACCCCTTCCTGACACCTTACACTAAAATTAACTCCAGATGGATTAAAGACTTAAACATAAGACCTGGCACCATAAAAACCCTAGAAGAAAATCTAGGCAAAACCATTCAGGACATAGGAGTAGGCAAGGACTTCATGACCAAAACACCAAAAGCATTGGCAACAAAAGCCAAAATAGACAAATGGGACCTAATCAAACTCCACAGCTTCTGCACGGAAAAAGAAACAGTCACTAGAGTGAATTGGCAACCAACAGAATGGGAAAAAATTTTTGCAGTTTACCCATCTGACAAAGGGCTGATATCCAGAATTTACAAAGAACTCAAACAGATTTACAAGAAAAAAATAAACTAGCCCATCCAAAAATGGGCAAAGAATATGAACAGACACTTTACAAAAGAAGACATACATGAGGCCAACAAACATGAAAAAATGCTCATCATCACTGGTCATTAGAGAGATGCAAATCAAAACCACATTGAGATACCATATGACGCCAGTTAGAATGGCAATCATTAAAAAATCTGGAGACAACAGATGCTGGAGAGGATGTGAAGAAATAGGAACACTTTTACACTCCTGGTGGAAGTGTAAATTAGTTCAACCATTCCTCAAGGACCTAGAAATAGAAATTTCATTTGACCCAGCAATCCCATTACTGGGTATATATCCAAAGGATTATAAATCATTCTACTATAAGGACACATGCACACGAATGTTCATTGCAGCACTGTTTACAATAGCAAAGACCTGGAACCAACCCAATGCCCATCGATGATAGACTGGTCTGGGAAAATGTGGCACATATACACCATGGAATATTATGCAGCAATCAAAAATGATGAGTTCGTATCCTTTGTAGGGACATAGATGAATCTAAAGAACATCATTCTCAGCAAACTGACACAAGAACAGAAAATGAAACACCGCATATTCTCACTCATAGGTGGATGATGAACAATGAGAACACATGGACACAGGAAGGGGAGCACTACACACTGGGGTCTATTGGGGGGAATAGGGGAGGGACAGTGGTGGGGGGTAACTGGGGAGGGATAACATGGGGAGAAATGCCAAATGTGGGTGAAGGGGTGGAAAGCAGCAAAACACATTGCCATGTGTGTACCTATGCAACTATCTTGCATGTTCTTCACATGTACCCCAAAACCTAAAACGCAATAAAAAAATAAAAATAAAAAAATAAAACACACACACACACACACAAAGAAACATGAATAAATTTTCACTTCAAGAAAAACCAAACAAAACCAAAAAACCCCACAAAACTTTAGACAAGATACATTCTACGAACATGTTTGAGAGACTTACAGAATCTCTAGCCAAGACAATGTATTTCAGATTATGCCAGGACAAAGCTGTATTGCAGACTGTGACAGATAACTTGTTTTTAATTTCCAAATCTCAATCAGATTACAATGTATACAGAATATTAGGGCAGCATGGGCCCATCAAAAACACAATCAAATGTTCAGAAAGAAATCACAAAAAATGATACAAATACGAAGAAGCTCAACAAACAAACAAGGACACACACATGAGGTATCTGTATCCAACTCATAGAAAAGAACAATTTCAAAAGTCAGAGACAAGAAGAAAATCTTAGGAGTGACAAGACAAAAGTGACGTGTCATTTATAAGCTTAGTCTTATAAGATAACCAGTGAATTTGTGAACAAGAATTTTGCAGGCCAGAGGCCTGACTGTGTCACATAGTCAAAGTCCTGTAAAAAAAAAAGAAACTGCGGTGAACTGCGAAAAATACCATCAGCAAAACTGTCCTAACGAATAAAAAGTAAAACACATTCCAAAATAATGAAATCCTGAGAAAGTATATTGGCACTGCGTATGTCCCATATATCAAAGGTGCTGAAAGCAGTTCCTTCCACTGAAAATAACATGATGCAATAAAACAACACATAATCATATATAAATACTAACTTTCGGGGAAAGATATGCACATACCCAAAAATAGAATTTCATAACATTACCATAATGGTGAAGAAAACATTTTTAATTTTTCTCTAAAAGTTGAAAGATAAATGCATAGAAATTATTACAAACATATATCAATGAATACACAACATAAAAAGATATAATTAGCTACATCCATAACAAAGTTAAGAGCAAATCCAATAAGGAAGAATTTTTGTATGCAACTTGAGTTAATTTTTTACCAGATTAAAATATATAGCTGTATCTTTTAAGTTTTATGTAATCTCCAAGGTACCAGAAAGAAAATATCTGTATAGATACATAAAAGAAAATAAGAAATAAAAGCATATTATGCCGGGTGTGGTGGCTCAAACCTGTAATCCCAGCACTTTGGGAGGCTGAGGCAGGTGGATCACGAGGTCAAGAGATAGAGACTATCCTAGTCAACATGGTGGAACCCTGTCTCTACTAAAAACATAAAAAAAATTAGCAGGGCATGGTGGCACGTGCCTGTAATCACAGCTACTCGGGAGGCTGAGGCAGCAGAATTGCCTGAACCCAGGAGACGAAGGTTGTGGTGAGCCGATATCACGCCATTGCACTCCAGCCTGGGTAACAAGAGCAAAAACTCTGTCTCAAAAAGAAAAAAAAAAAAAGCATATCAATACAAAAATCAAAAAGACAGAAAAAGAGAAAATGAAGGACAAAGATAAAAGAATAAAATACAACAATTAATAGAATAACATTAGTCTTTCTCCTTTAGAAAATTATTCAAATATATATAAAATTAATTTTCCAATCAAGATAACATGATGCAATAAAACAACACATAATCATATATAAATACTAACTTCGGGAAAGATATGCACATACCCAAAAATAGAATTTCATAACATTACCATAATGGTGAAGAAAACATTTTTAATTTTCTCTAAAAGTTGAAAGATAAATGCATAGAAATTATTACAAACATATATCAATGAATACACAACATAAAAGATATAATTAGCTACATCCATAACAAAGTTAAGAGCAAATCCAATAAGGAAGAATTTTTGTATGCAACTTGAGTTAATTTTTACCAGATTAAAATATATAGCTGTATCTTTTAAGTTTTATGTAATCTCAAGGTACCAGAAAGAAAATATCTGTATAGATACATAAAAGAAAATAAGAAATAAAAGCATATTATGCCGGGTGGTGGCTCAAACCTGTAATCCCAGCACTTTGGGAGGCTGAGGCAGGTGGATCACGAGGTCAAGAGATAGAGACTATCCTAGTCAACATGGTGGAACCCTGTCTCTACTAAAAACATAAAAAAAATTAGCAGGGCATGGTGGCACGTGCCTGTAATCACAGCTACTCGGGAGGCTGAGGCAGCAGAATTGCCTGAACCCAGGAGGCCGAAGGTTGTGGTGAGCCGATATCACGCCATTGCACTCCAGCCTGGGTAACAAGAGCAAAAACTCTGTCTCAAAAGAAAAAAAAAAAAAGCATATCAATACAAAAATCAAAAAGACAGAAAAAGAGAAAATGAAGGACAAAGATAAAAGAATAAAATACAACAATTAATAGAATAACATTAGTCTTTCTCCTTTAGAAAATTATTCAAATATATATAAAATTAATTTTCCAATCAAGATACATACTTTCAATAAAGGCATTTATTTGAAAAATTTAAAAATCAAAATCCAACTTGCCTTTCTACAAGAGGCAGTTGAGATCTAATAATAGAAAAACAACTGAAAGTGGCAAGATGGAAGTAGACATAGCATGCAGGGACTAACCAAAGGAGAGCAGAGGAGGTCAAAATAACCTTAGACAAGCTATATGTTAAGTCAAACACTGTCATATTTTATATGTACTTGAAGTCAAATGTACCTGAAGACAAAACTCCAAAGGGACAAAAAAGAACATTAAATAATAACAGATTACTTTACTGGGATCCTATAACAAATTTGTGTGCATGTGTTGTATCGAACCGAGCACAGAAAATCAACACCAAGACAAAAGTATGCCAAATTGCAGGGTTTATTGCCGGCGACCACGGAGGACTCACGTCTCTCAACCCGTGGCCCCGAAGAAGGGTGACAAGACCTTTTATACTTGCAAAACCACCTTGGGAGTGGGGTGAAGATTGAGATGGGAATGAAAGCTGTCAATCATTTCCTAGGCTGAGATGAGGTTGAGGGGGGCTCTGGGCCAGGGGACTTTTGCCATTCCAATTGCCACTTAAGTGGTTTACAGAGGTTAAGATAAACATTAGCTTATACATTATTTGGACAGGTGTGGGGTCCACAGATTTTTCAGTTGCTTGGCGCCAGGATGAAACTATCTGGGGGTGCTTACTCTGGTCGGTACCGGTAAACAAAGGCCAGCAATTCTCATAGTTACAGATAAGAGAAGGCATGCAGCTTTACTTCAATTTGCATCCTGCAAACAATCTAGCAGTTTACAGAAACCAAAGTTAGCAATCACTGTGAGGAGAATGGAAACAGTTTTGTTCTTTATAAAATGACATTGTACAGGTTCTAACTCTAGGCCAGCTATATCACACATGTGTGTGTATCTCATTAGTGTGTGTGTGTGTGTGTGTGTGTGTGTGTGTGTGTATCTCATTAGGGTTCCTAATAGATAAAGCAACTATTGACAAAATTGAAGAAGCACATAGAGAGCAATATAATTATACTAGGATATTTCAATACTCCACTTTTTGTAATAACAATAAATGAGACAGAATATTAGTAAGGAAACAGAGGACTTAAAGGCAATTATTTTCAACAACATCAGGATATACATCCTTCTCAATAGCTCATACAATATTCTCCTTGACAGATCATTTGTTAGGCAAAAAAATAAATTAAAAAGTCTTAACAAAATTTTTTAAACTGAAATCTTATGGATTACTTTCTGTGACCAAAATGGAATAAGAGTATAAAATAATAATAGAAAAAGCTGAAAATTTGGCAAATAAACAAAAATTAAGGAACACACTCTTGAGCGTGCTCTTGTTCAAAGGTTAAAATGATTACTACTGTAAAACTGTCCATACTACTCTATGTAATCTACAAATTTAATGCAGTGTTTTTCAAAACTATCACTGCATTTTTGAAGAGATCAAAACAGCAACCCAAAGAGCACAGTGAATCTCAAGAGACAACAACATACACAAGAATCTTCAAAAAGAGGAACATCGTTAGCGGTATCAGAGTTCCTAATTTCAAAACACATTAAAAAGCTACAGAATTAAGACAAATTGGTAGGATTATCAAGGTGGAAAAGTGGACTAATCAAATAGAATGCAGGACACAGATAAACTTTTACATGCATGGTGATTTAAAGAATGACTTGCATATCCGTAATTATTGCAACATTGTTACAAAAGCCGATAGGAGACGCAAGCAAATGTCGCCAAATTATTCAGTATATATAATTTGAAATATAAAAATACTAAAATATCACCCAACTTTTAAAATGCAGGAAATATTCTAACAACTATGAAGTTAAAACTCAGTGACATTATGCAAAATAAAATGAGCCAGCCAGTGCAGATTTTGAGAACATGAACATCCGAATCACATTATAGACCAACAAGGCTTAACAGACTCATACAAACCTTTCCAGTCAAAAGCAAGAGATCCTCTCCAGTCAAAAGCACAGTATTATAATTTGCACCTGGTATATTCTGTTAGGACATACACCAAGTCTTATTAAATTTAGGAATACCAGCTGGCCTGGCTATTATTAACATTTTTTGGTAAAGAGAAAATCTTTTATTTATTTATTTTTTTGTTTGAAAGAAGGAAAGAAAAAAACAGTAGTGAAGGAGAGGAAGAAAAAGAGGGAGAGAGAACGAGAATGTTGCTTTATTCTAAAAATGGGTATTAATAATGGCTGATCAATATTTCATTTAAACCTCTGAGTCGGTGTGATGTGGTATTGACAAGAATGTATGTTTTGTGTATTTAAAGTGGAGAGCTCTATAAATATTTATTAAGTTTACTTGTTCCGGATCTGAGTTCAAGTCCTGGATATCCTTATTAATTTTCTGTCTCATTGAGTCTAAGTCTCTTTATAGGTCTTATCTATGTGTTAGGATCATTAGCTCTTATTGTTGCATTGATCCTTTTACCATTATATCTTTGTTGCTTTAAAATCTATTTTATCAGATGTAGAATTGCAACTCCTATTTATTTATTTATGCTCTCCATTTAGTTGGTTAATCTTTCTCCATCCCTTTGTTTTGAGTCTTTGTGTATCTTTGCATGTGAAATGGGTCTGGATGTAGCATACTGTTGGGTTTTGGCTGTATCTTTGTTTTGGGGATTTAGTCAATTTAAATTTAGGATTACTGCCATTTGATGTTAACTGGTTTGTATCCATTTGTTGATGTAAATTCTTTATGTTGATGCTCTTACTTTTTGTATATTTTAGAAAGGCTAATACTGGTTGTTCCTTTCTATGTGTAATGCTTCTTTCAGAAGCTCTTGTAAAGCAGCCTGGTGGTAATAAAATCTCTGAGTACTTGCTTGTTCATAAAAGATTTTATTTTTCCTTCAGTTGTGAAGCTTAGTTTGGCAGGATATGAAATTCTGGGCTGAAAATTCTGTTCTTTAAGGATGTTGAATATTGGCCCTCACTCTTCTGGCTTGTAGGGTTTCTGCTGAGAGATCTGCTGTAAGTCTGATAGGCTTCTTTTTGTGGGTAACCTGACCTTTCTCTCTGGCTGCCCTTAGTATTTTCTCCTTCATTTCAACCCTGGTGAATCTAACGATTCGTGCCTTGGGGTTGCTCTTCTTGAGGAATATCTTTGTGGTGTTCTCTGTATTACCTGGGGTTGAATATTGTCCTGCTTTTCTAGGTTGGAAAGTTTTCCTGAATAATATCTGAAGAATATTTTCCAGCTTGGATTCATTCTCTCGTCACATTCAGGTATACCTATCAAACGTAAATTAGGTCTTTTCACATAGTCCCATATTTCTTGGAGACTTTGCTCATTCCTTCCTTTATTCTTTCTTGTCTTCATTTTATTTCATTGTTGATCTTTGACCTCTGATATCCTTTCTTCTGCTTGTTCAGACTGAGGTAGGATTATCAAGGTGGAAAAGTGGACTAATCAAATAGAATGCAGGACACAGATAAACTTTTACATGCATGGTGATTTAAAGAATGACTTGCATATCCGTAATTATTGCAACATTGTTACAAAAGCCGATAGGAGACGAAGCAAATGTCGCCAAATTATTCAGTATATATAATTTGAAATATAAAAATACTAAAATATCACCCAACTTTTTAAAATGCAGGAAATATTCTAACAACTATGAAGTTAAAACTCAGTGACATTATGCAAAATAAAATGAGCCAGCCAGTGCAGATTTTGAGAACATGAACATCCGAATCACATTATAGACCAACAAGGCTTAACAGACTCATACAAACCTTTCAGTCAAAAGCAAGATCCTCTCCAGTCAAAAGCACAGTATTATAATTTGCACCTGGTATATTCTGTTAGGACATACACCAAGTCTTATTAAATTTAGGAATACCAGCTGGCCTGGCTATTATTAACATTTTTTGGTAAAGAGAAAATCTTTTATTTATTTATTTTTTGTTTGAAAGAAGGAAAGAAAAAACAGTAGTGAAGGAGAGGAAGAAAAGAGGAGAGAGAACGGAATGTTGCTTTATTCTAAAATGGGTATTAATAATGGCTGATCAATATTTCATTTAAACCTCTGAGTAGGTGTGATGTGGTATTGACAAGAATGTATGTTTTGTGTATTTAAAGTGGAGAGCTCTATAAATATTTATTAAGTTTACTTGTTCCGGATCTGAGTTCAAGTCCTGGATATCCTTATTAATTTTCTGTCTCATTGAGTCTAAGTCTCTTTATAGGTCTTATGTATCTGGGTGTTAGGATCATTAGCTCTTATTGTTGCATTGATCCTTTTACCATTATATCTTTGTTGCTTTAAAATCTATTTTATCAGATGCAAGAATTGCAACTCCTATTTATTTATTTATGCTCTCCATTTAGTTGGTTAATCTTTCTCCATCCCTTTGTTTTGAGTCTTTGTGTATCTTTGCATGTGAAATGGGTCTGGATGTAGCATACTGTTGGGTTTTGGCTGTATCTTTTGTTTGGGGGATTTAGTCAATTTAAATTTAGGATTACTGCCATTTGATGTTAACTGGCTGTTGTATCCATTCGTTGATGTAAATTCTTCTTTATGTTGATGCTCTTTACTTTTTAGTATATTTTTAGAAAGCCTAATACTGGTTGTTCCTTTCTATGTGTAATGCTTCTTTCAGAAGCTCTTGTAAAGCAGGCCTGGTGGTAATAAAATCTCTGAGTACTTGCTTGTTCATAAAAGATTTTATTTTTCCTTCAGTTATGAAGCTTAGTTTGGCAGGATATGAAATTCTGGGCTGAAAATTCTGTTCTTTAAGGATGTTGAATATTGGCCCTCACTCTCTTCTGGCTTGTAGGGTTTCTGCTGAGAGATCTGCTGTAAGTCTGATAGGCTTCTTTTTGTGGGTAACCTGACCTTTCTCTCTGGCTGCCCTTAGTATTTTCTCCTTCATTTCAACCCTGGTGAATCTAACGATTACGTGCCTTGGGGTTGCTCTTCTTAAGGAATATCTTTGTGGTGTTCTCTGTATTACCTGGGATTGAATATTGTCCTGCTTTTCTAGGTTGAGAAAGTTTTCCTGAATAATATCTGAAGAGTATTTTCCAGCTTGGATTCATTCTCTCCGTCACATTCAGGTATACCTATCAAACGTAAATTAGGTCTTTTCACATAGTCCCATATTTCTTGGAGACTTTGCTCATTCCTTTTTATTCTTTCTTCTCTATTCATTTTATTTCATTAAGTTGATCTTTGACCTCTGATATCCTTTCTTCTGCTTGTTCAATTTGAGTGTTAAAACCTGTGCATACTTCTCGGAGTTCCCATATTGTATTCTTCAGTTCCATTAATTCACTTTTATTCCTCTCTAAATTGTCTATTCTCATTAGGATTTCATCAAACCTTTTTCAAAGTTCTTAGTTTCTTTACATTGGGCTACAACATGTTCTTTTAACTCACAGAAGTTTCTTATTATCCACCTTCTGAAGCCTGATTCTGTTAATGGAATGCACTATTCTCCATCAAGCCTTGTTCCCTTGTTGATGAGGAACTGTGATCCTCTGTAGAGGAGAGGCATTCTGATTTTGAGTATTCTCAGCCTTTTACGCTGGTTTCTTCCCATTGTTGTAAGTTTATCCACCTGTCATCTTTGTAATTACCAACTTTCAAATTAGGTCTCTGAGTGGACGTCCAACTTGTTAATTCCCAGGGCCAAAATCTGAGCAACCCACTGTGCCAGCCAAAACAGCGGCGTTAAGACTGATGGTGCTTTTCTGCCCAGGAATCTCAGTCTGGCTTCCTTCTTGAGTCTGTAATAGGTGACTCTGCCTTCCCGGAGCTCCAAACGTCGGACTGAAGGGGAACCAGTCCCGCTTTACTCTGCACCAAGAGCTGCCGCCGAGGCGCCGCAAAACCACTGCTGCCCACAAGAGTCGCGCTGGTGACCCATGGGGCTCCTCCACTGTGAATCTTCTGGTCCGTGAGTGACAAAATTCATCTGAAAGTGTGGCATCCTCTCGTTTCTCTGCGCTTTCACTGGGAGCTAATCCCGAGATGTTAGCACTATCACTCAACAAGACAAAACTACCACTGAAAATCAATATGTAAAAAATATTGGCTAGGCCTGTGCACAGATGCCTGTAATCAGCACTCTGGGGAGGCCAAGGTGAGGTGGATCATGAGTCAGAGATATGAAGACCATCCTGGTCAATATGCATGAAATGTCTACTAAAAATATAAAAATTAGCTGGGCATGGTGCTGCACCTGTAATCCCAGCTACTCAAAGAGTGGTCAAGGAGAATTTGCACCTGGTATATTCTGTTAGGACATACACCAAGTCTTATTAAATTTAGGAATACCAGCTGGCCTGGCTATTATTAACATTTTTTGGTAAAGAGAAAATCTTTTATTTATTTATTTTTTTGTTTGAAAGAAGGAAAGAAAAAAACAGTAGTGAAGGAGAGGAAGAAAAAGAGGGAGAGAGAACGAGAATGTTGCTTTATTCTAAAAATGGGTATTAATAATGGCTGATCAATATTTCATTTAAACCTCTGAGTCGGTGTGATGTGGTATTGACAAGAATGTATGTTTTGTGTATTTAAAGTGGAGAGCTCTATAAATATTTATTAAGTTTACTTGTTCCGGATCTGAGTTCAAGTCCTGGATATCCTTATTAATTTTCTGTCTCATTGAGTCTAAGTCTCTTTATAGGTCTTATGTATCTGGGTGTTAGGATCATTAGCTCTTATTGTTGCATTGATCCTTTTACCATTATATCTTTGTTGCTTTAAAATCTATTTTATCAGATGCAGAATTGCAACTCCTGCTTTTATTTATTTATTTTTTTGCTCTCCATTTAGTTGGTTAATCTTTCTCCATCCCTTTGTTTTGAGTCTTTGTGTATCTTTGCATGTGAAATGGGTCTGGATGTAGCATACTGTTGGGTTTTGGCTGTATCTTTTGATTGGGGATTTAGTCAATTTAAATTTAGGATTACTGCCATTTGATGTTAACTGGCTGTTGTATCCATTCGTTGATGTAAATTCTTCTTTATGTTGATGCTCTTTACTTTTTGGTATATTTTTAGAAAGGCTAATACTGGTTGTTCCTTTCTATGTGTAATGCTTCTTTCAGAAGCTCTTGTAAAACAGGCCTGGTGGTAATAAAATCTCTGAGTACTTGCTTGTTCATAAAAGATTTTATTTTTCCTTCAGTTATGAAGCTTAGTTTGGCTGGATATGAAATTCTGGGCTGAAAGTTCTGTTCTTTAAGGATGTTGAATATTGGCCCCACTCTCTTCTGGCTTGTAGGGTTTCTGCTGAGAGATCTGCTGTAAGTCTGATAGGCTTCCCTTTGTGGGTAACCTGACCTTTCTCTCTGGCTGCCCTTAGTATTTTCTCCTTCATTTCAACCCTGGTGAATCTAACGATTATGTGCCTTGGGGTTGCTCTTCTTGAGGAATATCTTTGTGGTGTTCTCTGTATTACCTGGGGTTGAATATTGTCCTGCTTTGCTAGGTTGGGAAAGTTTTCCTGAATAATATCCTGAAGAGTATTTTCCAGCTTGGATTCATTCTCTCCGTCACATTCAGGTATACCTATCAAACGTAAATTAGGTCTTTTCACATAGTCCCATATTTCTTGGAGACTTTGCTCATTCCTTTTATCCTTTTTCTCTATTCTTGTCTTCTTTTTATTTCATTAAGTTGATCTTTGACCTCTGATATCCTTTCTTCTGCTTGTTCAATTCGAGTGTTAAAACCTGTGCATACTTCTCGGAGTTCCCATATTGTATTCTTCAGTTCCATTAATTCACTTATATTCCTCTCTAAATTGTCTATTCTCATCAGGATTTCATCAAACCTTTTTCAAAGTTCTTAGTTTCTTTACATTGGGCTACAACATGTTCTTTTAACTCACAGAAGTTTCTTATTATCCACCTTCTGAAGCCTGATTCTGTTAATGGAATGCACTTGTTCTCCATCAAGCCTTGTTCCCTTGTTGATGAGGAACTGTGATCCTCTGTAGAGGAGAGGCATTCTGATTTTGAGTATTCTCAGCCTTTTACGCTGGTTTCTTCCCATTGTTGTAAGTTTATCCACCTGTCATCTTTGTAATTACCAACTTTCAAATTAGGTCTCTGCGTGGACATCCAACTTGTTAATTCCCAGGGCTGAAATATGAGCAACCCACTGTGCCAGTCAAAACAGCGGCATTAAGACTGATGGTGCTTTTCTGCCCAGGAATCTCTGGTCTGGCTTCCTTCTTGAGTCTGTAATAGGTGACTCTGCCTTCCCGGAGCTCCAAACGTCGGTCAGAAGGGGAACCAGTCCCGTTTACTCTGCACCAAGAGCTGCCGCCTGAGGCACCGGCAAAACCACTGCACTGGCCACAAGAGTCGCGCTGGCGACCCATGGGGCTCCTCCACTGTGAATCTTCTGGTCCGTGAGTGACAAAAATTCATCTGAAAGTGTGGTGTCCTCTCATTCTCTGCACTTTCACTGGAAGCTACAATCCCGAGATGTTAGCGATCAGCCATCTAAGATTGTTCCCCCAAGAGAAAATCTTTATATCTTTCCCAAGCTGGTCTCAACATTTTGGGCTTAAGAGATTCTCCTGTCTTAGCCTCCCAAAATCCAACAATTACAAATGTGAGCCACCACCATGTCTGGGCCTAAGATGTACACCTCAATAGATTTAAGATGGTAAATTTTATGTGACAATAAAGTTTTTAAATAAGTATAAATCTTTTCAAAATTACCTTCAAATCACAAAAGTGTTTCTCTTACACAAGAAAATATATATTCATCATTAATCACATGGTGAAAATAAGACTATTCCATGTGTAATGCTTCTTTCAGAAGCTCTTGTAAAGCAGGCCTGGTGGTAATAAAATCTCTGAGTACTTGCTTGTTCATAAAAGATTTTATTTTTCCTTCAGTTATGAAGCTTAGTTTGGCTGGATATGAAATTCTGGGCTGAAAGTTCTGTTCTTTAAGGATGTTGAATATTGGCCCCACTCTCTTCTGGCTTGTAGGGTTTCTGCTGAGAGATCTGCTGTAAGTCTGATAGGCTTCCCTTTGTGGGTAACCTGACCTTTCTCTCTGGCTGCCCTTAGTATTTTCTCCTTCATTTCAACCCTGGTGAATCTAACGATTATGTGCCTTGGGGTTGCTCTTCTTGAGGAATATCTTTGTGGTGTTCTCTGTATTACCTGGGGTTGAATATTGTCCTGCTTTGCTAGGTTGGGAAAGTTTTCCTGAATAATATCCTGAAGAGTATTTTCCAGCTTGATTCATTCTCTCCGTCACATTCAGGTATACCTATCAAACGTAAATTAGGTCTTTTCACATAGTCCCATATTTCTTGGAGACTTTGCTCATTCCTTTTATCCTTTTTCTCTATTCTTGTCTTCTTGTTTTATTTCATTAAGTTGATCTTTGACCTCTGATATCCTTTCTTCTGCTTGTTCAATTTGAGTGTTAAAACCTGTGCATACTTCTCGGAGTTCCCATATTGTATTCTTCAGTTCCATTAATTCACTTTTATTCCTCTCTAAATTGTCTATTCTTATCAGGATTTCATCAAACCTTTTTTCAAAGTTCTTAGTTTCTTTACGTTGGGCTACAACATGTTGTTTTAACTCACAGAAGTTTCTTATTATCCACCTTCTGAAGCCTGATTCTGTTAGTAGAATGCACTTGTTCTCCATCAAGCCTTGTTCCCTTGTTGGTGAGGAACTGTGATCCTCTGTAGAGGGAGAGACATTCTGATTTTGAGTATTCTCAGCCTTTTTACGCTGGTTTCTTCCCATTGTTGTAAGTTTATCCACCTGTAATCTTTGTAATTAACAACTTTGAAATTAGGTCTCTGCGTGGACATCCAACTTGTTAATTCCCAGGGCTGAAATATGAGCAACCCACTGTGCCAGTCAAAACAGCGGCATTAAGACTGATGGTGCTTTTCTGCCCAGGAATCTCTGGTCTGGCTTCCTTCTTGAGTCTGTAATAGGTGACTCTGCCTTCCTGGAGCTCCAAACGTCGGACTGAAAGGGAACCAGTCCCGTTTACTCTGCACCAAGAGCTGCCGCTCTGAGGCACCGGCAAAACCACTGCACTGGCCACAAGAGTCGCGCTGGCGACCCATGGGGCTCCTCCACTGTGAATCTTCTGGTCCGTGAGTGACAAAAATTCATCTTTAAGTGTGGTGTCCTCTCATTCTCTGCACTTTCACTGGAAGCTACAATCCCGAGATGTTAGCGATCAGCCATCTAAGATTGTTCCCCCAAGAGAAAATCTTTATATCTTTCCCAAGCTGGTCTCAACATTTTGGGCTTAAGAGATTCTCCTGTCTTAGCCTCCCAAAATCCAACAATTACAAATGTGAGCCACCACCATGTCTGGGCCTAAGATGTACACCTCAATAGATTTAAGAAGGTAAATTTTATGTGTTTTTACAACAATAAAGTTTTTTAAATAAAAACAGAAAAATACAGAAGTATAAATCTTTTCAAAAATTACCTTCAAATCACAAAAGTGTTCCTCCTACATAAGAAAATATATATTCATCATTAATCACATGGTGAAAATTAAGACTATTCCATGACTACTCACTTCAACAAGACAAACTACCACTGAAAATCAGCTATGAAAAAATATTGGCCAGGCGCTGTGGCTCATGCCTGTAATCGCAGCACTTTGGGAGGCCAAGGTGGGTGGATCATGAGGTCAAGAGATAGAGACCATCCTGGTCAATATGGTGAAACCCCGTCTCTACTAAAAATACAAAAAATTAGCTGGGCATGGTTGCACGTGCCTGTAATCCCAGCTACTCAAAAGGCTGAGGCAGGAGAATTGCCTGAACCAAGGAGGTGAAGGTTGCGGTGAGCCGAGATCATGCCATTGCACTCCAGCCTGGGTAAGAAGAGCGAAACTCCATCTCAAAAAGAAAAAGAAAAAGAAAAAGTACATACAAAATAAGCTATAACCAAAATTGTGGTTATATTTATAGGTAAACATATGCAGATATATAATCTGATGGTGATAGATGTATGGCTAATTTATCTCTTAATTAAACCCCAAATTGACTTAAAGTGTACAAAAAGAATTGCAAATTGTCTAAAATTATATAAGTAAAACCAAAAAGCACAATAAACGGATGCTAGGAAGCCTACACTGAAGAAACACACTAACACAGAACTGCAAAACAGTAACAAATGCTTACTCATAAAATCTGGTATGCAACATTAATGAAGGCACCATTAAAAAACCTTGTCCGGATAACTACAATATTTGACTGTAGCTGCATACTCATGGAAGGCATTGAGTCATTGGCATAAACTGTATAACAGCAAAATTTCAGAGAAAATGCAGTATATTCGTAAACAGAAGATTCGGAGGAGAAACTTTTAACAAATATGCATTTAAGGAACTGTGATCCTCTGTAGAGGAGAGGCATTCTGATTTTGAGTATTCTCAGCCTTTTTACGCTGGTTTCTTCCCATTGTTGTAAGTTTATCCACCTGTCATCTTTGTAATTACCAACTTTCAAATTAGGTCTCTGTGGACGTCCAACTTGTTAATTCCCAGGGCTGAAATATGAGCAACCCACTGTGCCAGCCAAAACAGCGGCATTAAGACTGATGGTGCTTTTCTGCCCAGGAATCTCAGTCTGGCTTCCTTCTTGAGTCCGTAATAGGTGACTCTGCCTTCCCGGAGCTCCAAACGTCGGACTGAAGGGGAACCAGTCCCGTTTACTCTGCACCAAGAGCTGCCGCTCTGAGGCACCGGCAAAACCACTGCACTGGCCACAAGAGTCGCTGGCGACCCATGGGGCTCCTCCACTGTGAATCTTCTGGTCCGTGAGTGACAAAATTCATCTGAAAGTGTGGTGTCCTCTCATTCTCTGCACTTTCACTGGAGCTACAATCCCGAGATGTTAGCGATCAGCCATCTAAGATTGTTCCCCAAGAGAAAATCTTTATATCTTTCCCAAGCTGGTCTCCACATTTTGGGCTCAAGAGATTCTCCTGTCTTAGCCTCCCAAAATCCAAGAATTACAAATGTGAGCCACCGCCATGCCTGGGCCTAAAATGTACACCTCAATAGATTTAAGATGGTAAATTTTATGTGTTTTTACAACAATGAACTTTTAAAAATAAAAACAAAAAAATACAGAAGTATAAATCTTTTCAAAAATTACCTTCAAGTCACAAAAGTGTTTCTCTTACACAAGAAAATATATATTCATCATTAATCACATGGTGAAAATAAGACTATTCCATAACTACTCACGTTGACAAGACAAACTGCCACTGAAAATCAGCTATGAAAAATACTGGCTGGGTGCTGTGGTTCACGCCTGTAATCCCAGCACTTTGGGAGGCCAAGGTGGGTGGATCACAAGGTCAAGAGATCGAGACCATCCTGGTCAACATGGTGAAACCCTGTCTCTACTAAAAAAGATACAAAAAATTAGCTGGACATGGTGGTGCGTGCCTGTAATCCCAACTATTCAAGAAGCTGAGGCAGGAGAATTGCCTGAACCCAGGAGGTGAAGGTTGCGGTGAGCCGAGATCGTGCCATTGCACTCCAGTCTGGGTAAAAAGAGTGAAACTCCGTCTCAAAACAAAAGAAAGAAAGAAAGAAATACAAGATAAGCTATAACCAAAATTGTGGTTATATTTATAGGTAAACATACACAGATATATAATCTGATGGTGATAGATGTATGGCTAATTTCTCTCTTAATTAAACCCCACATTGACTTAAAGTGTATTAAAGAATTGCAAATTGTCTAAAATTATATAAGTAAAACCAAAAAGCACAATAAACAGATGCTAGAAAGCCTACACTGAAGAAACACACTAACACAGAACTGCAAAACAGTAACAAATGCTTACTCATAAAATCTGGTATGCAACATTAATGAAGGCACCATTAGAAAACTTTGTCCGGATAACTACAATATTTCACTGTAGCTGCATACTCATGGAAGGCATTGAGTCATTGGCATAAACTGTGTAACAGCAACATTTCAGAGAAAATCCAGTATATTCGTAAACAGAAGATTCGGAGGAGAAACTTTTTAACAAATATGCATTTAAAAGAAACTAGAGTTGATTTTTGTGTTTCAAATATGTGCTATTCTTACACAAATGAAACTGCTGTAATCCAACTTTAGAAGCAAATAGCCTTACACACACACACACACACACACACACAAAATAGGGTTAAACCCTCTGATATATATAATAAATATTTAGAAATAAAGTATGCTATTATTTAGATATAGGCTAAAGAAAGTAAATGCAAACTCTTTAATTCTTTCTTTGCCTTCAGAAAACAAATTTATAAATAACTATTTTAGTAAATGTGGAGGGCCTAGTATCTAATTTACTTCAAACATAACATACTTTCTGGCATGTTGTCATAAATGTCTGAATCTAAAATTACAGACAAATTTGAAATAGAAAATAAAAAGTAAAAGCATATAGGGAGAGTGACATCAGTAAGACGGAGAAATAAGTTACCCTATTTTCTTATCCCTCCACAGCAAGAAAATTTGTCAGCCATCCCTGACAAAAATGCCTTTATGAGAATCAGGCCTCATGGCTTGAACCTGTAATGACAGCTACATGGTACATTAAGGTTGGAGAACTGCTTCAGACCAGGATTTGGAGCCCAGCCTGGGTTATGTAGCAAGACTCCATCTCCAAAATGAACTCCTTTCAGAGAGCTTTGCGATCCAGAAAGGGAGTTGTGAAACCTAAAGCTCAGGACTGAGGAGTGTTTCTTTTCAGAAGGCAGACCCTCATTCAGGTAGCATGCTACCAGACCCCTGTTCCTGGCTACAGACCAGAAAATGGCTCACCTGATTTGGTCCCACTGAGAACTCTGCTTACTCTGTAATCATCCCAAACATCTCCCAGCCACACTCTGGAAGAGGTCCTATTCTTCCAGAAACCTGGAGGAAGACACTCATTTATAGTGGCCTGCAGACCTTGGTCTTTATGTGGTCTCTGAAGCAGTTCAATAACTTTGTTCCAGCTCTCTGAGCCACAGTTCGTGGCCAGTTCTGCTTCCATAGATATTCACACAATGACCCAGAGAAATGTTCCCTGGTACTCAGTGAAAGCCATACTCATCCACATCCCAAATAAGGCCCACCATATGCAGACCCGACTGCAAAGTCATGGTGGCTCACACCTGTAATCCCAGCACTTTGGGAGGCTGAGGCGGGTAGATCACCTGAGGTCCAGAGTTCAAGACCAACCTGACCAACATGGAGAAACCCCGACTCTACAAAAGACACAAAATTAGCCGGGCATGGTGGTGCATGCCTATAATCCCAGCTACTCGGGAGGCTGAGGCAGGAGAATCGCTTAAACCCAGGAGGCAAAGGTTGTGATGAACCAAGATCATCCCATTGTACTCCAGCCTGAACAACAAGAGCAAAACTGTCTCTCAAAACAACAACAACAACAACAACAAACCTATCCTAGTATCTGCCCTATAGTGCAAAATCCTAAAGGATATTCAGTCTGTCCAAAATAAAATGGGAATTACAACCCAAGCCTCTGTAACAAGCTAACTAAAGGTGGACCCTAGTGAACGCCCAGGAGCCTTGTGACCAAGCCACAACCCCACTTCACTACAAATTCAGAGGATATCCCATCACCCTGGAACTCAACCAAAGATCTTTACCTCCAGAAACCAGTTTATAAAACTTGAAGAGGTTTGCTTCTTCAGATTTACAGACACCAATGCAAAAGCATATTGTGCCCATTGTCGATGCTTCTATTTTAACATTGCACTGAAACTATATAACAGAAGTAAAAAAAAAAGTCACTAAAACTGAAGACAGCCAGGTGTGGTGGAGTTCAAGACCAGCCTGGCCAAAATAATGAAGCCCTGTCTCTACTGAAAATACAAAAATTAGCAGGGAATCCCAGCTATTGGAGAGGCAGAGGCAGGAGAATCGCTTGAACCTCAGAGATGGAGGTTACAGTAAGCTGAGATCATGCCACTGCACTCCAGCGTGGGTGACAGAGCAAGACTCAATCTCAAAAAAAAAAAAAAAAAAAGACAAAAAAGTAAAAAGTTGCTGTTTATAGATCATATAATCTTACATTTTAAAAACCACAAATGGCACTGGGTGCAATGGCTCACACCTGTAATCCCAGCACTTTGGGAGGCTGAGGTGGGTGGATCATTTGAGGTCAGGAGTTTGAAATCACCCTGGCCAACGTGGTGAAACTCTGTCTCAACTAAAAATACAAAAATTAGCCAGGCATGGTGGTCCACGCCTGTAATCCCAGCTATTCAGGAGGCTGAGGCAGGAGAATTAGTAGAACTCAGAATGTAGAGGTGGCATTGATCCAAGATCGCACCACTGTACTCCAGCCTGGGTGACAGAGCCAGACTTTGTCTCAAAAGAAACAAACAAACAAACAAACAAACAAACAAAGCCATAAACAGTACATTAAAACCTGTCCAGATTAATAAATGCATTCAATAAATTAGCAAAATATAAAATTAACATACAAGTTATGGTTTCATACATTAAAACAAACTGATAAAATAAAAAAAAGCAACCTTATTTACAATAGCATTAAAATAACAAATTTCTGACAACAAATTTATCCAAGGATGTAAAAAATCTTTACAATTAAAGCTATATCAATGAAAGAAATTAGAAAGGACATAAATTTAAAAACATTTTATATCTATGAATTGAGAGAATAAATACTGTTAAAGTGCCATATTATTCAAAGTGATCTATAGATTGAATAAAGTTTTTGACTCATACGTCTTATGAAAAGAAAAAAAAAATTTAAAAATTAAAACAAAAAGATTCAATAAACTCGCAATCAAAACTTCAGTGACTTTTTTTTCACAGTAATGAAAAACACAATTCTAAATATACATGAAACTACAATACATTTTGAATAACCAAAGCAATCTTGAGGAAAAAGAAAAGTAGAGGAACAGCATACTTTAAAA
This sequence comes from Saguinus midas, assembly GCA_021498475.1. NCBI lineage: Eukaryota > Metazoa > Chordata > Mammalia > Primates > Cebidae > Saguinus > Saguinus midas. Next base: position 2,653,820 of record CM038410.1, on the reverse strand, counting down.
TTTCAGACTATATTTCAAGAGTACAGTAATAAACACAGGATGGATTGTGCAGAAAAACAACCACCAAAAAATAGAATGGAAACCACTACTCACACATTTCAGACATAACACAAAAAGAAAACATAAAAGATAGTTTAACATAGAGTTTCTCAAAATTATGCAGCTATTTGTGCGTACCCAAAAACAATGGAAAAGGAGTCAGATGGTACAGTCTGTTACATGCCATGAAGAGAGAGGACTTTGGCTCTCACTTAAGCTTTAAAAAAGATAAGAGGGGGAAACAGAATCCTTAAAGAATTTAAAAGTGTAAGATGAGGCCGGGCATGATGGCTCATGCCTGCAATCCCAGCACTTTGGGAGGCTGAGGTGGGTGGATCATTTGAGGTCAGGAGTTTGAAATCACCCTGGCCAACGTGGTGAAACTCTGTCTCAACTAAAAATACAAAAATTAGCAGGAATCCCAGCTATTGGAGAGGCAGAGGCAGGAGAATCGCTTGAACCTCAGAGATGGAGGTTACAGTAAGCTGAGATCATGCCACTGCACTCCAGCGTGGGTGACAGAGCAAGACTCAATCTCAAAAAAAAAAAAAAAGACAAAAATGTAAAAAGTTGCTGTTTATAGATCATATAATCTTACATTTTAAAAACCACAAATGGCACTGGGTGCAATGGCTCGCACCTGTAATCCCAGCACTCTGGAGGCTGAGGCGGGTAAATCATTTAAGGTCAGGAGTTTGAAATCACCCTGGCCAACGTGGTGAAACTCTGTCTCAACTAAAAATACAAAAATTAGCCAGGCATGGTGGTCCACGCCTGTAATCCCAGCTATTCAGGAGGCTGAGGCAGGAGAATTAGTAGAACTCAGAATGTAGAGGTGGCATTGATCCAGATCGCACCACTGTACTCCAGCCTGGGTGACAGAGCCAGACATCGTCTCAAAAGAAACAAACGAACAAAAAAGCCATAAACAGTACATTAAAAACTGTCCAGATTAATAACTGCATTCAATAAATTAGCAAAATATAAAATTAACATACAAGTTATGGTTTCATACATTAAAACAAACTGATAAAATAAAAGAAAGCAACCTTATTTACAATAGCATAAAAGTAACAAATTTCTGAAAACAAATTTATCCAAGGATGCAAAAAATCTTTACAATTAAAGCTATATCAATGAAAGAAATTAGAAAGGACATAAATTTAAAAACATTTTATATCTATGAATTGAAAAAATAAATACTGTTAAAGTACCATATTATTCAAAGTGATCTATAGATTGAATAAAGTTTTTTGACTCATACGTCTTATGAAAAAAAAGAAAAGAAATTTAAAAATTAAAACAAAAAGATTCAATAAACTCCCAATCAAAACTTCAGTGACTTTTTTTCACAGTAATGAAAAACACAATTCTAAAATTTACATGAAACTACAATAGATTTTGAATAACCAAAGCAATCTTGAGGAAAAAGAAAAGTAGAGGAACAGCATACTTTAAAATTTCAAACTGTATTTCAAGAGTACAGTAATAAACACAGGATGGATTGTGCAGAAAAACAACCACCAAAAAATAGAACGGAAACCACTACTCACACATTTCAGACATAACACAAAAAGAAAACATAAAAGATAGTTTAACATAGAGTTTCTCAAAATTATGCAGCTATTTGTGCGTACCCAAAAACAATGGAAAAGGAGTCAGATGGTACAGTCTGTTACATGCCATGAAGAGAGAGGACTTTGGCTCTCACTTAAGCTTTAAAAAAGATAAGAGGGGGAAACAGAATCCTTAAAGAATTTAAAAGTGTAAGAAGAGGCCGGGCATGATGGCTCATGCCTGCAATCCCAGCACTTTGGGAGGCCAAGGTGGGTGGATCATTTGAGGTCAGGAGTTTGAAATCACCCTGGCCAACGTGGTGAAACTCTGTCTCAACTAAAAATACAAAAATTAGCCAGGCATGGTGGTCCACGCCTGTAATCCCAGCTATTCAGGAGGCAGAGGCAGGCAGATCATGTGGTCAAGAGATTGAGACCATCCTGGCCAACATGGTGAAACCCCATCTCTATTAGAAATACAAAAATTAGCTGGGCATGGTGGCACGCACCTGTAGTCTCAGCTACCAGAGAGGATGAGGCAAGAGAATTGCTTGAACCTGAAAGGCAGAGCTTGCAGTGAGCCAAGATGGCACCACTGCACTCCAGCCTGGGTGACAGAGCAAGACTCAATCTCAAAAAAAAAAAAAAAAGTCACTAAAACTGAAGACAGCCAGGTGTGGTGGAGTTCAAGACCAGCCTGGCCAAAATAATGAAGCCCTGTCTCTACTAAAAATACAAAAATTAGCAGGAATCCCAGCTATTCAGGAGGCTGAGGCAGGAGAATTGCTTGAACCTGGGAGGCAGAGCTTGCAGTGAGCCAAGATGGCACCACTGCACTCCAGCCTGGGTGACAACAAGAGCAAAACTGTCTCTCAAAACAACAACAACAACAACAAAACTATCCTAGTATCTGCCCTATAGTGCAAAATCCTAAAGGATATTCAGTCTGTCCAAAAATAAAATGGGAATTACAACCCAAGCCTCTGTAACAAGCTAACTAAGGGTGGACCCTAGTGAACGCCCAGGAGCCTTGTGACCAAGCCACAACCCCACTTCACTACAAATTCAGAGGATATCCCATCACCCTGGAACTCAACCAAAGATCTTTACCTGCAGAAACCAGTTTATAAAACTTGAAGAGGTTTGCTTCTTCAGATTTACAGACACCAATGCAAAAGCATATTGTGCCCATTGTCGATGCTTCTATTTTAACATTGCACTGAAACTATATAACAGAAGTAAAAAAAAAGTCACTAAAACTGAAGACAGCCAGGTGTGGTGGAGTTCAAGACCAGCCTGGCCAAGATAATGAAGCCCTGTCTCTACTGAAAATACAAAAATTAGCAGGGAATCCCAGCTATTCAGGAGGCTGAGGCAGGAGAATCGCTGAACCTCAGAGATGGAGGTTACAGTAAGCTGAGATCATGCCACTGCACTCCAGCCTGGGTGACAGAGCCAGACATCGTCTCAAAAGAAACAAACGAACAAAAAGCCATAAACAGTACATTAAAACCTGTCCAGATTAATAACTGCATTCAATAAATTAGCAAAATATAAAATTAACATACAAGTTATGGTTTCATACATTAAAACAAACTGATAAAATAAAAAAAAGCAACCTTATTTACAATAGCATTAAAATAACAAATTTCTGACAACAAATTTATCCAAGGATGTAAAAAATCTTTACAATTAAAGCTATATCAATGAAAGAAATTAGAAAGGACATAAATTTAAAAACATTTTATATCTATGAATTGAAAAAATAAATACTGTTAAAGTACCATATTATTCAAAGTGATCTATAGATTGAATAAAGTTTTTTGACTCATATGTCTTATGAAAAAGAAGAAAAAAATTTAAAAATTAAAACAAAAAGATTCAATAAACTCGCAATCAAAACTTCAGTGACTTTTTTTTCACAGTAATGAAAAACACAATTCTAAATATACATGAAACTACAATACATTTTGAATAACCAAAGCAATCTTGAGGAAAAAGAAAAGTAGAGGAACAGCATACTTTAAAATTTCAAACTGTATTTCAAGAGTACAGTAATAAACACAGGATGGATTGTGCAGAAAAACAACCACCAAAAAATAGAATGGAAACCACTACTCACACATTTCAGACATAACACAAAAAGAAAACATAAAAGATAGTTTAACATAGAGTTTCTCAAAATTATGCAGCTATTTGTGCATACCCAAAAACAATGGAAAAGGAGTCAGATGGTACAGTCTGTTACATGCCATAAAGAGGACTTTGGCTCTCACTTAAGCTTTAAAAAAGATAAGAGGGGAAAACAGAATCCTTAAAGAATTTAAAAGTGTAAGATGAGGCCGGGCATGATGGCTCATGCCTGCAATCCCAGCACTTTGGGAGGCTGAGGCAGGAGAATTGCTTGAACCTGGGAGGCAGAGCTTGCAGTGAGCCAAGATGGCACCACTGCACTCCAGCCTGGGTGACAGAGCAAGACTCAATCTCAAAAAAAAAAAAAGTCACTAAAACTGAAGACAGCCAGGTGTGGTGGAGTTCAAGACCAGCCTGGCCAACACGGTAAAACCCCATCTCTATTAGAAATACAAAAATTAGCTGGGCATGGTGGCACGCACCTGTAGTCTCAGCTACCAGAGAGGATGAGGCAGGAGAATTGCTTGAACCTGGGAGGCAGAGCTTGCAGTGAGCCAAGATGGCACCACTGCACTCCAGCCTGGGTGACAGAGCAAGACTCAATCTCAAAAAAAAAAAAAAAAAAAAAAAAAAAAAAAAAAGTCACTAAAACTGAAGACAGCCAGGTGTGGTGGAGTTCAAGACCAGCCTGGCCAACACGGTAAAACCCCATCTCTATTAGAAATACAAAAATTAGCTGGGCATGGTGGCACGCACCTGTAGTCTCAGCTACCAGAGAGGATGAGGCAGGAGAATTAGTAGAACTCAGAATGTAGAGGTGGCATTGATCCAAGATCGCACCACTGTACTCCAGCCTGGGTGACAGAGCCAGACATCGTCTCAAAAGAAACAAACGAACAAAAAAGCCATAAACAGTACATTAAAACCTGTCCAGATTAATAACTGCATTCAATAAATTAGCAAAATATAAAATTAACGTACAAGTCATGGTTCCATACATTAAAACAAACTGATAAAATAGAAAAAAAAGCAATCTTATTTACAATAGCATTAAAATAATAAATTTCTGAAAACAAATTTATCCAAGGATGTAAAAAATCTTTACAATCAAAGATATCAATAAAAGAAATTAGAAAGGACATAAATTTAAAAACATTTTATATCTATGAATTGAGAGAATAAATACTGTTAAAGTGCCATATTATTCAAAGTGATCTATAGATTGAATAAACTTTTTTGAGTCATACGTCTTCTGAAAAAGAAAAAAAAATAAATTTAAAATTAAAACAAAAAGATTCAATAAACTCCCAATCAAAACTTCAGTGATTTTTTTTCACAGTAATGAAAAACACAATTCTAAAATTTACATGAAACTACAATACATTTTGAATAATCAAGGCAATCTTGAGAAAAAAGAAAAGTAGAGGAACATCATACTTTAAAATTTCAAACTGTATTTCAACACTATAGTAATAAACACAGGATGGATTGTGCAGAAAAACCACCACCAAAAAATAGAACGGAAACCACTACTCACACATTTCAGACATAACACAAAAAGAAAACATAAAAGATAGTTTAACATAGAGTTTCTCAAAATTATGCAGCTATTTGTGTGTACTCAAAAACAATGGAAAAGGAGTCAAATGGTACAGTCTGTTACATGCCATGAAGAGGACTTTGGCTCTCACTTAAGCTTTAAAAAAGATAAGAGGGGAAAACAGAATCCTTAAAGAATTTAAAAGTGTAAGATGAGGCCGGGCATGATGGCTCATGCCTGCAATCCCAGCACTTTGGGAGGCTGAGGCAGGAGAATTAGTAGAACTCAGAATGTAGAGGTGGCATTGATCCAAGATCGCACCACTGTACTCCAGCCTGGGTGACAGAGCAAGACTCAATCTCAAAAAAAAAAAAAGTCACTAAAACTGAAGACAGCCAGGTGTGGTGGAGTTCAAGACCAGCCTGGCCAACATGGTGAAACTCTGTCTCAACTAAAAATACAAAAATTAGCCAGGCATGGTGGTCCACGCCTGTAATCCCAGCTATTCAGGAGGCTGAGGCAGGAGAATTAGTAGAACTCAGAATGTAGAGGTGGCATTGATCCAAGATCGCACCACTGTACTCCAGCCTGGGTGACAGAGCAAGACTCAATCTCAAAAAAAAAAAAAAAAAAAAAAAAAAAAAAAAGTCACTAAAACTGAAGACAGCCAGGTGTGGTGGAGTTCAAGACCAGCCTGGCCAACATGGTGAAACTCTGTCTCAAAAAAAAAAAAAAGTCACTAAAACTGAAGACAGCCAGGTGTGGTGGAGTTCAAGACCAGCCTGGCCAACATGGTGAAACCCCATCTCTATTAGAAATACAAAAATTAGCTGGGCATGGTGGTGCATGCCTATAATCCCAGCTACTCGGGAGGCTGAGGCAGGAGAATTAGTAGAACTCAGAATGTAGAGGTGGCATTGATCCAAGATCGCACCACTGTACTCCAGCCTGGGTGACAGAGCAAGACTCAATCTCAAAAAAAAAAAAAAAGGCACAAAATGGAAGATGTCCCTATGTGAGAGGAAAATGTTTTAAAAACCCGGCTTTACAGAAATTATTTGTTTTCAAACACATCTTCCCAAGTTAATTTTTAAAGATGCTTGCTCCTTGACCTTGGGACCTCTCAGCTGTGTCATCTGTTGTGTTCACTCTCACCTACCTGAGGGTTCATCCACCATCTCATGCTGCTTCATATTCCAGGGCTCTTTTTCTTTCTCCAGACAGGTAATTAGGTCTGGCTTAGACACAATAATACCTGTTTTTTAAAAATAAATAATATGAATGTTGCTCATGTTCTGTAGTTACCAACTTAATAATAAAGAGGATGTAATGAAATATTCTAGTAAGTTAATCCCAAAATAATAATTTATAACTGAAATTTCTAAATATTTATGAACTATTTTCAATTTGTAGGTGCTTAATTTCACTACCCAGTACTACTGAATCAGAAATTGATGGTGGCAATTAGATTTTAAAGTGTGGGCAACAATATTTTAGGCCACAAAATTTCTGGAATTAACATTAATCCAGGCCAGGCGCGGTGGCTCATGCCTGTAATCCTAGCACTTGGGAGGCCGAGGCGGGTGGATTGCTTGAGGTCAGGAGTTGGAGACCAGCCTGGCCAACACGGTAAAACCCCATCTCTATATATAAAAAATAAAAATTTTTAAATTAAAACATAAATAAATAAATAAAACATTCATCCAGAGTGAAAGATACAGATCATCTCAGGAATGTGGAAAGTTGAGGTCAAAATGAAACATCTTGGAGAAATTCTCTTCTACATGGATTAACTCCCAGGATTTCCTTGAAAACAAGGATAGAAAACTCATTTATGCAAAGCATAGTTTAGCAAAACACATTCTACAAAAAAGAGAAATAAAGCCTTTAGGATATATTGCGAATGGTGTATTGAGGTTATCCTCACCGAGGAAGACCAGGTTTCTGTAGTTCTCTAACATCACATTTTTATATAAATTTTGCTGTGCTGTGTCCAGGCATTGCCACTCCTCCAGAGAGAATTCCATGGCCACATCTGTAAATGTCAATGATGCCTGAAAAACACACAAACACACATATTTACCAAGTGGCCATGGGCAGAATTTTTAATTTGACTCAAGGGGAAATGAAAGAGTAAGGAGAACTGGTTCTAACTCATAGGACTGACTAAAATTTTCCAATAAAATGAATTTCAAAACAGAAATATCCTCTCTGAGAAAACAGAGTGGCATAAAATCTACAATATCAGTGCTTTTCTGTTCTCCTGAATAATAAAGTATAAAATCAAGGGCATAAACACAAACATGTACATTTTTGAGTGCTATATTTACATTCTAAAGAATGAGTTGTGTGTATTATTCAGAACAAAAAACATGTTAAGTTAGAAGGTACGTCTTAAATTTTAATGTTATAAACTTGAGATCATGTTAATGCAGATATCTTTTTCAGAAAATCAGAAATAAAGTCTCAGTTGCTGAATTTCTAACAAGCTCACCATTAAAGCCAATGTTTTTGCCTCAAAAAGAAGATTTTGTCAAAAACACTAAGTAAAAAAGCCTCTGTTTTTCCCAGTTGTTCTGGCCTGTAATCAAAGATGAGAGCTTTCACTTTCCAAACACAGATATATGCAAAGAAAACCTAAGAAAGAAGGGCAGCTTCCAGATTAAATATGATAATTTATGCACATCAGCTGCAAAAAGATACTTAATAATAATAAGAAAAATATTTATCTCTATAGTAAAAATAAAATCTGTCAGAGAGCTCTTTAACCAAGTGAATCGTTAGTATCAAGTGCACTAGAACCAATTTGCATAATGTGCTGATACACACAGGACACAGCATCACTGCTGAAATGTTGCCGTCCTGAAAGTGAATAATAGTCTGAATTTAACCACGCAGAAACATGAGTTTACGCAAAGTTTAAGATACAGGTATCTTCCATGTTCTGTAATTTTTAATGCTGATATTAAGTAGTCTTTCTTTAGCACCCTATACAGCAAGTATCTTCTAATTTTAATTTAAGTTCTGGGGTACATGTGCAGATCCCGCAGGATTATTACACAGGTATACACCTGCCATGGTGCTTTGCTGCCTCCATCCCCATCACCTCCATTAGGTATTTCTCCTAATGTTATCCCTCTCAATCTCCCCACCCTCTGCTATCCCTCCCCGAGTCTCCCATCCCCCAACAGACCCAAGTGTGTGACGTTCTTCTCCCTGTGTGCACATCAGAATGGTGATCATCAAAAAAATCTGGAGACCACAGATGCTGGAGAGGACGTGGAGAAATAGGAACACTTTTACACTGTTGGTCGGAGTGTAAATTAGTTCAACCATTGTGGAAGATAGTGTGGCGATTCCTCAAGGATCTAGAAACAGAAATTCCATTTGACCCAGCAATCCCATTACTGGGCATATACCCAAAGGATTATAAATCATCCTAATTTTTTAAAATAACTTTCTGGGCAATAAGTGCCATCCTATTTAAATAAGCATTTTTTTACATCCTGTTCTGCATAGAGCTAATGGAGAACACAGATGGAACCTCCACATTACATGTTCTCCGTTTTCACTAAGGATGGACACCTAATTTTCCTCAACAGAAATCAGGAGTTGCTACATCTTCCTATGGTCCACAACCACAAAGGGAACAATTTTAATATTGCAGATGATAAATTCATGGTGAAATTCTGCACATCAGCTGCAAAAGATACTTAATAATAATAAGAAAAATATTTATCTCTATAGTAAAAATAAAATCTGTCAGAGAGCTCTTTAACCAAGTGAATCGTTAATATCAAGTGCACTAGAATAAATTTTCATAATGTGCTGATACACACAGGACACAGCATCACTGCTGAAATGTTGCCATCCTGAAAGTGAATTATAGTCTGAATTTAACCACGCAGAAACATGAGTTTACGCAAAGTTTAAGATACAGATATCTTCCATGTTCTGTAATTTTTAATGCTGATATTAAGTAGTCTTTCTTTAGCACCCTATACAGCAAGTATCTTCTAATTTTAATTTAAGTTCTGGGGTACATGTGCAGATCCCGCAGGATTATTACACAGGTATACACCTGCCATGGTGCTTTGCTGCCTCCATCCCCATCACCTCTATTAGGTATTTCTCCTAATGTTATCCCTCTTCAATCTCCCCACCCCCTGCCATCCCTCCCTGAGCCTCCCATCCCCCAACAGACCCAAGTGTGTAATGTTCCCCTCCCTGTGTGCACATCAGAATGGTGATCATCAAAAAATCTGGAGACCACAGATGCTGGAGAGGATGTGGAGAAATAGGAACACTTTTACACTGTTGGTCGGAGTGTAAATTAGTTCAACCATTGTGGAAGATAGTGTGGCGATTCCTCAAGGATCTAGAAACAGAAATTCCATTTGACCCAGCAATCCCATTACTGGGCATATACCCAAAGGATTATAAATCATCCTAATTTTTTAAAATAACTTTCTGGGCAATAAGTGCCATCCTATTTAAATAAGCATTTTTTTACATCCTGTTCTGCATAGAGCTAATGGAGAACACAGATGGAACCTCCACATTACATGTTCTCCATTTCACTAAGGATGGACCCCTAATTTTCCTCAACAGAAATCAGGAGTTGCTACATCTTCCTATGGTCCACAACCACAAAGGGAACAATTTTAATATTGCAGATGATAAATTCATGGTGAAATTCTGCACGGCATATGAGAAACCAGGACGTAGAGAATGGAGAAAAGGCTCTGGTGTACAGGAAAGAAATATTTTGCAGAGACCCTTGGATATTACATGAATTTTTAAAAGCTGTTAAACTCATGAGGGAGGAAAAACACAAGTAAAGAAGCAAAGGCTTGCCAATTACTGAGCGCATGGCAGTCCAGGAAGCAGAGTGGACACAGCTCTTGATCTGAGATATGTTTAGCTAAAAGAAAGCCCATTTTTTTCCTTGTTTCTCCTCCTTCTCTGGATTCCTGCTCAGATGAGATTCTTAATAAATTACATCTGCATCTTGAAAAAATGCCTTTAAAGCTTTCAGCACCGCCTGTTTACATCCACAGCAGAAGGACCAGGACCTGCAGAAAAAGCCCACCCACTTCTGTTCTTTACAACAAAAGGGATTCAGGAACAGTAAGCTGCTCCATGGGAGCAAAAATATAAATTTCTCTTCCTGTACTCAGGTAACCTCCCCTGCCACAGGCACCAGCAATTTCCGCTATAGTAATGGAAATATGGGCCACACTGCCCTGTCCCTACCAAAGCTGAACAGAAAAAGGCCCCGTAACCACCCTTTAGTGCAAAGGTGAAATTTAACTCTCATGAATGTATTGTGAAGCCCTCAAACCTGATTATGGCCTCACCTTAGAGTCACATGAGGCACTTCATTAAAACAACATGGATGCTTCCGCCCAGAACAATAAACAGAATCCATGGAAAGGGCCAAGTAGATGTAGGGAACAAGCCCCACATCCCACCAGTCGGTACACCCCAAGTTTGGTGGCAACAAAGGACTGAGAAAAAGATTAATAATGAAAGTGGGACCAGGGGACCATCACTTGTAATGGAGGCAGTGAAGGCCCCAAACTCTGGTTTCTACAATGTTTATTGAACACAATCACTTTTATCTGTAGTGCAGGTGGCAGGGTGAGTCCGTGAAGGGAGGCTGTGTATCAAACACAGAATTGATAGCAGTGGCGGTTTATGTGAGTTTCTCAAGAACTAAAATCATATGCTTATCTATAGTACAGCTGGTGGGAGTGGGCTTAGCAAGCAGCCTACGTGCCTGGTTACATTACAGTGCTTCAAGGAAGCGTTATGTCCTTGGGCACAGTGTTTACTATCAGAGCTTAGGTCACTCTGTTCCTGGGAACATGCTGACACACAGAGGCCTTCCTCCCCAGAGGTCTCTGCGGCCTTCTGCGGTTTATTGCTCCTGATTTCTTTTATCCATTACTTATAACAGTTTCTTTAGGTACACTGTAAACCCTTCCTCCACTGCTGCTTCCCCAATGAGTAGAGATTTCAAAATTGCAGATGATAAATTCATGGTGAAATTCTGCACGGCATATGAGAAACCAGGACGTAGAGAATGGAGAAAAGGCTCTGGTGTACAGGAAAGAAATATTTTGCAGAGACCCTTGGATATTACATGAATTTTTAAAAGCTGTTAAACTCATGAGGGAGGAAAAACACAAGTAAAGAAGCAAAGGCTTGCCAATTACTGAGCGCATGGCAGTCCAGGAAGCAGAGTGGACACAGCTCTTGATCTGAGATATGCTTAGCTAAAAGAAAGCCCATTTTTTTCCTTGTTTCTCCTCCTTCTCTGGATTCCTGCTCAGATGAGATTCTTAATAAATTACATCTGCATCTTGAAAAAATGCCTTTAAAGCTTTCAGCACCGCCTGTTTACATCCACAGCAGAAGGACCAGGACCTGCAGAAAAAGCCCACCCACTTCTGTTCTTTACAACAAAAGGGATTCAGGAACAGTAAGCTGCTCCATGGGAGCAAAAATATAAATTTCTCTCTTCCTGTACTCAGGTAACCTCCCCTGCCACAGGCACCAGCAATTTCCGCTATAGTAATGGAAATATGGGCCACACTGCCCTGTCCCTACCAAAGCTGAACAGAAAAAGGCCCTGTAACCACCCTTTAGTGCAAAGGTGAAATTTAACTCTCATGAATGTATTGTGAAGCCCTCAAACCTGATTATGGCCTCACCTTAGAGTCACATGAGGCACTTCATTAAAACAACATGGATGCTTCCGCCCAGAACAATAAACAGAATCCATGGAAAGGTACAAGTAGATGTAGGGAACCAGCCCCACATCCCACCAGTGGGTACCCCAAGTTCGGTGGCAACAAAGGACTGAGAAAAAGACAGATTAAGAATAAAAGTGGGACCAGGGGATAATCACTTGTAATGGAGGCAGTGAAGGCCCCAAGCTCTGGTTACCACAATGTTTATTGAACACAATCACTTTTATCTGTAGTGCAGGTGGCAGGGTGAGTCCGTGAAGGGAGGCTGTGTATCAAACACAGAATTGATAGCAGTGGCGGTTTATGTGAGTTTCTCAAGAACTAAAATCATATGCTTATCTATAGTACAGCTGGTGGGAGTGGGCTTAGCAAGCAGCCTACGTGCCTGGTTACATTACAGTGCTTCAAGGAAGCGTTATGTCCTTGGGCACAGTGTTTACTATCAGAGCTTAGGTCACTCTGTTCCTGGGAACATGCTGACACACAGAGGCCTTCCTCCCCAGAGGTCTCTGCGGCCTTCTGCAGTTTATTGCTCCTGATTTCTTTTATCCATTACTTATAACAGTTTCTTTAGGTACACTGTAAACCCTTCCTCCACTGCTGCTTCCCCCAATGAGTAGAGATTTCTGCAAATTGTCCATGTAATCCTAATCAGAAATCTGGCTGTGGTGGGCACAGTGACCCATGCCTGTAATCACAGCACTTTGGGAGGCTGAGGAAGGCAGATCACAAGGTCAGGAGATCAAGACCATCCTGGCCAACATGGTGAAACCCTGTCTCTACTAAAAATACAAAAACTAGCTGGGCGTGGCAGCACATGCCTGTAGTCCTGGCTGGTCGGGAGGCAGAGGTTGCAGTGAGCCAAGATTGCACCACTGCACTCCAGCCTGGTGACTGAACTAGACTCCAACTCAAAAAAAAAAAAAAAAAAAATCTGGGCTGATAACATTTAGCTAAGCATTGCCTCTCAAACTTTAGTAAGCTTAAAAATAACTTGGTAAAAAAAAAAACAAAATAAAAATAACCTGGTAATTTTGACCCCATTCTACATATTATAATTCATACAAGGGATCTAAAATGGGTGTTTTAAACCAGCCCCCATCAATGCTGATGTTGCTCCCCCTGGGCTCATTATTGGCATTCCTTAGAGAAGCAGGCACAGCACAGAGTCCCTTATACTCAGCACTCTTGTCACAACATAAATACTTCTAGGACAAATGAAGACAACTTCTATTTCCATCCTAAGTATCATATTCTTTGCTGGCTCCTTAAAATTTATAGAACAACCAGAAGGCAGCAAAGTCTGAATGAGTCTGCATCATCAACATGTGCGCATGTACTAATGCAATAATTATTAGGCAGGTACTATGTGCTCAAGAGTATGTTACAGAGCACTGTGCTGGGAATAACACAGTATGGGATTTAATCTCATTACACCCCGAGAGCTGGTACTAAGTGCTTAATAATTCCCAAAATTTAGATTAAAAATCCAGCATTTTATTTCTTCTGTTTCTGTCATCAATTTCTTTAAAAACTGTATAGAATAGGAAGCCGCCGTGGCTCAGGCCAGTTGTCCTGGCGCTTGAGGAGGTGAGGCTACACGTTCAAGGCTAGCCCAGGCAACCTAAGAACCATTAATTAAAATACATAAATAATAAAGAAATAAATAACTGTATAGAATAAAAGCTAAAGATACAAGATGAGAGAAATAAAGAGTTTTAATGCAGTTTGAGAAATTTTATTGTGTTTAATTTTTTTTTTTTTTTTTTTTTTTTAATTTTTATTGCATTATAGGTTTGGGGTACATGTGCAGAACGAGCAAGATAGTTGCATAGGTACACACATGGCAGTGTGCTTTGCTGCTTTCCTCCCCTCACCCACACTTGGCATTCATCCCAGTCTATCCCCCACCCCTCCTCTGTCCCTCCCCATTCCCCCAACAGTCCCCAGTGTATAGTAGACCGCCTCTCTGTGTCCATGTGTTCTTATTTTCTCACCCACCTATGAGTGAGTATATGCGGTATTTCTTTTCTGTTCTTGTGTCAGTTTACTGAGAATGATGTTCTCAGATTCATCCATGTCCCTACAAAGGACGCATACTCATCATTTTGATTGCTGCATAATATTCCATGGTGTATATGTGCCACATTTTCCCAGTCCAGTCTATCATCGTTGGGCATTTGGGTTGGTTCCAGGTCTTTGCTATTGTAAACAGTGCTGCAATGAACATTCGTGTGCATGTGTCCTTATAGTAGAAACGATTTATAGTCCTTTGGATAGATACCCAGTAATGGGATTGCTGGGTCAAATGGAATTTCTATTTCTAGGTCCCTGAGGAATCGCCACACTGTCTTCCACAATGGTTGAACTAATTTACACTCCACCAACAGTGTAAGAGTGTTCCTATTTCTCCACATCCTCTCCAGCATCTGCTGTCTCCAGATTTTTAATGATAGCCATTCTAACTGGCGTGAGATGGTATCTCAATGTGGTTTTGATTTGCATCTCTCTAATGACCAATGACGATGAGCACTTTTTCATATGTTTGTTGGCCTCATGTATGTCTTCTTTTGTAAAGTTTCTGTTCATATCCTTTGCCCATTTTTGAATGGGCTTGTTTGTTTTTTTCCTGTAAATCTGTTTGAGTTCTTTGTAAATTCTGGATATCAACCCTTTGTCAGATGTGTAAACTGCAAAGATTTTTCCCATTCTGATGGTTGCCGATTCACTCTAGTGACTGTTTCTTTTGCCGCAGAAGCTGTGGAGTTTGATTAGGTCCCATTTGTCTATTTTGGCTTTCGTTGCCAATGCTTTTGGTGTTTTGTTCATGAAGTCCTTGCCTACTCCTATGTCCTGAATGGTTTTGCCTAGATTTTCTTCTAGGGTTTTTATGGTGTCAGGTCTTACGTTTAAGTCTTTAATCCATCTGGATGTGTTTAATTTTTTGTGAGTTGTGTAGCAACTACTGGATCTGCAGGACTAGAAAACAAGTTACTGAATGGAATGTCTCTGCAAGCACCGGTTTTAATAGAAAACTAAAAACTTAAGACCCTAAAATACATACTTTTTTCCATTTATCTGCTTTAGGTTAAGAAAACATGAGCACGAGCTCTAGAGAGGAAACAGGATTCAGCAGCCAAAGCTTAAGAAAATTGGAACTGGTGGTGCTCTCCTAAATGGTAGAGACCAAGACTGCTTCACCTATTTTTCTAATGGCCTTATGAAACCAAACCAATTAGTTTATTTGTTCGAATACCAGACCTCCTCCTCATTTTTCTTCCCATGACAAGATCTCTTCTCATCAGTTATGGGACGCGAGGCTCCAGAGTGGGGACAGATCTAAATAAGGCCTCCAAAAAGGGGAACTGAACAGAACTGGGGCAGGGAGGGGACCTTTTTTTGAATTCTGCTCTCTAGGCCAATGAAAGCACCACCAGTTCCATTTTTCTTTTTTTTCTTTGCCAATCATTGAGAGCTTGTAAGGTTGCTGAGGTTGGTTGGCCTTGAACTCTTGGCCTCGCCTTGGCAAGCGCCATGATATCCGGCCGGAGCCACTTTGGGCCCCCCATTTTTCTTAAGCTTACCTAAGAAAAACTTAAATCTCAGACTTTGTATAATTTTTACAACTGCCCCCTCAATTTTATACCATACACTACTAAGCAATTTAAACAAATCTCTTACTGATTTCTAGCGTAATTTTATTATAAGTTAAATATGTATTCTTAGCAAGGTAAAAGAAATAGAAATAACAATAAAAACTCTCCATCTGTAAATATCCCTTCAGGTGATGACATCAGAAGTCATGACAATATAAAGAACGTGGCCCCAGAAAAGCCCAAGATCTTTGCACACACATCTATTCATTCTATCACCTATATGATGCTTAATCGCCAGTTCTAGTCTAGGCTAAAAGTTCCTAAATGGTAGAGACCAAGACTGCTTCACCTATTTTTCTAATGGCCATATGAAACCGAACCAATTAGTTTATTTGTTCCAGTCCCAGACCTCCTCCTCATTTTTCACCCATGACTAGAAAACTGGAGCAACTGTTATCTGTGAAGCAACCAAAGACATCTCTTGTATCAGGGAGGAACAAACACAGGATGACTCATTTCTCTTACATTGAGACAGAAGCAGAATTAACAACTTGTCAGCCTGATACAGTTCTGCTCTAGACATCCTCGAATGTCTCAAAGATGCCTCCATGACTGTGAGAGGATTCCAAGTGACTCTGGGCTGATGGCCCAATGATAAGCCAGGAAAGAGAGACTCAGGCTGATTCTAAATACAAAATGACACTGCCCTGGTGGAGCTCCAGAACCTGAATTATCTGTCCTGACCAGATAAGAAGATTATCTAACTCTTAGATAAGAAAAAAGACAAGCATATTCCAGTATCACATTTTACAGGTAGGTATACTTGTGTTTATGGCTCTGGATACATTGTGGCCTTGGCCTTGATCTCTCACTCCTAAGATGCAGATTTTGGCATCAGATTCTATTTACACTGGGAGCCTTTCACATAATTGCAGCAGGTCACTGGACAAGATCTGAAAAGCTCAAAAAGCCATACTTTTTTTTTCTTTTTGAGACGGAGTTTCGCTCTTGTTACCCAGGCTGGAGTGCAATGGCACAATCTCAGCTCACCGCAGCCTCCGCCTCCTGGGTTCAGGCAATTCTCCTGCCACAGCTTCCTCAGTAGCTGGGATTACAGGCACACGCCAACATGCCCAGCTAATTTTTTGTATTTTTAGTAGAGATGGGGTTTCACCATGTTGACCAGGATGGTCTCGATCTCTTGACCTCGTGATCCACCCGCCTCAGCGTCCCAAAGTGGGATTACAGGCATAAGCCACCGTGCCCAGCTAGGAGCCACACTTTTAAAGGGGAACTACAAGATGTCTATGTTAACGTCTCACAATGCAGAAAATGCCTCCTGTTTATTTTCTGTACATTCTCAATTCAAAGTCCATCCCTTTTTTATAAATCCCAGGCAGAGGCCAGACCTTATGTGCAGATTGTAGGTGGGACCAACCTGGCTCTGCATCCTTGGATGTTACAGCAAGCAGAGTACAATCAAAGGAGAAATCACCTCCTTGAGGCTGCTCTAGCACAGTCTAAACGATATGTCTACCTAAAAGGAAAAAGCTGGGGCAACATGAATAGAAGTAGACAGTTTATTTGGACCAAGCTTGAGGATTATAACTTGGAAGGACACATTCAAGTTGCCTGGAATCTATATTTTGATTAGCAACACTTACAATTAGATTTGTAAAGGCAAAAAAAGAAGAACAGTGAGTGGGCTGATACAAAGCTGTTTGTCACAATTGTTTATTTATAGAAATAGCATTGATTATTGATTGGATATACATTGTTAAGGTTTAGAGTATGCATTACAGTGTCTACTTAGGCACTAATTTATAGCTACTGATGGCAACAATGAACACGTTCAATAGATAAATACACAGTTCAAACAGAGAAGAAAGAAATCATTGTGTTCTCATTTTAGTGTCTCTCTGGGTCTGAAAACTAAAAGGACTTGCATTGCTCAGATGAAAGTTTTTCTTTATTCCCAAATTTCAAGACCTAGATTCAAATTTTGGAGCTATAGCCTGGCGCAGTGGCTCACGCCTGTAATCCCAGCATTTTGGGAGGGTGAGGCGGGTGGATCACGAGGTCAAGAGATCGAGACCATCCTGGTCAACATGGTGAAACACCATCTCTACTAAAAATACAAAAGAATTAGCTGGGCATGGTGGTGCATGCCTGTAATCCCTGCTACTCAGGAGGCTGAGGCAGGAGAATTGCCTGAACCCAGGAGGTGGAGGTTGCAGTGAGCAGAGATCACACCATTGCACTCCAGCCTGGGTAAGAAGAGCCAAACTCTGTCTCAAAAAAAAAAAAACCCACAAAATGTGGAGCTACAAAACCTGAATTATCTGTCCTGACCAGATAAGAAGATTATCTAACTCTTAGATAAGAAAAAGACAAGCATATTCCAGTATCACATTTTACAGGTAGGTATACTTGTGTTTATGGCTCTGGATACATTGTGGCCTTGGCCTTGATCTCTCACTCCTAAGATGCAGATTTTGGCATCAGATTCTATTTACACTGGGAGCCTTTCACATAATTGCAGCAGGTCACTGGACAAGATCTGAAAAGCTCAAAAAGCCATACTTTTTTTTCTTTTTGAGACGGAGTTTCGCTCTTGTTACCCAGGCTGGAGTGCAATGGCGCAATCTCGGCTCACCGCAGCCTCCGCCTCCTGGGTTCAGGCAATTCTCCTGCCTCAGCCTCCTGAGTAGCTGGGATTACAGGCACACGCCAACATGCCCAGCTAATTTTTTGTATTTTTAGTAGAGATGGGGTTTCACCATGTTGACCAGGATGGTCTCGATCTCTTGACCTCGTGATCCATCCGCCTCAGCATCCTAAAGTGGGATTACAGGCGTGAGCCACCGCGCCCAGCTAGGAGCCACACTTTTAAAGGGGAACTACAAGATATGTATGTTAACATCTCACAATGCAGAAAATGCCTCCTGTTTATTTTCTGTACATTCTCAAGTCTACATGTTTACTCAATGCACATGTGTTAGTCTGATTAGATTTCTCAGACCCTGGTCTATGAATCAGTTTCCGGTATGAAGATACAGGAGTCATTGAAAGAGGTACAATGGTTGATTGCTGCCCTGTGAAGTTGTAGAAATCTAGTCTAGCCTCTCTAGAAATGACTGCGGAGGACTACAGATACCAAAATAGATACCAAATAGGCAGAGACACAATTCTGCCTGCATATTTAGGAAACAGCATGCACTCTGCAGCACAATTGAAAGTTGACTGGAAGCCTGAGAGTAAAAGTTTCTTCTAGAGTAAAGCTTTGTTGGCATCAAAGCTTATATGTTTATATTATGTCTGTTAATTCTAGACAGTGTTTGGGAACTATAAAAGAAAAATCATCTCCAGCTCCAGAGAAAGTCCACAATGACAAAACAGAAAGAAAGCTGTTTTAGGCCAGGCGCGGTGGCTCAAGCCTGTAATCCCAGCATTTTGGGAGGGTGAGGCGGGTGGATCACAAGGTCAAGAGATCGAGACCATCCTGGTCAACATGGTGAAACACCATCTCTACTAAAAATACAAAAATTAGCTGGGCATGGTGGCACGTGCCTGTAATCCCAGCTACTCAGGAGGAGGCTGAGGCAGGAGAATTGCCTGAACCCAGGAGGTGGAGGTTGCAGTGAGCAGAGATCACACCATTGCACTCCAGCTTGGGTAACAAGAGCGAAACTCCGTCTCAAAAAAAAAAAAGAAGGACAGTGAGTGGGCTGATACAAAGCTGTTTGTCACAATTGTTTATTTATAGAAATAGCATTGATTATTGATTGGATATACATTGTTAAGGTTTAGAGTATGCATTACAGTGTCTACTTAGGCACTAATTTATAGCTACTGATGGCAACAATGAACACGTTCAATAGATAAATACACAGTTCAAACAGAGAAGAAAGAAATCATTGTGTTCTCATTTTAGTGTCTCTCTGGGTCTGAAAACTAAAAGGACTTGCATTGCTCAGATGAAAGTTTTTCTTTATTCCCAAATTTCAAGACCTAGATTCAAATTTTGGAGCTACAGCCAGGCACAGTGGCTCACGCCTATAATCCCAGCATTTTGGGAGGGTGAGGCGGGTGGATCACAAGGTCAAGAGATCGAGACCATCCTGGTCAACATGGTGAAACACCATCTCTACTAAAAATACAAAAAATTAGCTGGGCATGGTGGCGTGTGCCTGTAATCCCTGCTACTCAGGAGGCTGAGGCAGGAGAATTGCCTGAACCCAGGAGGTGGAGGTTGCAGTGAGCAGAGATCACACCATTGCACTCCAGCTTGGGTAACAAGAGCCAAACTCCGTCTCAAAAAAAGAAAAACCCACAAAATGTGGAGCTACAGATTTAGGTCCTGGATGGGTGAAGTAGCACAAGGTGTTAACCTGCACATCTGTGGGCATTGTAGCAAGAGAATAAAGTGGAAATTGGAGATTCTCAAGTCTACATGTTTACTCAATGCACATGTGTTAGTCTGATTAGATTTCTGAGACCCTGGTCTATGAATCAGTTTCCGGTATGAAGATACAGGAGTCATTGAAAGAGGTACAGTGGTTGATTGCTGCCCTGTGAAGTTGTAGAAATCTAGTCTAGCCTCTCTAGAAAGACTGTGGAGGACTAGAGATACCAAAATAGATACCAAATAGGCAGAGACACAATTCTGCCTGCATATTTAGGAAACAGCATGCACTTTGCAGCACAATTGGGAGTTGACTGGATGCCTGAGAGTAAAAGTTTCTTCTAGAGTAAAGCTTTGTTGGCATCTTAAATGTTTATATTATGTCTGTTAATTCTAGACAGTGTTTGGGAACTAGAAAAGAAAAATCATCTCCAGCTCCAGAGAAAGTCCACAATGATAAAACAGAAAGAAAGCTGTTTTGGGGAAGGGCACGGGAAAAAAATAAGAAAACTGTTTTAGGCCAGGCGCGGTGGCTCACGCCTGTAATCCCAGCATTTTGGGAGGGTGAGGCGGGTGGATCACGAGGTCAAGAGATCGAGACCATCCTGGTCAACATGGTGAAACACCATCTCTACTAAAAATACAAAAGATTAGCTGGGCATGGTGGTGCATGCCTGTAATCCCAGCTACTCAGGAGGAGGCTGAGGCAGGAGAATTGCCTGAACCCAGGAGGCGGAGGCTGCAGTGAGCAGAGATCACACCATTGCACTCCAGCCTGGGTAAGAAGAGCCAAACTCTGTCTCAAAAAAAAAAAAAAAAACCCCACAAAATGTGGAGCTACAGATTTAGGTCCTGGATGGGTGAAGTAGCACAAGGTGTTAATCTGCACATCTGTGGGCATGGTAGCAAGAGAATAAAGTGGAAATTGGAGATTCTCAAGTCTACATGTTTACTCAATGCACATGTGTTAGTCTGATTAGATTTCTCAGACCCCTGGTCTATGAATCAGTTTCCGGTATGAAGATACAGGAGTCATTGAAAGAGGTACAATGGTTGATTGCTGCCCTGTGAAGTTGTAGAAATCTAGTCTAGCCTCTCTAGAAATGACTGCGGAGGACTACAGATACCAAAATAGATACCAAATAGGCAGAGACACAATTCTGCCTGCATATTTAGGAAACAGCATGCACTCTGCAGCACAATTGAAAGTTGACTGGAAGCCTGAGAGTAAAAGTTTCTTCTAGAGTAAAGCTTTGTTGGCATCAAAGCTTATATGTTTATATTATGTCTGTTAATTCTAGACAGTGTTTGAGAACTATAAAAGAAAAATCATCTCCAGCTCCAGAGAAAGTCCACAATGACAAAACAGAAAGAAAGCTGTTTTGGGGAAGGGCACGGGAAAAAAATAAGAAAGCTGTTTTATGCCAGGCACGGTGGCTCACGCCTGTAATCCCAGCACTTTGGGTGGCCGAGGTGGGTGGATCACCTAAGGTCAAGAGTTCGAGACCAACCTGACCAACATGGAGAAACCTCGTCTCCACCTAAAATACAAAAATTGGCTGGGTGTGGTGGTGCATGCCTGTAATCCCAGCTACTCAGGAGGCTGAGGCAGGAGAATTGCCTGAACCCAGGAGGTGGAGGTTGCAGTGAGCAGAGATCACACCATTGCACTCCAGCTTGGGTAACAAGAGCCAAACTCCGTCTCAAAAAAAGAAAAACCCACAAAATGTGGAGCTACAGATTTAGGTCCTGGATGGGTGAAGTAGCACAAGGTGTTAACCTGCACATCTGTGGGCATTGTAGCAAGAGAATAAAGTGGAAATTGGAGATTCTCAAGTCTACATGTTTACTCAATGCACATGTGTTAGTCTGATTAGATTTCTGAGACCCCTGGTCTATGAATCAGTTTCCGGTATGAAGATACAGGAGTCATTGAAAGAGGTACAGTGGTTGATTGCTGCCCTGTGAAGTTGTAGAAATCTAGTCTAGCCTCTCTAGAAATGACTGCGGAGGACTACAGATACCAAAATAGATACCAAATAGGCAGAGACACAATTCTGCCTGCATATTTAGGAAACAGCATGCACTCTGCAGCACAATTGAAAGTTGACTGGAAGCCTGAGAGTAAAAGTTTCTTCTAGAGTAAAGCTTTGTTGGCAACAAAGCTTATATGTTTATATTATGTCTGTTAATTCTAGACAGTGTTTGGGAACTATAAAAGAAAAATCATCTCCAGCTCCAGAGAAAGTCCACAATGACAAAACAGAAAGAAAGCTGTTTTGGGGAAGGGCACGGGGAAAAAAAAATAAGAAAACTGTTTTAGGCCAGGCGCGGTGGCTAGGGCCTGTAATACCAGCACTTTGGGAGGCCGAGGTGGGTGGATCACCTAAGGTCGAGAGTTCGAGACCAACCTGACCAACATGGAGAAACCTCGTCTCCACTAAAAATACAAAAATTGGCTGGGTTTGGTGGCGCATGCCTGTAATCCCAGCTACTCAAGAGGCTGGGGCAGGGGTATTGCTTAAACCTGGGAAGTGGAGGTTTTAGTAAGCTGAAATCACACCAGTGCCTTCCGCCCTGAGCAACAAGACTCTGTCTCAAAAAAAACAGAAAGAAAGAAAGCTATTTTATTACACAATTAAACCAGAATGTGACATGCATTAGTCAATCTGCTTAAGAGATTGCAAAGATAAAAGATGGTCACCATAATTAGTTCACAAGTAGAGGAATTTCCAGCACCATGTTATAAATAGTTTATCTACATTCACCTGGAGATTTGGGAGGCCATTCTGTATGCTAATTGGTTATATTTAATGACAAAATAAACTTTTTACATCTTCATAACAGGAGGTAACTTTGCAACTTGAAGCCAGGTGTCTGTCTCACCCTCCTGCAGAAATGGTTGAATGTGGTGCTTTTTGGTTATTTACATTTTAAAGCAATGGCTCTCAACTCCTGAGCACTGGGTGGGCTACAGCACCCTGCTGCCCTCTCCTGATGGCTCATGTCCTTCCTTGACTCCTACCATCCACCACTGAGGCACAGCACAGGGTTCACAGGTAGCAGCTCACATCTTATGTGAACCCCAATTGCCATAGCAGCATTCCAGTGCCACATGAGAGAGAGAAGCCAGAGCTGCACAGGAGAGCCTTCAGGTCTCCTGGGTAGAACTGCACCTTCACAATAATGGAAATGGAAGCAGGGTTTCAGCATCAGTTTCTATTTATAATGGTGACATGGAAGAAACATTGCTGGATTTTCAGCATGAGTCTAGACAGTGACAGCTTCAAGAGTTCTTGGCCGGTGTAGTGGCCTACACCTGTAATCCTAGCACTTTGGGAGGCTGAGGCAGGCAAATTACCTGAGCTCAGGAGTTTGAGACCAGTTTGGGAAACACGGTAAAATCCTGTCTCTACTAAAATACAAAAGAATTAGCTGGGCATGGCGGTGTGTACCTGTAGTCTCAGCTACTTGAAAGGCTGAGGCAAAAGAATTGTTTGAAACCTGGAGGCGGAGGTTGCAGTGAGCCGAGACTGCACCACTGCACTACAGCCTGGGTGACAAAGCAAGACTCTGTCTCTTAAATAAAAAAAAAGTAATCACTGTGACAGCCCACCTCATTCACACACACCACAGGATACTAATGGGGCTCCTGAACACAAAGCATTGGAGAGAAAAACAGCTCTTCATCTGAGTAAGATTGTATTGAGAGAAAAAAGAAGTTAAATGCATCCTTATAAAACCTCAGATTAGGCCAAATGCGGTGGCTCAAGCCCGTAATCCCAGCACTTTGGGAAACCAAGGTGGGTGGATCACAAGATCAAGAGATCGAGACCATCCTGGCCAACATGGTGAAACCCTGTCTCTACTAAAAATACAAAAATTAGCTGGGCATGGTGGTGCGTGCCTGTAATCCCAGCTACTCGGGAGGCTGAGGCAGGAGAATTGCTTGAATCTGAAAAGTGGAGTTTGCAGGGAGTTGAGATTGTGTCACTGCACTCCAGACTGGAGCCTGGCAACAGAGTGAGACTCTGTCTCAAAGAAAAAAACAAACAAAAAACCAAAAAACTCAGATTAGAGGCAGGAAGTGGGAGGAGACTTTGCAAACAATCTTGGGCCAGGGGCCATTTCGGAAGCATCTGGCCAAGCTTCGCTTCCTGTCCGAATATGGAGAAGGTAAAAGGCAAGGAGTGGACCTCCACAGAGAAGGCGAGGGAAGAGGATCAGCAGGCTTCTAATCAACCAAACACGACTGCTTTGCCGGGAACATCAGTGAAGGGGGGAACCAAAGGAAAAGTATCTGTCAAAGGTGACAAAGTGCTCTGCCCTAAGAAGAAGGCAGATAACCCCAGACCTCAGAAGAAGATCCCAATCCCTCCCTTACCCTCTAAACTGCCACCTGTTAATCTGATTCACTGGGACATAGTGCAGGCCTGGTGTCAGCAATTAAAGCTGAGCACCAGAGGCCAGAAACTGGATGCATATAAGCGCCTGTGTGCCTTTGCTTACCCAAACCAAAAGGATTTCCCTAGCACAGCAAAAGAGGCCAAAATCTGTAAGTCATTGCAAAATAAATTAAAGGTGGAAAAAGGAAAAGCGTGCCTGCAGAGTTCTGGGACACAGCCTCCTCAAGTGGCCCTTCCCCCTGTGGAGGGGCTGCCTGCTTGGGAAGGGCCCCCTTCTCTGCTTGAGGGAGTTAATACAGTTGTGGTGACAACTTCTGCCCCAGAGGCTGTGCTGGCCTCCTGGGCAAGAATTTCAGCCAGGGCAAGGACACCAGAGGCAGTGGAATCTCCACAAGAAGCCAGTGGTGTCAGATGGTGTGTGGTCCATGGAAAAAGTATCTCTGCAGACACAGATGGTTGGGTACACCTGCAGTTTCATGCTGGTCAAGCCTGGGTTCCAGAAAAGCAAGGGAGAGTGAGTGCACTCTTCTTGCTTCCTGCCTCCAGTTTTCCACCCCCGCACCTTGAAGACAATACGTTGTGCCCCAAATGTGTTCACAGGAACAAGGTCTTAATAAAAAGCCTCCAATGGGAATAGAATGTCAAGAAAAAGGCCATATCTATGGTAATTAGTGGCAGAAAGGCTGGAGAGTCAGAATCCGTGGTGCTGCTGACAGGTGAACTTGGTCCTCTCCACACCTGCTTATGGGCCATGCAGACTGCTGGGGTGTCAGATCTTAGACTAAGACCTCTAGCAGTGCCCGTTGCTTTGTGAGTAGAGATATGATAGACTCTTACATTTAAAAATGGAAAAACATTTGACAAATTACCATAAATTGTAGTTAATATGTAGAAAAACTTATTCATACTACCTTTCTAAAATAGAAAAGACTTCAGCTGTTTTGTGTTGTTCTATTTTGTTTTATTTTAATTTTTTTTGAGACAGTATCTCGCTCTGTTGTCCAGGCTGGTGTGCAGTGGTGCAATCTCAGTTCAGTGCAAACTCCGCCTCCTGGGCTCAAGTGATTCTCCTGCCTCAGTCTCCCAGGTAGCTGGGGTTACAGGCGCCTGCTGCCATACCCAGCTATTTCTTTATTTTCAGTAGAGATGGGGTTTCACCTTGTTGGCCAGGCTGGTTTCAAACTCCTGGCCTCAGGTGATCCACCCACCTCAGCCGCCCAAAATGCTGGAGTTATGCACATGAGCCACTGTGTCTGCTTTCAGCAGCTCTTTTAAGTGAGAACTTCAGCTGAGCATTGGAAGGAGTTGAGTAAAACCGTAGTTTGCTCCTGTGCTCAATTTTTCCTCTGGACACTGACGATTTTAGGAGCTGCTTCATTCCAATTGCAATTTCATAAACATTTCATAAAAAGTATTTTAAGGCAAAGAAAGGCTGTTAATTCTCTCCCTCCTCCAAAACATGATTCTTAATGTTCAAAACAATGTTTTTCAGAGTTCTCTTAATCTGAGATTTTTATGGTGTGATTACAGAATCAAAATACAAGGCACTTTGTATTATTTCACTTAAAATTTTGTATATTTCTGGTGTTTAAAATGTTTAAGATTGCTTCCCCACTCAGAAATTCATAATATATTGAACTTAAAATGTGTTTATTAACCAATTCTCCATAAATAAATATGTATAGAAAATAATTCATCCGTTGTATTTAGGGAACCGTATTCACTGCATGCAAATTATTGTTAGTGTTCTTAACTCAAAGTAGGAGTCAACCGAAACGTGATTTTTCTTTTGAATTACTCATTTGGTTTTTATTAGTTGGTGGTGTAAGTTGGATTATACTTTTTTAAAAACTACTTACCTAGGTGTAACTGACACACAGAAAGCTGTACATACTTAATGTATCTTATTGAGTGTAATTAATTTTTATTTGTGTGTGTGTGTACTTCCTAAATTTATAATCCTGTGAGTCTGGGAACAGATCTGTTTTTCACTTGTCCTGATTTAATGACAATTTCCAACATTGTTTTGTTACTACAAGTAGGGATCTATTTTTTTTTCCACCTTCAACGAAGATAATAAAAATAATGCACTGGAAGGAGTGGCAGAGTTGGAAAATTTGTCACCATTATAATATAGATGTAATAGGTTGGGAAAGAATCCTCATGTTTGGTAGAGCAATCCACTACCCTCCATTTTGTCCTTCACTTCCTGGTTCCCGCTCGCAGACCTTGTCCCGCCCGGTGACAGAGGGCTTCCAATCACCGCCCGGCCCTAGCCCGCCAAACCTAAGCCAATCAGGGCTCAGCCTTGACCCGAAAGATGAGCCAATCCCTAAGCCACCTGGCACCTTCAATTCCTAATAAGGACATTTCCACTGGCCTCCCGCTGACGGACAGGTCAACATCCAATCACCGCTTACCCTACCTATAAAGCGCCCGGCCCGGCCGGCAGTCGCAGTCGCTCCTTCTCCGTTCCCGCCACCTCGGCTGCCGGAGACCCCAATAAAGTCTGGACTCGGCTCTAAACGACTGGTCTCGACTGTTACTGGACCTAGCCACCATTGGGTCGCCCGGGTCGTACAGCTGGTGCGAAACCGGGAGAGAGGCGCCTCGCGCCCCTCCCACCGGCGATCTCCGGGACCTCCTCTCTCCGACTCGGCCTCCACACTCCGGACAAGGTAAGTCTTTTCCTTGCCTACCTTCCCCGTGGCGCGTGTAAACCGAACTCTCTCTCCCTCTTCCTCTCCTCTCTCCCGGATCCCTCGCCTAGTGCCGGCCGGCCCGAGAGCGATCCTCCGCCCAGGCTCCAGGTAGCTGGGGTTACAGGCGCCTGCTGCCATACCCAGCTATTTCTTTATTTTCAGTAGAGATGGGGTTTCACCTTGTTGGCCAGGCTGGTTTCAAACTCCTGGCCTCAAGTGATCCACCCACCTCAGCCGCCCAAAATGCTGGGCTTACGCGCATGAGCCACTGTGCCTGCTTTCAGCAGCTCTTTTAAGTGAGAACTTCAGCTGAGCATTGGAAGGAGTTGAGTAAAACCGTAGTTTGCTCCTGTGCTCAATTTTTCCTCTGGACACTGACGATTTTAGGAGCTGCTTCATTCCATTTGCAGTTTCATAAAACATTTCATAAAAAGTATTTTAAGGCAAAGAAAGGCTGTTAATTCTCTCCCTCCTCCAAAACATGATTCTTAATATTCAAAACAATGTTTTTCAGAGTTCTCTTTATCTGAGATTTTTATGGTGTGACTACAGAATCAAAACACAAGGCACTTTGTATTATTTCACTTAAAATTTTGTATATTTCTGGTGTTTAAAATGTTTAAGATTGCTTCTTCACTCAGAAATACATAATATATTGAAATAAAAATGTGTTTATTAACCAATTCTCCATAAATAAATATGTATAGAAAATAATTCATCCGTTGTATTTAGGGAACCGTATTCACTGCATGCAAATTATTGTTAGTGTTCTTAACTCAAAGTAGGAGTCAACGAAACGTGATTTTTCTTTTGAATTACTCATTTGTTTTCTTTATTAGTTGGTGGTGTGGGTTGGATCATACTTTTAAAAACTACTTACCTAGGTGTAATTGACATACAGAAAGCTGTACATACTTAATGTATCTTATTGAGTGTAATTAATTTTTATTTTTGTGTGTGTACTTCCTAAATTTATAATCCTGTGAGTCTGGGAACAGATCTGTTTTTCACTTGTCCTGATTTAATGACAGTTTCCAACATTGTTTTGTTACTACAAGTAGGGATCTATTTTTTTCCACCTTCAACGAAGATAATAAAAATAATGCACTGGAAGGAGTGGCAGAGTTGGAAAATTTGTCACCATTATAATATAGATGTAATAGGTTGGGAAAGAATCCTCATGTTTGGTAGAGCAATCCACTACCCTCCATTTTGTCCTTCACTTCCTGGTTCCCGCCGCAGACCTTGTCCCGCCCGGTGACAGAGGGCTCCCAATCACCGCCCGGCCCTAGCCCGCCAAACCTAAGCCAATCAGGGCTCAGCCTTGACCCGAAAGATGAGCCAATCCCTAAGCCACCTGGCACCTTCAATTCCTAATAAGGACATTTCCACTGGCCTCCCGCTGACGGACAGGTCAACATCCAATCACCGCTTACCCTACCCTATAAAGCGCCTGCCCGGCCGGCAGTCGCAGTCGCTCCTTCTCCGTTCCCGCCACCTCGGCTGCCGGAGACCCCAATAAAGTCTGGACTCGGCTCTAAACGACTGGTCTCGACTGTTACTGGACCTAGCCACCATTGGGTCGCCCCGGGGTCGCACAGCTGGTGCGAAACCGGGAGAGGCGGCGCCTCGCGCCCCTCCCCACCGGCGATCTCCGGGACCTCCTCTCCTTTCAACTCGGCCTCCACACTCCGGACAATGTAAGTCTTTTCCTTGCCTACCTTCCCCGTGGCGCGTGTAAACCGAACTCTCCCTCTCCCTCTTCCTCTCCCTCTCTCCGCGGATCCCTCGCCTAGTGCCGGCCGGCCGAGGCGATCCTCCGCCCAGGCTCCAGGAGCCTCGGGAGTAGTCAGACAAGGGCGCCTTCTCTGGCTCTCCTCGCTGAATACCTTATAGAGCCACTCAGGCGGGGGCGCCCTTTCTGTCTGGTTCTATTCCTTCACTAGAGACTGCTCTAGTCCTTCTCCTCTTGCTGGAGGCTGCTCCAGTCCTCCTCGGAGGGTTCTCGCTTTGCGCGCGCCATGGGGAACGCGGAGTCCAAAATCCCCAGCAATACCCCCCTCGGGTGTCTGCTTCGTAACTTTTCCCGACTGGGATATTCTCAGACTCTCAGGCGGAAGAAACTTATCTTCCTGTCCCAGGTGGCCTGGCCCCAGTACCAGCTCGATAACCAGTCGCACTGGCCTCCTACTGGTACTTTCGATTTCAATGTCTTGCGCGATCTCGACAACTTTTGCCGCCGCACTGGCAAGGATCGCGAGGTGCCTTATGTCCAGGCTTTTTGGGATCTCCGTTCCCACCCTGACCTCTGTGCTTCCTGCTCCACTCACCAAGTCCTCCTAGCTCGCACTACCCCCTCCCAAAACCTCGCCGTCCTCGGCCAGTTCACCCCCTCCCTACA
This sequence comes from Saguinus midas, assembly GCA_021498475.1. Lineage (NCBI taxonomy): Eukaryota > Metazoa > Chordata > Mammalia > Primates > Cebidae > Saguinus > Saguinus midas. The sequence continues at coordinate 2,624,284 of CM038410.1, read as the reverse complement.
AACAACAGGAGGAGGATTTGCCTGATCACCTATCACCTCCTCCCATCAGCCCTCACCCTCCCCCACTTCCGCCCGCCGCAGGCCCCCCTCCTTCTCCTCCTACCCCCACGTCATCAGCTCCTCCTTCTCCCTTCGCCTCTCCTCCTCCAACGCCCTCCTCTCTCTCAGCTCCACCCCCCGTAACTTCCCCTGTAGCGGCACACACCCGCTCACACCAGCCAACCGTCCTGGCTCCCCTTAGGGAAGTTGCAGGGGCGGAGGGATTAGTTCGGGTTCACGTCCCCTTCTCTCTCCAAGATCTGGCACAAATAGAGAAACGTTTAGGGTCATTCTCTGCCGACCCTTCCACCTATATCAAGGAATTTCAATACCTCACTCAGGCTTATAGTCTCACTTGGCATGACATTCGTGTTATCTGTACCTCCACTCTCACTGCAGAGGAACACGAGCGCATTCTGGTAGCAGCCAGACATATGGCAGATAGAGACCATGCCATAAACCCTAACCAAATCCCAGTAGGCACCGAAGTCCTCCCCAGCACAGACCCCCAGTGGATTTATCAGGAAGGGCCTGGGTCCAACCTCCCTGCTCGCGACCGTATGCTTCAATATCTCCTACGGGGCATGGATACTGTTTCTAACAAGGCAGTCAACTATGATAAACTCAGGGAAGTCACTCAACTGCCAGAAGAAAATCCTGCCCTTTTTCTTGGTCGCCTGCAGGAGGCGCTTGTCCGCTATACTCGGCTGGACCCTGCCTCCCAGAATGGGGCCACTGTTCTAGCTTCTCATTTTATTTCCCAATCTGCCCCTGACATTCGAAAAAAGTTAAGAAAGGCTGAGGATGGGCCAGAAACTCCCATACAGGACCTGGTAAAATGGCCTTCAAGGTTTTCAATGCCGAGAGGATGCGGCGGAGGCGGCCCGCCAAGCCCGCATGAAGCAGAAGGTAGCTCTGCAAACCCAAGCCCTGGTGGCGGCCCTGCGGCCGGCAGGAAACCAGAAACCGGTGGCCAATCCGGCCTCCGCCCGAGCCTGTTTCAAGTGTGGCACCGAGGGGCACTGGGCTGCTAAGTGCCCCAGCCACGTCCTCCCACCAAGCCTTGCCCCTCTGTCAGCTCCCAGGACATTGGAAGTCGGATTGTCCCACTGCGCCCAGGGCCCCGCCACACAGGGTGGGAACTCTGGACTGCGGGAACTGCCGAAGAGGCCCAACCCCTGGCCCTAGCGCCCAGGAGTCGGACCCTTGAGCTCCTGTGTCCGGAGCTGTTGGGGTTGTCGGACAGCTAGAGGCCCTGGCTCCTCCACCCGGTTACCCTTGCCGAGCCCAGGGTGTCGTTACAGGTAGCGGGTAACAGTGTCTCCTTCTTGCTCGACACGGGGCTACCTACTCTGTACTCCCCTCTTTTAAGGGCATAACCTCCCTTCCCAGGTCACTGTAATGGGAATTGATGGCACTCCTCGTGTCCCACAACAGACCCCACCACTCACCTGCTCCTACGGACCTGCTCTGTTTAGCCACTCCTTCTTGGTTATCCCAAGCTGCCCAGCACCCCTGCTGGGCCGAGACATCTTAACCAAACTCAACGCCACCATCTCCTTCCCTTACACCCTTTGCGGTCTCTTAACACTGGTTCAGGATCTTACCTGTACTCCCACCCCAAATAGTTCCCCTGATCACCTTCCAGACGTCCAACCTCAAGTCTGGGACATCCACGCACCTACAGTTGCTAAACACCATCAACCCATTAAAATAGCCCTTAAAGAACATTCTCCTAGATTTCTCTGTCGACCCCAGTTCCCTATTTCAAAAGCATCGTCTTGGACTCTCCCCATCATCGAACGGCTTAAAGGCCGTGGCCTTCTCATCCCCATCAACTCCCCATGCAATACTCCCATCATCCCTGTCCGCAAGCCTTCAGGGGAGTATCGGCTGGTACAAGACCTTCGCTTAGTCAATGAAGCGGTTATCCCCATACACCCGGTTGTTCCAAATCCTTACACATTACTATCAAAGATTCCCCCTAACACCACTTTCTTCTCAGTTCTTGATCTCAAGGACGCCTTCTTCACCATCCCCTTCACCCTGAGTCCTACTTTATTTTTGCCTTTACCTGGGAGGATCCCTTACAGATTTTTCTCAACAGCTCACATGGACAGTCCTCCCCAGGGATTCAGGGACAGCCCTCACTTATTTGGGCAGGCTCTAGCCAAGGACCTCCTTGAGTGTAACCTTTGTCCCTCGGTTGTGTTGCAGTATGTGGATGACTTATTGGTCTGCTCCTGATTATTCAGAGTGTGTGCGGGCCACTACCAACCTACTCAATTTCCTAGGAAACAAGGGATACCGGGTATCCCCAAAAAGGCCCAACTGACTACTACCTCAGTCACATACTTGGGACTACAACTCACTCCTGGGAAAAATCTATTACCGCTGACCGGCTACAAGCCTTAAAGGCCCTCCAACCACCTCAGTCGGCCCAGGAAATTCTTTCCTTCCTAGGCGCTGTTGGGTTCTTCCGCCATTGGATCCCCAACTTCGCCCTTCTGGCCAAACCCATGTACCAGGCGGCTGCAGGTACGCCTGAGGGTCCACTAGATTCTCCAGGCACTGTAGCACAGGCCTTTCATAAACTAATTAAAACTCTGAGTGCTTCCACCAGCTTGGCTTTGCCTAATCCGCCCATCCTTTCCACCTGTACACAGATGAAAAGAAGCACACCGCAGTGGGGTACTGGCACAACCGGTGGGACCCACACTCTTGCCTTTGGCATACCTCTCTAAACAACTAGGTCCTACCGAAGGGGTGGCCATCCTGTCTGCGGGCCTTGGCAGCCGCCGCCACCCTCACTACTGAGGCTCTTAAGGTCAACCTGCAACAGCCTCTTCAGGTCTTTTCCCACATCGACTTCAGGAGCTCCTGTCTTCCCAGTCTCTACCTCACCTTGGGCCCTCCAGAATTCAACTCGTGCATTTACTTTTCGTGGAAAACCCTAACATCACTCTTTCTCACAGTGCAGCCCTCAACCCTGCTACCCTCTTCCCAAGTTCTGTCTGCCCCACCGCACAGCATTGCTGCCCGGAAGTGTTGGCAGAAGCTCAGTCCCAGCGGCCAGACTTGCAGTCTACACCCATCACTGGGGCTGTCACGCTGTTCGTGGATGGTAGCTCTTTCTCACGTTCTCACCTACCCGGCTTGCAGGCTATGCAATTGTTACCCAGTCAGACATTATAGAAACTAACTCCTGCCTATTGGCACCACCTCCCAACAGGCAGAACTTATTGCGCTTACTCAAGCCTTAAAATGGGCTCATAATCAAATAGTCAACATATACACAGATTCTAAGTATGCCTTCCTAATTGCCCACTCCCACTGTATGATCTGGAAGGAGCGAGGCTTCCTTACCACCAAGGGAACTCCTGTCATCAATGGCCAGTTAATAGCTGACCTCATTGAGGCCATCCAGCTCCCAAAACAGGTGGCCGTAATCCATTGCCGAGGACATCAGACCTCAGGGTCGCCTGTGGCTCGGGGCAATGCATTTGGACCGGGTAGCAAAGGATTCAGCACAAAACCGTCCCCACCGGCTAGCATCTGCTTCATGTCATCCTCATACAAACCATGCTACTCTAGCTCTGAACTATCCGTCCTGAAGGACACCCGGGGTTGCTTTTAAAGACGGATGGGCCTTCAACACAACCTCCTCATCCTCCCACAGTCCCAAAAACTCAGATTGTTCAGGACATCCACAACTCCCTACATATTGGACCCAAAGCTCTACTTCATTTTCTCTCACCCCTAATACACCCCAATGGCCTCTCCCAAACTATTCACCAGGTACACGCTAGCTGTCTCACGTGCGCAAAGACCAACCCTCAGGGGGCGTGCCACCTTCGCCAACAACTTCACCAGCTGCGTGGGTTCTTGCCAGGACAAGACTGGCAGGTCGACTTCACCCACATGCCTAAACACAAACAGTTTAGGTACTTACTAACTCTGGTTGATACTTTTCAGGCTGGATCGAGGCATTTCCCACCACCTCCGAATCCGGATCAAGTAACCAGCCACCTCGTTCAGGACATCATCCCCCGATTCGGGCTTCCAACCACTCTTCAGTCAGATAACGGCCCGGCATTTATATCTAAAATTACTAATAGTGTCTGTGTCTCCCTAGGAATCCAGTGGAAGCTTCATACCGCCTATCACCCACAATCATCTGGAAAGGTAGAAAAGGCAAACGGCCTAATCAAGGAACAGCTTACCAAGCTCTCCCTAGAGCTCCAACAGTCTTGGGTAACCCTACTCCCCCTGGCCCTTGCCAGGCTCCGAGCCCGTCCTAGGGGACCCTCTCAGCTCAGCCCTTTTGAGCTTCTTTACGGCCGTCCTTTCCTGCTGTCAACTCCGCCTTCACCTAACCCTGCACCCTTAGAAAATTACCTTCCATATTTCACCCTCCTCAGAAACCTCCTTAGGGAGCACGCTAACGCCTCCCTGCCTCCACCTTCCCAACCCCCCGACAGTACAAGGAGGGTCTCTCCAGGGGACTCCGTCCTCATAAAAAGCCTTGCCCCAAAACCTCTAACCCCTCGGTGGGAAGGCCCCTATACAGTCATCTTATCTACTCCCTCAGCCATCAGAGTTGCAGAAATTCCCTCTTGGGTTCATCTGTCACGAGTCAAGAGGTATCCCATTACCAATGGCTCCAATACTCAGCAGTGGAAGTGTGTCTCTTCTGGTCCTCTGTCTCTTAAACTCACTAAAGTCTAGCTCTTCTGCTTCTGCCTCTTATGTCTGGAGATTTTACCTAACTGAAAACTATACCAAGACACACCACATCTGTGACACCCCCCCTTATTCTCACGGGCACCTTCTAGCCTCTTGGGACTGCCCCCCTACTAATTGCTCCGGAGCCATCTATCTTAACTTCACCAAATTCGAAAATGTTCCATCTATCTCCTGGGGAGGGGGTCGCCCCCTCCTATGCTTCAACTACGAACAAACAGGGGCCTGTCAATCCTCTTCATGGCACTCTTGCATGGGTTGTGTATGGAGATCCTGTAAAACACACCCTGCCCACTGGAATCCCAGGTATTTCTCCCGTAACACACCCACCCGCCTCTTACTCGGAAAGGATGGCTTCAGTATCCACATCCCAGACTCCGAGAACTCCCGATGGGCCCATCCACAAAAGGCGGCAGTATATCAAACTAGCACCACTTCTTACCCTTCTTCACACCTATACATATGGCGGGCATATGTTCTCACTTCCCACCCAGTACATACTATCATACAGGAACAGGAACAGACCCTAACCACTCAACTCCAGCCTCGCTTCCCTTTCTCTTGGCTAACCCTTCTCAGGGAGGGACTAGCACTCGCTAACCAGTCAGGCCTAGGCAACTTAACTTCTTGCCTCATGTGTGCCACTCTTGGACAGACCCCTCTTATTGCAGTTCCCTGTCCACTCCTCTCAACAGCTCAGACCCTTCAAATTCCTCCTCTCTATCTATTCCCGAGTCAGCCTCCTCACTCCCTCTGATTCTCAATACCATACATGCTACTCTCTAGGCTATAACCACTCCAGTTGCAATACCACCATCCCGTTACCACACCCCTCACAGCCCCGCCGAGTCTTCTTCTGGTGTAATGGCACTCTAACAAAAATCTCTCTTCCAGCCAACCAGCAACTTCCTATGCCTCCCTGTCACTCTGGTCCCTCGACTCTCTGTGTACACTCCGGCTGAATTCCTTATGTTACAGACCCTCCTAAGGCCACACTTTCTCGTGCCCGACGGGCTGCTTTCCTCCCAGTGGCCGTGGGTCTCTCTCTTGCCAGCTCTACACTGGCTGCGGGTTGGGAGGAGGGCACTACATCACTCCCATCAAGGCCTGGCACACCTCTCCTCACAACTCCAAGCTGCCATTGACAATTCTGCCGAGTCTCTGGCAGCCCTCCAACGGCAAATTACCTCGTCGCTCAGGTGGCTTTACAGAACCGCAGGGCGCTGGACCTACTCACGGCCGGCGAGGGGAACCTGTATCTTCCTACAGGAGGAGTGTTGTTACTACATCAACGAGTCCGGCTTAGTGGAAACGCGGATTGAAAATCTTCAAAAATCAAATCAAACTTACAAACTCATAAGTTCACCCAAGAGGCCTCGGCATGGTGGACATCTTCTATGTACACCCTCTTATCCCCTTTACTTGGACCTCTGCTTATTATCTGCCTTCTCTTACTCATTGCTCCTTGCTTTTTCAGTTTCTCCAACGCCGGTTCCAGGAGCTGACCGAGTCACCATTAACCAAATGATGTTGCAACCAGTCTCCAGCTACCCAAACCCAAGCTACACCTACACCCCTCTGCCAACCTCCCAGACTCCTTAAATAACCCCTCTCCGCCCTATTCCAGCAGGAAGTAGCCAGAACGACTTCGTCGCCCTCTTTCCTTTTTTAAGGAGTCGGGAATGTTTGGTAGAGCAATCCACTACCCTCCATTTTGTCCTTCACTTCCTGGTTCCCGCTCGCAGACCTTGTCCCGCCCGGTGACAGAGGGCTTCCAATCACCGCCCGGCCCTAGCCCGCCAAACCTAAGCCAATCAGGGCTCAGCCTTGACCCGAAAGATGAGCCAATCCCTAAGCCACCTGGCACCTTCAATTCCTAATAAGGACATTTCCACTGGCCTCCCGCTGACGGACAGGTCAACATCCAATCACCGCTTACCCTACCCTATAAAGCGCCCGGCCCGGCCGGCAGTCGCAGTCGCTCCTTCTCCGTTCCCGCCACCTTCGGCTGCCCGGAGACCCCAATAAAGTCTGGACTCGGCCCTAAACAACTGGTCTCTCGACTGTTACTGGACCTAGCCACCATTGGGTCGCCCCCCGGGGGTCGTACACCTCAAAAATGTTAAAACAAAAAAGGGAAGTTTATTGAGAAGCAAGATGTTCTTCTCTCCTGTCCCCCATTCATCTCTGGTGGTCAGAGTTGTTCAGTATAATAAATAATAGACATTAAAAAAAAAAAAACTCAGATTAGGCCAGGTACGGTGGCTCAAGCCTGTAATCCCAGCACTTTGGGAGGCCAAGGCGGGTGAATCATGAGGTCAAGAGATGGAGACCATCCTGGCCAACATGTGAAACCCATCTCTACTAAAAATACAAAAATTAGCAGGGCATGGTGGTTGCACACCTGTAGTCCCAGCTACTCAGCAGGCTGAGGCAGGAGAATTGCTTGAACCCAGCTTACAGGCATCTAGTACATTCTATGTCCTTGTACTTTAACCAGGATATCTGTGCTGGACATGCTCACAGGCCATGTTTCAGCTCTCCATTGCTTTTACCTGTTTAGAAAAGTTTTAAGTTGTTAGCCAATCGGGTTTTAGTTTAGATTGTGAGGTCTGGTTCCAGCCAATGGAGATCAAACACAGCAGTTTAAGGACAATCCCAAATGAAAGGGGGTGCCCTTTACTCACTGTACTCTCGTGGCAAGTTGGCTAGTAAGAGTACCCTTCCTGCAGTCCAGGAAGTAAAACTTGCGTTGTTAAATAATCCTTTGTCTCAGTGCTAATTTTTCTTTGCAGCACCAAGCATCTATTTCCGACATACAATTTATCAAGGTGACCAGAAAATATTCCCCTAAAAGGAATCTCTCTGAACACCCAACTACACAGCTACTCTCAGCATGAGAAATATGAGCATTATGAAAAAAGGCCTCAGGCATCCTGTGTGCTCTTCAAAGAATATTTATGAAGGAAAAAAGCAGAAAACAGAAAGCTGTTATAAAAAAATCCACATATAGGGCTGGGTGCAGTGGCTCACACCTGTAATCCCAGCACTTTGGGAGGCCGAGGCGGGTGGATCACAAGGTCAAGAGCTCGAGACCATCCTGGTCAACATGGTGAAACCCCATCTCTTCTAAAAATACGAAAAATTAGCTGGCCATGGTGGTGTGTGCCTGTAATCCCAGCTACTCAGGAGGATGAGGCAGGAGAATTGCTTGAACTCAGGAGGCAGAGGTTGCAGTGACCCAAGATTGTGCCATTGCACCCCAGCCTGGGTAACAAGAGCAAAACTCTGTCTCAAAAAAAAAAAAAAAAAATCCGTAGATATACATGAATAAAGCAAGTTCTTAGAGAGCTATGAAAAGACTTAGATTCTGACACAATAATAGTGGGAGATTACAACATCCCACAGACACTAATAGAGATCATTGAGGCAGAAAATTAACAGACATCAGGACCTAAACTCAACATTTGACCAAATAGTTCTAATAGAAATGTATAGAACTCTTAATCTAAAACCAACATAGTATACATACTTCTCTCAACCAGAGGTCATGATACTCTAAAATAGAGCACACAATCAAAAACAGAACGAATCTCTACAAATTAAAAAATTTTAAAATCATACCAAATACATATTTAGACCACAGCTTAATAAAGATATAATTAAATACAAAGAAAACTACTTAAAATCATACAATTACATGGAAATTAAGCACGTAAATGATTTTTTGGTAAATAATAAAATTAAGATAGAAATAAAGAAATTCTTTGAAACAAATGAGAGTAACGATATAACATACCAGAGATTCTGCAACACAGCTCAGGCACTGTGAAGAGGACAATTTAACTCTAAACGCTCAAATCAAAAAAAAGAAATATCTGAATTTAACCACATAACATTATACATAACAAAATAAGAGAAGCAAGAGAAAACCAGCCACTAAGGTAGCAGAAGACAAGAAATAACCCAATCATATCTGAACTGAAAGAGATTTAGACATAAAAAGTCATATTAAAAAAAAATTTAAGAAATTTAGGAGTTAAATCTTTTGAAAAAATTAATGATAAATAAACCACTAGCAAGCTTAATAAAGATATAATGAAATATAAAGAAAACTACTTAAAATCATACAATTACATGAAAATTCAGCATGTAAATGATTTTTGGTAAATAATAAAATTAAGATAGAAATAAAGAAATTCTTTGAAACAAATGAGAGTAACGATATAACATACCAGAGATTCTGCAACACAGCTCAGGCACTGTGAAGAGGACAATTTAACTCTAAACGCTCAAATCAAAAAAAAAGAAAGATCTGAATTTAACCACATGACATTATACCTAACAAAATAAGAGAAGCAAGAGAAAACCAGCCACTAAGGTAGCAGAAGACAAGAAATAACCCAATCATATCTGAACTGAAAGAGATTTAGACATAAAAAGTCATATTAAAAAAAAATTTAAGAAATTTAGGAGTTAAATCTTTTGAAAAAATTAATGATAAATAAACCACTAGCAAGCTTAATAAAAAGATTTTTTTAAAAAAATTAGAAATGACAAAAGGGACATTACTGCTGACCTCACAAAAAATAGAAGTAACTACTGAAGCATACTTTGAACACTTCTATACACATACACTTCTTTTCTAAACAAAATCAATAAATTTCTGGACAAATACAACCTCCCATAACTGAACAACAAAGAATCCCTAAATAGACCAATAACGAGCTTCAAAATTGATTTAGTAGTAAATAGCCTACTAACCAAAAATTTTAAAAGCCCGGGCCTACACAAATTCACAGGTGAATTCTACCAGATGTACAAAGAAAGGCTGGCATCATACCTTCTAAAACGATTACCAAAAATGAATAAGAAGGGACTTCTCCCCAGCTCATTATGTAAGAACAGCATCACTGTGATACCAGAATCTAGCAGGGACAAAACAAAATAAAAAAACTTCTGTTAAATGAAAGTTGCCAGGTGGAAATAAAAAAAAAAAAAAAGTCATATTAATTAGCTGGGCATGGTGGCACGTGCCTGTAATCCCAGCACTTTGGGAGGCCGAGGCGGGTGGATCACGAGGTCAAGAGATCGAGACCATCCTGGTCAACATGGTGAAACCCCATCTCTACTAAAAATACAAAAATTAGCTGGGCATGGTGGTGCGTGCCTGTAATCCCAGCTACTCGGGAGGCTGAGGCAGGAGGATTGCTTGAACCCAGGAGGCGGAGGTTGCGGTGAGCCGAGATCGTGCCATTGCACTCCAGCCTGGGTAACAAGAGCGAAACTCCGTCTCAAAAAAAAAAAAAAAAAAAAAAAAAAAAGAAAGAAAGAAAGAAAGAAAGAAAGAAAGAAAGATATCGATAGAACTCTTCATCTAAAACCAACATAGTATACATACTTCTCTCAACCAGAGGTCATGATACTCTAAAATTGAGCACACAATCAAAAACAGAACGAATCTCTACAAATTCAAAATTTCAAAATCATACCAAATACATATTTAGACCACAGCTTAATAAAGATATAATTAAATACAAAGAAAACTACTTAAAATCATACAATTACATGAAAATTCAGCATGTAAATGATTTTGGGTAAATAATAAAATTAAGATAGAAATAAAGAAATTCTTTGAAACAAATGAGAGTAACAGATATAACATACCAGAGATTCTGCAACACAGCTCAGGCACTGTGAAGAGGACAATTTAACTCTAAACGCTCAAATCAAAAAAAGAAAGAAAGATATCGATAGAACTCTTCATTTAAGGCCGGGTGGGGTGGCTCACGCCTGTAATCCCAGCTACTCGGGAGGCTGAGGCGGGTGGATCACGAGGTCAAGAGATGGAGACCATCCTGGCCAACATGGTGAAACCCCATCTCTACTAAAAATACAAAAATTAGCTGGGCATGGTGGCACGTGCCTGTAATCCCAGTTACCTGGGAGGCTGAGGCAGAAGAACTGCCTGAACCCTGGAAGTGGAGGTTGAAGTGAGCCGAGATCACGCCATTGCACTCCAGCCTGGGTAACAAGAGCTACTGAAAACAACAACAACAACTCTTCATCTAAAACCAACACAGTATACATTCTTCTCTCAACACCAGAGGTCATGATACTCTAAAATTGAGCACACAATCAAAAACAGAACAAATCTCTACAAATTCAAAAATTTCAAAATCATACCAAATACATATTTAGACCACAACTTAATAAAGATATAAATAAATACAAAGAAAACTACTTAAAATCATACAATTATATGAAAATTCAGCATGTAAATGATTTTTGGGTAAATAATAAAATTAAGATAGAAATAAAGAAATTCTTTGAAACAAATGAGAGTAACAATATAACATACCAGAGATTCTGCAACACAGCTCAGGCACTGTGAAGAGGACAATTTAACTCTAAATGCTCAAATCAAAAAAAAGAAAGATCTGAATTTAACCACCTAACATTATATATAACAAAATAAGAGAAGCAAGAGAAAACCAACCACTAAGGTAGCAGAAGACAAGAAATAACCCAATCATATCTGAACTGAAAGAGATTTAGACATAAAAAGTCATATTAATTAGCTGGGCATGGTGGTGCATGCCTGTAATCCCAGCTACTCGGGAGGCTGAGGCAGAATTGCTTAAACCCAGGAGGCAGAGTTTGCGTTGAGCCGAGATCCTGCCATTGCACTCCAGTCTGGGTAACAACAGCGAAACTCCGTCTCAAAAAAAAAAAAAAAAAAAAAAAAAAAGAAAGAAAGAAAGAAAAAGAAAACTTCAAGCTAATAAATTTGATAAACATTGATGCAAAAAATCTCAACAAAATACTGGCAAACCAAATCCAGCAGCACATCAAAACTAATTCACTACAATAAAGTAGGCTTTTTTTTACCTTTTTTTGAGATGGAGTTTCACTCTTGTTACCCAGGCTGGAGTACAATGGCATGATCTCCGCTCACCGCAACCTCCGCCTCCTGGGTTCAGGCAATTCTACTGCCTCAGCCTCCCGAGTAGCTGGGACTACAGGTGCACGCCACCATGCCCAGCTAATTTATTTTATTTTATTTTTAGTAGAGATGGGGTTTCACCATGCTGACCAGGATGGTCTCGATCTCTTGACACGTGATCCACCTGCCTCGGCCTCCCAAAGTGCTGGGATTACAGGCTTGAGCCACTGCACCCTGCCTAAAGTAGGCCTTATCTCTGGGATGCAAGGTTGGTTCAACATATACAAATAAATAAATGTGATTTATCACATAAAGAAAACTACAGATAAAAACCACAAGATTACCTCAATAGATGCAGAAAATGCTTTCAATAAAATTTAACATCTTTTATATGTTTAAAACCCTCAAAAACTAGGCATTGAAGGTACATACTTCAAAAAACTGCGTTATCTGTGACAAACCCACAGCCAACATACTGAATGGACACAAACTGGAAGCAGTCCTTCTTGAAAACTGGCATAAGACAAGGATACCTTCTCTCATCACTTCTATTAGACATAGAATTGGAATTCCTGACCAGAGCAATCAGGCAAGATAAAGAAATAAAAGGCGGTGATGTCATTTCCGGCAGGACCATCTTCTCGGTGTAGTCCAGGGTGATCTTGGGAACTATGCTGAAAGTAGTGTCTAGGTCAGTAATCTGCTCTGACACTCGGGATCCGGAGGAGTGTGACAACGGCGAGAAGCCCTTCCATGTGTACTATTGTTTGTGCGGCCAGATGGTCCTAGTGCTGGACTGCCAGTTAGAGAAATTGCCCATGAGGCCCCGAGACCTGTCATGTGTGATTGATGCTGCCAAACATGCTCTAAGTTTTGTAACACAAAAGAGGAGGAGACTACGTACCTGCGGAGACCTGAAGGCATTGAGCGACAGTACAGGAAGAAATGTGCAAAGTGTGGACTGCTGCTCTTCTACCGATCCCAGCCAAACAATGCGCCTGTTACCTTCATTGTGGATAGAGCAGTAGTCAAGTTTGGCCAGGGCTTTTGGAAAACAAACATATATACTCAGAAACAAGAGCCTCCTAAGAAGGTGATGATGACCAAATGGACCAAAGACATGGGCAAGTTCAGTTCTGTCACTGTGTCTACCATTGATGAAGAGGAAGAGGAGATTGAGGCTAGGGAAGTTGCCAATTTATATGCACAGAATGCCAAAGTGATTGAAAAACAGCTAGAGCGCAAAGGCATGAGCAAGAGACGACTGCAAGAGCTGGCTGAACTGGAAGCCAAGAAAGCGAAAAAGAAGGGAACCTTGATTGACAAGCAGTTCAAATAACCAGACTGTTTTCTGAGCCCCAGACTGGAGGCAGACATTGAGATCAGGAGGCAAAGTACTTTCTTGATTACACAGACTGGTTCCTATTTAGGTCCTAGCAGAAGTCTTTACGTTGTTTCCCATTGATTCTCCTGCATTCAGTGAGGTCTTTAACTGAGTCCATTTGACCTGCTTTCTAGGAGATGGAGTTTCACTCTTGTTACCCATGCTGGAGTGCAATCGCCTGATCTCAACTCACCGCAACCTCCGCCTCCTGGGTTCAGGCAACTCACCTGCTTCAGCCTCCCGAGTAGCTGGGACTACAGGCACGTGCCACCATGTTCAGCTAATTTTTGTATTTTTAGTAGAGATGGGGTTTCACCATGTTGACCAGGATGGTCTCGATTTCTTGATCTTGTGACCCACCAGTCTCGGCCTCCCAAAGTGCTGGGATTACAGGCGTGAGCCACCGCGCCCAGCCCCCTTTCATCACTTCTATTAGACATACAATTGGAAGTCCTGACCAGAGCAATCAGGCAAGATAAAGAAATAAAGGGTGGTGACGTCATTTCCGGCGACTCTCTTCTTGGCGTAGTCCAGGGTGATCTTGGGAACTATGCCGAAAGTAGTGTCTAGGTCGGTAGTCTGCTCTGACACTCGGGACGGGGAAGAGTATGATGACGGCGAGAAGCCCCTCCATGTGTACTACTGTTTGTGTGGCCAGATGGTCCTAGTGCTGGACTGCCAGTTAGAGAAATTGCCCATGAGGCCCCGGGACCGGTCCCATGTGATTGATGCTGCCAAACATGCTCATAAGTTTTGCAACACAGAAGAGGAGGAGACTACGTACCTGCGGAGACCTGAAGGCATTGAACGACAGTACAGGAAGAAATGTGCAAAGTGTGGACTGCTGCTCTTCTACCGATCGCAGCCAAAGAATGCTCCTGTTACCTTCATTGTCGATGGAGCAGTAGTCAAGTTTGGCCAGGGCTTTCGAAAAACAAACATATATACTCAGAAACAAGAGCCTCCTAAGAAGGTGATGATGACCAAACGGACCAAAGACATGGGCAAGTTCAGTTCTGTCACTGTGTCTACCATTGATGAAGAGGAAGAGGAGATTGAGGCTAGGGAAGTTGCCGATTCATATGCACAGAATGCCAAAGTGATTGAAAAACAGCTAGAGCGCAAAGGCATGAGCAAGAGCGACTGCAAGAGCTGGCTGAACTGGAAGCCAAGAAAGCGAAAAAGAAGGGAACCTTGATTGACAAGCAGTTCAAATAACCAGACTGTTTTCTGAGCCCCAGACTGGAGGCAGACATTGAGATCAGGAGGCAAAGTACTTTCTTGATTACACAGACTGGTTCCTATTTAGGTCCTAGCAGAAGTCTTTACGTTGTTTCCCATTGATTCTCCTGCATTCAGTGAGGTCTTTAACTGAGTCCATTTGACCTGCTTTCTAGGAGATGGAGTTTCACTCTTGTTACCCAGGCTGGAGTGCAATCGCCTGATCTCAACTCACCGCAACCTCCACCTCCTGGGTTCAGGCAACTCACCTGCTTCAGCCTCCCGAGTAGCTGGGACTACAGGCACGTGCCACCATGTTCAGCTAATTTTTGTATTTTTAGTAGAGACGGGTTTCACCTTGTTGACCAAGATGGTGAAACCCCATCTCTACTAAAAATACAAAAATTAGCTGGGCATGGTGGCACGTGCCTGTAATCCCAGCTACTCAGGAGGCTGAGGCAGGAGAATTGCCTGAACCCAGGAGGTAGAGGTTGCGGTGAGCCGAGATCATGCCATTGCACTCCAGCCTGGGTAACAAGAGCGAAACTCCGTCTCGGAAAAAAAAAAAAAAAAAAAAAAAAAAAAATACAAAAGCCAGAATCTGCATAAAGCTTTCTTTACTTCAAACACTGAAGCTATAGGTGTGCCATCCCATGTCAGACTTTATACTCAGAGAAGGGAAAGCCAGATTGCAGTGAACGGGGTAGGACAGCTCAGATCCAAATGAAAATAGGGTCTCAATAAGTCACCCAAGGGAGCTACCGTCTTGTAGGGCAGCTAGTACCGCTTCCTTGCATGGATTCATACATAGGAGGGAGATGTTATAGATTAAGAAATGATAGCGAGATAAACAAAATGATCTGTTGGGTATCTTTTAGTTTACATTTGCTATTTGCAGAGGAGTGTTGTATATATAGATATTATTTTATGTCACACTGCTTCAGAGATGCCTATATCCATGTGTTTGTATTCATGAATTATCCATCCACCTGTATTAAAAGATGTTGGGACAGGAAAAAAAAAAAAAAAAAAAGAAAAAGAAAAAAGAAAGAAAGAAAAAGAAAACTTCAGGCTAATAAATTTGATAAACATTGATGCAAAAATTCTCAACAAAATACTGGCAAACCAAATCCAGCAGCACATTAAAAAGCTAATGCACTACTATAAAGTAGGCCTTATCTCTAGGATGCAAGGTTGGTCTAACGTATACAAATAAATAAATGTGATTTATCACATAAACAAAACTACAAATAAAAACCACAAGGTTAACTCAAGAGATGCAGAAAATGCTTCTAATAAAATTTAATATCTTTCATATGTTTAAAACTCTCAAAAACTAGGCATTGAAGGTACATACTTCAAAAAACAGCGTTATCTATGAGAAACCCACAGCCAACATACTGAATAGACACAAGCTGGAAGCAGTCCTTCTTGAAAACTGGCACAAGACAAGGATACCTTCTCTCATCACTTCTTTTTCTTTTTTTTTTTTTGAGACAGAGTTTCACTCGTTACCCATGCTGGAGTGCAATCGCGCGATCTCAACTCACCGCAACCTCCACCTCCTGGGTTCAGGCAACTCACCTGCTTCAGCCTCCCGAGTAGCTGGGATTCCAGGCACGCGCCACCATGCGCAGCTAATTTTTTGTATTTTTAGTAGAGACGGGTTTTCACCTTGTTGACCAGGATGGTCTTCGATCATGATCCACCCTCCTTGGCCTCCCAAAGTGCTGGGATTACAGGCGTGAGCCACCGCGCCCAGCCCCTTTCATCACTTCTTTTTCTTTTTTTTTTTTTGAGACAGAGTTTCACTCTTGTTACCCAGGCTGGAGTGCAATCGCCTGATCTCAACTCACCGCAACCTCCACCTCCTGGGTTCAGGCAACTCACCTGCTTCAGCCTCCCGAGTAGCTGGGATTACAGGCGTGAGCCACCGCGCCCAGCCCCTTTCATCACTTCTTTTTCTTTTTTTTTTTTTGAGACAGAGTTTCACTCTTGTTACCCATGCTGGAGTGCAATCGCCTGATCTCAACTCACCGCAACCTCCACCTCCTGGGTTCAGGCAACTCACCTGCTTCAGCCTCCCGAGTAGCTGGGATTCCAGGCACGCGCCACCATGCGCAGCTAATTTTTGTATTTTTAGTAGAGACGGGTTTCACCTTGTTGACCAAGATGGTCTTCGATCATGATCCACCCACCTCAGCCTCCCAAAGTGCTGGGATTATAGGCGTGAGCCACTGCACCTGGCCCTACAAAACACTTCTTAAGTCAGAGATAACACAAACAAATGTTAAACTATTTTATGCTCCTGGACAGAAAAAAATTGGTATCATTAAAATGGCCATACATCCAAAGAAATTTACAGATTTAATGCTCTTCCTATCAAGAGCCCAGAAATAATACCACACACCTACAACCATTAGATCTTTGACAAAGCTGACGAGAGAAATGTAAAAATAATTCCCTATTTAATAAATGGTGCTAGAATAACTAGCTAGCACTATGTAGAAGACTGAAACTGAACCCCTTCATTATACCATCTACAAAATGAATTCAAGATGAATTAAAGACTTAAATGTAAAATTTAAAGTTACAAAAAAAAAAAACATGAAAGATAACCTAGGAAATGCCATTTACACATAGAACCTGGCAAAGATTTCATGATGAAGATACCAAAAGCAACTGCAAAACCAAAACCTGACAAATGGAACCTAATTAAATTGAATTTTTTTCACATTAAAAAAAAATTATCACCAGGGTAAATACACAACCTACAGAATAAAAGAAAATAATTGCAGAACATGCCACTAAAAAAGGTGTAATATCTAGAATCCATAAGGAATATAAACAAATTTACAAGAAAAAAAAACCTTATTAAAAAGTAGGCAAAAAACATGAACAGATGATTTTCAAAACACATACATGTGGCTAATGACCACATGAAAGAAATACTCGGCCGGGTATGATAGCTCACGCCTGTAATCTCAGCACTTTGGGAGGCTGAGGTGGGTGGATCACCTGAGGCCAGGAGTTCAAGACCAGCCTGGCCAACATGGTGAAACCCTGTCTTAAAAAAAAAAAAAGAAAACACAGAAATACTCATCACTAATCATTAGAGAAATGTTAAGAAAAACAACAATGACATACCATCTAAGACCAGTCAGAATGATTATTATTTAAAAGTCAAAAAATATTTGGAGGTCAAGGTGGGTGGATCACCTGAGGTCAGGAGTTCAAGACCAGCCTGGCCAACATGGTGAACCCTGTCTTAAAAGAAAAAAATGAAATACTCATCACTAATCATTAAAGAAATGTTAAGAAAAACCATAATGACATACCATCTCAGTCCAGTCAGAATGACTATTACTAAAAGTCAAAAAATGTTTGGAGGCCAAGGCGGGTGGATCACCTGAGGTCGGGAGTTCAAGACCAGCCTGACCAACATGGTGAAACTCTGTCTTTAAAAAAAAAAAAAAAAAAAAGAAATAAAAGACATCCAAACAGGTAGAGAGAAACTCAGACTATTTCTGTTTGCAGATGACATAATTCTATATCTAGAAAATACTGTAGTCTTGGCTGAAAAGCTCTTTAAATTGACAACTTCAGCAAAGTTTCAGGATACAAAATGAATGTACGAAAATCAGTAGCATTCCTGTACATTAACAACACCCAAGCCGAAAACCAAATCAAAAACACAATTCATAGTTGCTACAAGAATAAAATATCTAGAAATAAGCAGGGAGGTAAAAGATTTCTACAACAATTACAAAACACTTCTTAAAGAAGTCAGAGATAACACAAACAAATGGAAAACTATTTTATGCTCATGGACAGAAAAAAATCGGTATCATTAAAATGGCCATACATCCAAAGAAATTTACAGATTTAATGCTCTTCCTATCAAGAGCCCAGAAATAATACCACACACCTACCACCATTAGATCTTTGACAAAGCTGACGAGAGAAATGTAAAAATAATTCCCTATTTAATAAATGGTGCTGGAGTAACTAGCTAGCACTATGTAGAAGACTGAAACTGAACCCCTTCATTATACCATCTACAAAATGAATTCAAGATGAATTAAAGACTTAAATGTAAAATTTAAAGTTACAAAAAAAAAAAAAGAAAACACAGAAATACTCATCACTAATCATTACAGAAATGTTAAGAAAAACCATAATGACATACCATCTCAGTCCAGTCAGAATGACTATTACTAAAAGTCAAAAAATGTTTGGAGGCCAAGGCGGGTGGATCACCTGAGGTCAGGAGTTCAAGACCAGCCTGACCAACATGGTGAAACCCTGTCTTAAAAAAAAAAAAAGAAATAAAAGACATCCAAACAGGTAGAGAGAAACTCAGACTATTTCTATTTGCAGATGACATAATTCTATATCTAGAAAACATTGTAGTCTTGGCTGAAAAGCTCTTTAAATTGACAACTTCAGCAAAGTTTCAGGATACAAAATGAATGTACAAAAATCAGTAGCATTCCTGTACATTAACAACACCCAAGCCGAAAACCAAATCAAAAACACAATTCATAGTTGCTACAAGAATAAAATATCTAGAAATAAGCAGGGAGGTAAAAGATTTCTACAACAATTACAAAACACTTCTTAAAGAAGTCAAAGATAAACAAATGGAAAACTATTTTATGCTCATGGACAGAAAAAAATCGGTATCATTAAAATGGCCATACATCCAAAGAAATTTACAGATTTAATGCTCTTCCTATCAAGAGCCCAGAAATAATACCACACACCTACAACCATTAGATCTTTGACAAAGCTGACGAGAGAAATGTAAAAATAATTCCCTATTTAATAAATGGTGCTAGAATAACTAGCTAGCACTATGTAGAAGACTGAAACTGAACCCCTTCATTATACCATCTACAAAATGAATTCAAGATGAATTAAAGACTTAAATGTAAAATTTAAAGTTACAAAAAAAAAAAAAGAAATAAAAGACATCCAAACAGGTAGAGAGAAACTCAGATTTCCTGACCTCAGGAGTTTGACACCAGCTAAAGCAATCTGGGAAAACCCCATTTCTACAAAAGACACACATAAAAAATTAGTCAGGTGTAGTGGCCTATGCCTGTAGTCGGAACTACTTAAACAGCTGAGGTAGAAGAATTGCTTGAGCCCAGAATGTTGAGGCTGCAGTGAGCCAAGATCATGCCAGTGCATTCCAGGCTGGGTGACAATGTAAGACCCTGTCTCCACAAAAAACTAAATAAAATAAAATAAGAATTTAAAAAATACTTGATACATAAACATCATGGAATACTCTGTGGCCATGAAAATGAACAAGATGATGTTCTCTGCAGCAACATGGAGGTGATCTTCAGGAAAACTAATGCAGAAACAGAAAACTAAATTTGTGTTCTCATTTATAAGTAAGAGCTAAATAATAAGAACACATGGACACAAAGAGGGGAACGGCAGACAACGAGGTCTAGCTTAGGGTGGAGGGTAGGGAGCAAAGAGGATCAGAAACGATACCTGTTCTATGCGATGCTTAGTATCTCAGTAACAAAATAATCCTTACCAAAATTCCATGACACAATTTTATCTGTATAATAAACCTGCATGTGTACCCCTGAACCAAAAATAACAGTTAAAAGGAAAAAACTTCATGGGTGGCGGAGAGTGCAATGTAGTTGGAAGGGCTGGTTTGTGCTTCAGATAGTGACTCATATGGCACTGTACTCTGCTTTATTTCTGTCCCTGCAGGCCTATGAGATTATGAACAGGTGGCCTGGAAACCTAAGCAGGTGGAGAAAACAGGTTGCTGCTGCAGATTTAATGCCTGTGGGTAAGGTTATATCAGGACACTCGTAGACACTTTTATTGGTTTTAGCAACACTAGAAATAAAAATACTGGCTGTTATCCCAGCACTTTGGGAGGCTGAGGTGGGTGGATCACCTGAGGTCAGGAGTTCAAGACCAGCCTGACCAACATGGTGAAACCCTGTCTCTACTAAAAATACAAAAATTAGCTGGGCATGGTGGTGCGTGCCTGTAATCCCAGCACTTTGGGAGGCTGAGGCAGGAGAATTGCTTGAGCCCAGAATGTTGAGGCTGCAGTGAGCCAAGATCGTGCCAGTCCATTCCAGGATGGGTGACAACGTAAGACCCTGTCTCCACAAAAACTAAATTAAATAAAATAAAATAAGAATTTACAAAATACTTGGGCTGGGGCAGTGGCTCAAGCCTGTAATCCCAGCACTTTGGGAGGCTGAGGTGGGTGGATCACCTGAGGTCGGGAGTTCAAGACCAGCCTGGCCAACATGGTGAAACCCTGTCTTAAAAAAAAAAAAAGTCAAAAAATGTTTGGAGGCCAAGGTGGGTGGATCACCTGAGGTCAGGAGTTCAAGACCAGCCTGACCAACATGGTGAAACTCTGTCTTAAAAAAAAAAAAAGAAAACACAGAAATACTCATCACTAATCATTACAGAAATGTTAAGAAAAACCATAATGACATACCATCTCAGTCCAGTCAGAATGACTATTACTAAAAGTCAAAAAATGTTTGGAGGCCAAGGCGGGTGGATCATGAGGTCAAGAGATCGAGACCATCCTGTTCAACATGGTGAAACCCTGTCTTAAAAAAAAAAAAAGTCAAAAAATGTTTGGAGGCCAAGGCGGGTGGATCACCTGAGGTCGGGAGTTCAAGACCAGCCTGACCAACATGGTGAAACTCTGTCTTAAAAAAAAAAAAAGAAAACACAGAAATACTCATCACTAATCATTACAGAAATGTTAAGAAAAACCATAATGACATACCATCTCAGTCCAGTCAGAATGACTATTACTAAAAGTCAAAAAATGTTTGGAGGCCAAGGTGGGTGGATCAGCTGAGACCAGGAGTTCAAGACCAGCCTGACCAACATGGTGAAACCCTGTCTTAAAAAAAAAAAAAGAAAACACAGAAATACTCATCACTAATCATTACAGAAATGTTAAGAAAAACCATAATGACATACCATCTCAGTCCAGTCAGAATGACTATTACTAAAAGTCAAAAAATGTTTGGAGGCCAAGGTGGGTGGATCAGCTGAGACCAGGAGTTCAAGACCAGCCTGGCCAACATGGTGAAACCCTGTCTTAAAAAAAAAAAAAGTCAAAAAATGTTTGGAGGCCAAGGTGGGTGGATCATGAGGTCAAGAGATTGAGACCATCCTGTTCAACATGGTGAAACCCTGTCTTAAAAAAAAAAAAAGTCAAAAAATGTTTGGAGGCCAAGGTGGGTGGATCACAAGGTCAGGAGTTCAAGACCAGCCTGACCAACATGGTGAAACCTCATCTCTACTAAAAATACAAAAATTAGCTGGGCATGGTGGCGTGCCTGTAATCTCAGCACTTTGGGAGGCCAAGGCGGGTGGATCACCTGAGGTCAGGAGTTCAAGACCAGCCTGACCAACATGGTGAAACCTCATCTCTACTAAAAATACAAAAATTAGCTGGGCATGGTGGCGTGCCTGTAATCCCAGCACTTTGGGAGGCCAAGGCGGGTGGATCATGAGGTCAAGAGATTGAGACCATCCTGGTCAACATGGTGAAACCCTGTCTTAAAAAAAAAAAAAGAAAACACAGAAATACTCATCACTAATCATTACAGAAATGTTAAGAAAAACCATAATGACATACCATCTCAGTCCAGTCAGAATGACTATTACTAAAAGTCAAAAAATGTTTGGAGGCCAAGGTGGGTGGATCAGCTGAGACCAGGAGTTCAAGACCAGCCTGGCCAACATGGTGAAACCCTGTCTTAAAAAAAAAAAAAGTCAAAAAATGTTTGGAGGCCAAGGTGGGTGGATCACAAGGTCAGGAGTTCAAGACCAGCCTGGCCAACATGGTGAAACCTCATCTCTACTAAAAATACAAAAATTAGCTGGGCATGGTGGCACGTGCCTGTAATCCCAGCTACTTGGGAGGCTGAGGCAGGAGAATCACTTGAAGCTGGGAGGCAGTGGTTACGGTGAGCTGAGATTATGCCGCTGCACTCCAGCCTGGGTGACAGAGTGAGACTCTGTCTCAAAAAAAAAAAAAAAAAAAAAAAATACAAAAATCAGCTGGGCATGGTGGCGTGCCTGTAATCTCAGCACTTTGGGAGGCCAAGGTGGGTGGATCAGCTGAGACCAGGAGTTCAAGACCAGCCTGACCAACATGGTGAAACCTCATCTCTACTAAAAAAAAAAAAAGTCAAAAAATGTTTGGAGGCCAAGGTGGGTGGATCACCTGAGGTCGGGAGTTCAAGACCAGCCTGGCCAACATGGTGAAACCTCATCTCTACTAAAAATACAAAAATTAGCTGGGCATGGTGGCGTGCCTGTAATCTCAGCACTTTGGGAGGCTGAGGTGGGTGGATCAGCTGAGACCAGGAGTTCAAGACCAGCCTGACCAACATGGTGAAACCCTGTCTCTACTAAAAATACAAAAATCAGCTGGGCATGGTGGCGCGTGCCTGTAATCCCAGCACTTTGGGAGGCCAAGGTGGGTGGATCAGCTGAGACCAGGAGTTCAAGACCAGCCTGGCCAACATGGTGAAACTCTGTCTTAAAAAAAAAAAAATACAAAAATCAGCTGGGCATGGTGGCGTGCCTGTAATCTCAGCACTTTGGGAGGCTGAGGTGGGTGGATCACAAGGTCAGGAGTTCAAGACCAGCCTGACCAACATGGTGAAACCTCATCTCTACTAAAAATACAAAAATTAGCTGGGCATGGTGGCGTGCCTGTAATCTCAGCACTTTGGGAGGCTGAGGTGGGTGGATCACCTGAGGTCAGGAGTTCAAGACCAGCCTGGCCAACATGGTGAAACCTCATCTCTACTAAAAAAAAAAAAAGAAAACACAGAAATACTCATCACTAATCATTACAGAAATGTTAAGAAAAACCATAATGACATACCATCTCAGTCCAGTCAGAATGACTATTACTAAAAGTCAAAAAATGTTTGGAGGCCAAGGTGGGTGGATCACCTGAGGTCAGGAGTTCAAGACCAGCCTGGCCAACATGGTGAAACCTCATCTCTACTAAAAAAAAAAAAAAAAAAAAAAAAAAAATACAAAAATTAGCTGGGCATGGTGGCGCATGCCTGTAATCCCAACACCTTGGGAGGCCGAGGAAGGCAGATTTCCTGACCTCAGGAGTTTGACACCAGCTAAAGCAATCTGGGAAAACCCCATTTCTACAAAAAAAAAAAAAAAAAAAAATACAAAAAATCAGCTGGGCATGGTGGCACGTGCCTGTAATCTCAGGTACTCAGGAGGCTGAGGCAGGAGAATTGCCTGAACCCAGGAGGCGGAGGTTGCGGTGAGCCAAGATCGTGCCAGTCCATTCCAGGATGGGTGACAACGTAAGACCCTGTCTCCACAAAAACTAAATTAAATAAAATAAAATAAGAATTTAAAAAATACTTGATACATAAACATCATGGAATACTCTGTGGCCATGAAAATGAACAAGATGATGTTCTCTGCAGCAACATGGAGGTGATCTTCAGGAAAACTAATGCAGAAACAGAAAACTAAATTCATGTTCTCATTTATAAGTAAGAGCTAAATAATAAGAACACATGGACACAAAGAGGGGAACGGCAGACAACGAGGTCTAGCTTAGGGTGGAGGGTAGGGAGCAAAGAGGATCAGAAACGATACCTGTTCTATGCGATGCTTAGTATCTCAGTAACAAAATAATCCTTACCAAAATTCCATGACACAATTTTATCTGTATAATAAACCTGCATGTGTACCCC
Source organism: Saguinus midas (assembly GCA_021498475.1). Classification (NCBI taxonomy): domain Eukaryota; kingdom Metazoa; phylum Chordata; class Mammalia; order Primates; family Cebidae; genus Saguinus; species Saguinus midas. The sequence goes on along the minus strand of CM038410.1, from coordinate 2,600,184 downwards.
TGAACCAAAAATAACAGTTAAAAGGAAAAACTTCATGGGTGGCGGAGAGTGCAATGTAGTTGGAAGGGCTGGTTTGTGCTTCAGATAGTGACTCATATGGCACTGTACTCTGCTTTATTTCTGTCCCTGCAGGCCTATGAGATTATGAACAGGTGGCCTGGAAACCTAAGCAGGTGGAGAAAACAGGTTGCTGCTGCAGATTTAATGCCTGTGGGTAAGGTTATATCAGGACACTCGTAGACACTTTTATTGGTTTTTAGCAACACTAGAAATAAAAATACTGACCAGGTGCGGTGGCTCACACCTGTAATCCCAGCACTTTGGGAGGCCAAGGTGGGTGGATCACAAGGTCAGGAGTTCGAGACCACCCTGACCAATACGGTAAAACCCCATCTCTACTAAAAATATAAAAACTAGCTGGGCATGGTGGCACGTGCCTGTAATCTCAGGTACTCAGGAGGCTGAGGCAGGAGAATTGCCTGAACCCAGGAGGCGGAGGTTGCGGTGAGCCAAGATCGCGCCATTGCACTTCAGCCTGGGTAACAAGAGCGAAACTCCATCTCAAAAAAAAAAAAAAAAAAAAAAAAACACTGTAATTATGTTTACCAGTTTACTATAAGAGACATAACCCAGAATAAGTCAAATAAAAGAAATGTGGAGGACAAAAAAAAAAAAAGAAAGAAAGAAAGAAAGAAAGAAAGAAAGAAAGAAAGAAAGAAAGAAAGAAAGAAAGAAAGAAAGAAAGAAAGAAAGAAAGAAAGAAAGAAAGAAAGAAAGAAAGAAAGAAAGAAAGAAAGAAAGAAAGAAAGAAAGAAAGAAAGAAAGAAAGAAAGAAAGAAAGAAAAAAAAAAAAAGGCGGGTGGATCACGAGGTCAAGAGATCGAGACCATCCTGGTCAACATGGTGAAACCCTGTCTCTACTAAAAATACAAAAATTAGCTGGGTATGGTGGCGCATGCCTGTAATCCCAGCTACTCAGGAGGCTGAGGCAGGAGAATTGCCTGAACCCAGGAGGCGGAGGCTGTGGTGAGCCTAGATCGTTCCATTGCACTCCAGCCTGGGTAACAAGAGTAAAACTCCGTCTCAAAAAAAAAAAAAAAAAAGAAAAGAAACACCCTACCCATTATGACTTAGATAGTACTCTCCTATCACACAGCCAGACACACACTCTGCACATTTGCTTCTTTTTCTAGTATGAAAATCAGCCGAATGTGTCTTCAGTGGTCATAATAAAATACTTCGTAACCAAAGTTTACTTCCTTTCCCACAGGTTCCTGAACTTTGAGCTACTATCAGTCCAAGTGAACACAGGACCCCATTTTATGTCCCTCCTAATAAGATGCTGACTTTGGGGAAAACATTTTCTCATCCAGAATCTGATTGTTTAACCCTCCATCTGCCATTGTTCTCCCATCATCTTTCTAATCTTCTTTGCTTTTCTCTATGAAAGAAAGCCCCTGTCTGCCTTTGCAGTCGTTAAATATCTTACTCATTCCTGTTGCAATACTTATTTGGAATTCAAATTGTTTTTACATAAACCAAACTTTGTTTTTCTTTTACAAAGTCTAAACACTGCCTGAAACACTAACTTCATCTTCAGTAAGATCCTCCCAGTTATCTTTCATCTTAACCTTAACTGCATCGGCCTGTGGGACCCCAGCTTCCGAGGGCTCCGGGGCTTTTCTCAGGATAAAGGCTTCTTGCATGGCGGGGATGAGCAGGCTGGGACATCTGCAGGAGAGGCTCCCCAGAAAGAACTAACTGGGCCTTTAATAACCTCCTTACGCAGGCGCTTTATTAGCCTTAGCTTGGAGTCACTGCGCTCAAGCTTTAATTTCCATGTCAAAGTTATTCACTTGGGTTTTGAAACTAAGTGTCTGAAATGTCCAGCAAAATTGCTCAAACACAGCATTCGTATGAGCAAAGAAAATTTTACGGTGCTTACATTTCATACCTTAACAAGAAAAGTAAAAGTATTCCTTTCAGACAATAAATATATTACTGTATTATTTTCATTAAAAATCAGGTAGTAAATAATTATTCATATGAAAACACTTCTAGGAAGTGCCAAGATTCATCTTATAAAATTTAGCATGAAACTTAGAAATCAAAATAACAGGACATAAAATAGAAATATTCACTGTCACAAATTTACACTGCAAAAAGAAGAACTGATGTTTTCATGAATCCATGTAACTCACCAATTATTTACCATATTTTATTATGGAAATGTATTCATTTTCTACAGTCTAAAGAAAAGATTTTCCTCATTTTCTTCCTTGGCGCATTCTAAAACCTAAGCCTTGGAAGTCTGTTTAAAATCACCTCACCATAAAAAAACACACCTGAGAAAATTCCTTTACTCAGAAAAAGAAAAAAGTAAATGAGAATTTTTAACAACAAAAAATATTAGATTTTTTTCAAAACCCATCACTACTATGCCCTTTGTAAATATTTTTGTACCTTTCAAGCTCTACTAATAAAATTCAATTGACAGTTAAAAACCTGAAGTCTACATAAGTGAACAAATCTTTTCAAGGTGATTAACCCAGGGAGTGGCAGTGCTGAATATAAAACAGATGTGGCAAGCTGGGCACGGTGGCTGACCTCTGTAATCTCAGCACTTTAAAAGGCTGAGGCAGGTGGATCACAAGGTCAGGAGTTCGAGACCAGCTTGACCAACATGTTGAAACCCTGTCTCTACTAAAAAAAAAAAAAAAAAAAAAAAAAAAAAGTAAATGAGAATTTTTAACAACAAAAATATTAGATTTTTCAAAACCCATCACTAGTATGCCCCTTGTAAATATTTTTGTACCTTTCAAGCTCTACTAATAAAATTCAATTTATAGTTAAAAACCTGAAGTCTACATAAGTGAACATATCTTTTCAAGGTGATAAACCCAGGGAGTGGCAGTGCTGATTAAAAAACAGATGTGTCAAGTTTTTTAAGCTGGGCACAGTGGCTGACCTCTGTAATCCCAGCACTTTGGGAGACTGAGGCAGGTGAATCACAAGGTCAGGAGTTCAAGACCAGTTTGACCAACATGTTGAAACCCTGTCTCTACTAAAAATATTTTTAAAAATTAGCCAGGTGTGGTGGTACATGTCTGTAATCTCAGCTACTCAGGAGACTGAGGCAGGTGGATCACAAGGTCAGGAGTTCAAGACCAGCCTGGCCAACATGGTGAAACCCCATCTCTACTAAAAATATTTTTAAAAATTAGCCAGGAGCGGTGGTACATGTCTGTAATCTCAGCTACTCAGGAGGCTGAGGCAGGAGAATTGCTTGAACCCTGGAGGCAGAGGTTGCAGTGAGCAGAGATCATGCCACTACACTCCAGCTTGGGCAACACAGTGACACTCCATCTCAAAAAAAAAAAAAAAAGTAAATGAGAATTTTTAACAACAAAAAATATTAGATTTTTTTCAAAACCCATCACTACTATGCCCTTTGTAAATATTTTTGTACCTTTCAAGCTCTACTAATAAAATTCAATTGACAGTTAAAAACCTGAAGTCTACATAAGTGAACAAATCTTTTCAAGGTGATTAACCCAGGGAGTGGCAGTGCTGAATATAAAACAGATGTGGCAAGCTGGGCACGGTGGCTGACCTCTGTAATCTCAGCACTTTAAAAGGCTGAGGCAGGTGGATCACAAGGTCAGGAGTTCGAGACCAGCTTGACCAACATGTTGAAACCCTGTCTCTACTAAAAATATTTTTAAAAATTAGCCAGGAGCGGTGGTACATGTCTGTAATCTCAGCTACTCAGGAGACTGAGGCAGGAGAATTGCTTGAACCCTGGAGGCAGAGGTTGCAGTGAGCAGAGATCATGCCACTACACTCCAGCTTGGGCAACACAGTGACACTCCATCTCAAAACACACACACACACACACACACACACACACACACACACACACAGATGTGTCTGACTCATGTGTCAAGTCAGGCCATCCAGTCACTGTAGAGATTCTTCCACCCCATCCTGATCCCTTAAGTACTCCATGATCACCCTCTCAGGAGACACTGCACTATGCCTCAGTCACCGCCCTAAGTGCATTTTACTGTGCAAGTTCTCGAATGATCTCTCTGGGGTGAGTTGTTTTGTCTTTTGTTTGTTTGTTTGTTTACTCTACTTTTGGATACTATTTTTTCCCACAAGTATCAGAGAATCCGGGGCAGAAATCACTTGTTTTTTCCTCAGTATTAGCATCTGACTGGCTGATCAGCAGTGTCTCCAGGAAATGGAACGTGGGATAAGTGAAGACAACATCTCGAGGAGTTAGCTTTTCAAAGGAGGAGTGCACCAAAAAATTTATCTCAGCTCCTGGGCATCCACCTGTTCCTTTGAGAAGCCACACTTCATACCTCGGGTTGTCCTACCAGCACTTTGGGAGGCTGAGGCAGGAGAATCGCTTGAACCCTGGAGGCAGAGGTTGCAGTGAGCAGAGATCATGCCACTACACTCCAGCTTGGGCAACACAGTGACACTCCATCTCAAAACACACACACACACAGATGTGTCTGACTCATGTGTCAAGTCAGGCCATCCAGTCACTGTAGAGATTCTTCCACCCCATCCTGATCCCTTAAGTACTCCATGATCACCCTCTCAGGAGACACTGCACTATGCCTCAGTCACCGCCCTAAGTGCATTTTACTGTGCAAGTTCTCAATGATCTCTCTGGGGTGAGTTGTTTTGTCTTTTGTTTGTTTGTTTACTCTACTTTTGGATACTATTTTTTCCCACAAGTATCAGAGAATCCGGGGGCAGAAATCACTTGTTTTTTCCTCAGTATTAGCATCTGACTGGCTGATCAGCAGTGTCTCCAGGAAATGGAACGTGGGATAAGTGAAGACAACATCTCGAGGAGTTAGCTTTTCAAAGGAGGAGTGCACCAAAACATTTATCTCAGCTCCTGGGCATCCACCTGTTCCTTTGAGAAGCCACACTTCATACCTCGGGTTGTCCTATGAGAAAAAGTGACCCAGGAACTAATATTCATTAGACACTCTAGCAGGCACAGTCATCAATGACAGCACTGAAACCCAGGACCAGGAGAAAACTAAAGGTAAAGGGTGGATGAGGAGGACACATAACCCCACAAAGATTCAATAAAGGGCTGGGCGCAGTGGCTCACGCCCGTAATCCTAGCACTTTGGGAGGCCAAGGTGGGTGGATCACCTGAGGTCAGGAGTTCAAGACCAGTTTGACCAACATGTTGAAACCCTGTCTCTACTAAAAATATTTTTAAAAATTAGCCAGGAGCGGTGGTACATGTCTGTAATCTCAGCTACTCAGGAGACTGAGGCAGGTGGATCACAAGGTCAGGAGTTCAAGACCAGTTTGACCAACATGTTGAAACCCTGTCTCTACTAAAAATATTTTTAAAAATTAGCCAGGTGTGGTGGTACATGTCTGTAATCTCAGCTACTCAGGAGACTGAGGCAGGTGGATCACAAGGTCAGGAGTTCGAGACCAGCTTGACCAACATGTTGAAACCCTGTCTCTACTAAAAATATTTTTAAAAATTAGCCAGGAGCGGTGGTACATGTCTGTAATCTCAGCTACTCAGGAGACTGAGGCAGGAGAATTGCTTGAACCCTGGAGGCAGAGGTTGCAGTGAGCAGAGATCATGCCACTACACTCCAGCTTGGGCAACACAGTGACACTCCATCTCAAAACACACACACACACACACACACACACACACACACACACACACAGATGTGTCTGACTCATGTGTCAAGTCAGGCCATCCAGTCACTGTAGAGATTCTTCCACCCCATCCTGATCCCTTAAGTACTCCATGATCACCCTCTCAGGAGACACTGCACTATGCCTCAGTCACCGCCCTAAGTGCATTTTACTGTGCAAGTTCTCGAATGATCTCTCTGGGGTGAGTTGTTTTGTCTTTTGTTTGTTTGTTTACTCTACTTTTTGGATACTATTTTTTTTCCCACAAGTATCAGAGAATCCGGGGGCAGAAATCACTTGTTTTTTCCTCAGTATTAGCATCTGACTGGCTGATCAGCAGTGTCTCCAGGAAATGGAACGTGGGATAAGTGAAGACAACATCTCGAGGAGTTAGCTTTTCAAAGGAGGAGTGCACCAAAACATTTATCTCAGCTCCTGGGCATCCACCTGTTCCTTTGAGAAGCCACACTTCATACCTCGGGTTGTCCTATGAGAAAAAGTGACCCAGGAACTAATATTCATTAGACACTCTAGCAGGCACAGTCATCAATGACAGCACTGAAACCCAGGACCAGGAGAAAACTAAAGGTAAAGGGTGGATGAGGAGGACACATAACCCCACAAAGATTCAATAAAGGGCTGGGCGCGGTGGCTCACGCCCGTAATCCTAGCACTTTGGGAGGCCAAGGTGGGTGGATCACCTGAGGTCAGGAGTTCAAGACCAGCCTGGCCATCATGGTGAAACCCCATCTTTAAAAAAAAAAAAAAAAAAATTAAAAAAAAAACATTCAATAAAAAACTTTGACCCCAAAACATTCTTATAAAATCTCTGTACCTAGAGAATATATATTAAAAAAAGAGACACAGATTTTTTACAATACAGTGTCATGGGATGATTCTTTGCTTTTTTCTCATGGCATATATTTACAACAGAAAAAAATCTTTTTTTTTTTTTGAGACGGAGTTTTTGCTCTTGTTACCCAGGCTGGAGTGCAATAGCGAGATCTTGGCTCACCGCAACCTCCGCCTTCTGGGTTCAAGCAATTCTCCTGCCTCAGCCTCCTGAGTAGCTGGGATTACAGGCACACACCACCATGCCCAGCTAATTTTTGTATTTTAGTAGAGACGGGTTTCACCTTGTTGACCAGGATGGTCTCGATCTCTTGACCTCGTGATCCACCCGCCTTGGCCTCCCAAAGTGCTGGGATTACAGGCTTGAGTCACCAGCGCCCGGTCAATAAATCTTTTAAATGTGCCATCCAATGCTTTGTCAAAGGAAGATTAAAATATAGTATCAAAAATGTGCACTAAAGGACAAATAGTAAATGTGAATTAGGGGCCAGGCGCGGTGGCTCATGCCTGTAATCCCAACACTTAGGGAGGTCAAGGCGGGTAGATCACCTAAGGTCGGGAGGTTCGAGACCAGTATGACCAACATGGTGAAACCCCATCTCTACTAAAACTAAAAAATTAGCCAGGTGTGGTAGCACATGCCTTTAAATCCAGCTACTCGGGAGGCTGAGGCAGGTGGATCACAAGGTCAGGAGTTCAAGACCAGCCTGGCCATCATGGTGAAACCCCATCTTTAAAAAAAAAAAATTAAAAAAAAATTAAAAAAAAAAAAATTCAATAAAAAACTTTGACCCCAAAACATTCTTATAAAATCTCTGTACCTAGAGAATATATATTAAAAAAACACACACACAGATTTTTTACAATACAGTGTCATGGGATGATTCTTTGCTTTTTTCTCATGGCACATATTTACAACAGAAAATAAATCTTTTTAAATGTGCCATCCAATGCTTTGTCAAAGGAAGATTAAAATATAATATCAAAAATGTACACTAAAGGACAAATAGTTAATAATGTGAATTAGGGGCCAGGTGCGGTGGCTCATGCCTGTAATCCCAGCACTTTGGGGGGTCAAGGCGGGTAGATTACCTAAGGTCGGGAGGTTCGAGACCAGTATGACCAACATGGTGAAACCCCATCTCTACTAAAACTAAAAAATTAGCCAGGTGTGGTAGCACATGCCTTTAAATCCAGCTACTCGGGAGGCTGAGGCTGAGGCTGAGGCTGAGGCAAAACCATCGCTTGAACCCGGGAGGTGGAGGTAGTAGTGAGCCAAGATCGTGTCACTGCACTCCAGCCTGGACAACAAGAGCAAGACTCCATCTCAAAACACACACACACACACACACACACACACACACACACACACACACACACACACACACAGATGTGTCTGACTCATGTGTCAAGTCAGGCCATCCAGTCACTGTAGAGATTCTTCCACCCCATCCTGATCCTTTAAGTACTCCAGGATCACCCTCTCAGGAGACACCGCACTATGCCCCAGTCACTGCCCTAAATGCATTTTACTGTGCAAGTTCTCCAATGATCTCTCTGGGGTGAGTTTTTTTTGTTTTTTGTTTGTTTGTTTGTTTTCTTTACTTTTTGGATACTATTTTTTTCCCACAAGTATCAGAGAATCCGAGGGCAGAAATTACTTGTTTTTTCCTCAGTATTAGCATCTGATTGGCTGATCAGCAGTATCTCCAAGAAATGAAACGTGGGATAAGTGAAGACAACATCTCGAGGAGTTAGCTTTTCAAAGGAGGAGTGCACCAAAAAATTTATCTCAGCTCCTGGGCATCCACCTGTTCCTTTGAGAAGCCACACTTCATACCTCGGGTTGTCCTACCAGCACTTTGGGAGGCCGAGGCGGGTGGATCACGAGGTCAAGAGACCGAGACCATTCTGGTCAACATAGTGAAATCCCGTCTCTACTAAAAATACAAAAAAAAACTAGCTGGACATGGTGGCACGTGCCTGTAGTCCCAGCTACTCAGGAGGCTGAGGCAGGAGAATTGTTTGAACTCAGGAAGCGGAGGTTGCGGTGAGCCGAGATAGCGCCATTGCACTCCAGCCTGGGTAACAAGAGCGAAACTCCGTCTCAAAAAAAAAAAAAGAAAAAAGAAAAAGTGACCCAGGAACTAATATTCATTAGACACTCTAGCAAGCACAGTCATCAATGACAGCACTGAAACCCAGGACCAGGAAAAAACTAAAGGGTGGATGAGGAGGACACATAACCCCACAAAGATTCAATAAAGGGCCGGGCGCGGTGGCTCACGCCTGTAATCCTAGCACTTTGGGAGGCCAAGGTGGGTGGATCACTTGAAGTCAGGAGTTCAAGACCAGCCTGGCCATTATGGTGAAACCCCATCTTTCAAAAAAAAAAAAAAAAAAAAATTAATTAATTAATTTAAAATAAATAAATAAAAAAGATTCAATTAAAAACTTTGACCCCAAAACATTCTTATAAAATCTCTGTACCTAGAGAATATATATTTAAAAAAGAGACACAGATTTTTTACAACACAGTGTCATGGGATTATTCTTTGCTTTTTTCTCATGGCATATATTTACAACAGAAAAAAAATCTTTTTTTTTTTTTTTGAGACGGAGTTTCGTTCTTGTTACCCAGGCTGGAGTGCAATGGCGCGATCTCGGCTCACCGCAACCTCCGCCTTCTGGGTTCAAGCAATTCTCCTGCCTCAGCCTCCTGAGTAGCTGGGATTACAGGCACACACCACCATGCCCAGCTAATTTTTGTATTTTTAGTAGAGACGGGGTTTCACCTTGTTGACCAGGATGGTCTCGCTCTCTTGACCTTGTGATCCACCCGCCTTGGCCTCCCAAAGTGCTGGGATTACAGGCTTGAGTCACCGCGCCCGGTCAATAAATCTTTTTAAATGTGCCATCCAATGCTTTGTCAAAAAAAGATTAAAATATGATATAAAAAAATGTACACTAAAGGACAAATAGTAAATGTGAATTAGGGGCCAGGCGCGGTGGCTCATGCCTGTAATCCCAGCACTTTGGGAGGTCAAGGCGGGTAGATCACCTAAGGTCGGGGAGTTCGAGACCAGTCTGACCAATATGATGAAACCCCATCTCTACTAAAACTAAAAAATTAGCCGGGTGTGGTGGTGCATGCCTGTAAACCCAGCTACCCAGGAGGCTGAGGCTGAGGCAATACAATCACTTGAACCCAGGAGGTGGAGGTACTAGTGAGCCAAGATTGCGCCACTGAACTCCAGCCTGGGCAACAAGAGCAAGACTCCGTCTCAAAAAAAAAAAAAAAAAAAAAGTGAATTAGGGAGAAGCTGGCATTTCAGAGTGTCAGAAAAAACCTGGAAGTTTCGTATTGTACTGCGAGCCCCAGTTAGGCTGGAGGAATGGATGGTGTGGAGTAGATGTGAAACCCTGTTTGAGACACATGTAAAAAGTGCCTGGGGAAGATCAGTTCCCTGTGGAATGTGAAAACAGGTAAGTGGCAGGCAATTAACTAGAGGTGGCTCTAGTCCCTGGATTCCTACTTTTAAAAATCCAACTCAAATGCTTTCTTTGTAAATTACCACCTTGGGGGAAACAAAATTCAAGCTTAAACAACTATAAACTGACAATTAAGCTCTGATTACATAACCAGAAAATCTGTACGCTCAAATTTTCTTTTTTTTTTTTTTCTGAGACGGAGTTTTTTGCTCTTGTTACCCAGGCTGGAGTGCAATGGCGCGATCTCGGCTCACCGCAACCTCCGCCTTCTGGGTTCAAGCAATTCTCCTGCCTCAGCCTCCTGAGTAGCTGGGATTACAGGCACACACCACCATGCCCAGCTAATTTTTGTATTTTTAGTAGAGACGGGGTTTCACCTTGTTGACCAGGATGGTCTCGCTCTCTTGACCTTGTGATCCACCCGCCTTGGCCTCCCAAAGTGCTGGGATTACAGGCTTGAGTCACCGAGCCCGGTCAATAAATCTTTTTAAATGTGCCATCCAATGCTTTGTCAAAAAAAGATTAAAATATGATATAAAAAAATGTACACTAAAGGACAAATAGTAAATGTGAATTAGGGGCCAGGCGCGGTGGCTCATGCCTGTAATCCCAGCACTTTGGGAGGTCAAGGCGGGTAGATCACCTAAGGTCGGGAGGTTCGAGACCAGTATGACCAACATGGTGAAACCCCATCTCTACTAAAACTAAAAAATTAGCCAGGTGTGGTAGCACATGCCTTTAAATCCAGCTACTCGGGAGGCTGAGGCTGAGGCTGAGGCTGAGGCAATACAATCACTTGAACCCAGGAGGTGGAGGTACTAGTGAGCCAAGATTGCGCCACTGAACTCCAGCCTGGGCAACAAGAGCAAGACTCCGTCTCAAAAAAAAAAAAAAAAAAAAAGTGAATTAGGGAGAAGCTGGCATTTCAGAGTGTCAGAAAAAACCTGGAAGTTTCGTATTGTACTGCGAGCCCCAGTTAGGCTGGAGGAATGGATGGTGTGGAGTAGATGTGAAACCCTGTTTGAGACACATGTAAAAAGTGCCTGGGGAAGATCAGTTCCCTGTGGAATGTGAAAACAAGTAAGTGGCAGGCAATTAACTAGAGGTGGCTCTAGTCCCTGGATTCCTACTTTTAAAAATCCAACTCAAATGCTTTTTTTTTTTGTAAATTACCACCTTGGGGGAAACAAAATTCAGGCTTAAGCAATGATAAACTGACAATTAAGCTCTGATTACATAACCAGAAAATCTGTACGCTCAAATTTTCTTTTTTCTTTTTCTTTCTTTCTTTCTTTTTTTTTTTTTGAGACGGAGTTTTTTGCTCTTGTTACCCAGGCTGGAGTGCAATAGCGAGATCTTGGCTCACCGCAACCTCCACCTCCTGGGTTCTGGCAATTCTCCTGCCTCAGCCTCCTGAGTAGCTGAGATTACAGGCACGCGCCACCATGTCCAGCTAATTTTTTGTATTTTTAGTAGAGACGGGGTTTCACCATGTTGACCAGGATGGTCTCGATCTCTTGACCTCGTGATCCACCCGCCTCGGCCTCCCAAAGTGCTGGGATTACAGGCACACCACCATGCCCAGCTAATTTTTGTATTTTAGTAGAGACGGGTTTCACCATGTTGACCAGGATGGTCTCGATCTCTTGACCTCGTGATCCACCCGCCTTGGCCTCCCAAAGTGCTGGGATTACAGGCACGCCACCATGTCCAGCTAATTTTTGTATTTTAGTAGAGACGGGTTTCACCATGTTGAACCCAGGAGGTGGAGGTTGCAGTGAGCCGAGGTCATGCCATTGCACTCATTCCAGTCTGGGTAACAAGAGCGAAACTCCGTCTCAAGAAAAAAAAAAAAAAAAACAAAGAAAGAAAGAAAGAAACTATGTAACTATACCTAACCAAATATTGAATTTGACCACAAACTACAACACATAGTTGGGTGCCATACAATTTCAGAACTACATTTTGATTAAATTCTTCAATAGTTTTGCGGTGACTTCCTGAATTTTCAATAGAAGAAAAGAGAGAGGTCAGGCACGGTGGCTCATGCCTGTAATTCCAGCATTTTGGGAGGCCAAGGCAGGTGGATCACCTGGATCAGGGGTTCGAGACCAGCCTGACCAACATGGTGAAACCGTTTCTACTAAATATACAAAAAATTAGCGGGGCATGGTGGCGCGCACCTGTAATTCCAGCTACCCAGGAGGCTAAGGCAGGAGAATTGCTTGAGCCGGGAGGCGAAGGTTGCAGTGAGCAGAGATGGAGCCACTGCACTCCAGACTGGGCAACAACGCGAGACTCAATCTCAAAAAAAAAAAAAAAAAAAAAAAAAGAAAAGAAAGAAGAGAAACTGGGAACCGCACAGACCAACGCTCTTTCCATTTGTGAACCCGCACCCCGAGCCTGGATTCTACCCTGACAATCCTCCCGTGGTCCCTACACAATCTCGGAGACGCGCGCTGCGGGTGCAGAGCTGCCCAGAGAGGGCTCCAGGCCTGGGCACAGACACTGCAAAGAGACAGGACGTTCGGGGTCCTGGCTGTCAGCGCAGCCGCCATCTTATGGCTGAAGGGGCTGAGGTCGCGCTGGGCAAGGAGAATTTGGGGCGCAGATTGTGGAGCTGACTGCGGGAGGGGGGACTGGGTCCCGCCACAGCCGCTTCCCACCAGTTCCAACCAGCCTTCCCTCTCTCGGGATGTCGGACAGGCACTCTCACCATTTTTAGGCTTCCAGGGAGTCCTGGCGTCTTAGCTGTGGTTCTCACAGTACCTGCTGCTGACAGGGCCACAGAGGTTAGGCCTCCAGGAGCCGAGCCACCCAGAAAAGAAGACGAGACCTGAAGCTCCACTTGCAGCCAGAAACAAAGGCCCAGCCATATCCCGGAAGCCGCCCTGTCCGCTCCAGTTGAGTGTCTGATTGGACGGTTTCAGGCCCAGCGTCGCTGATTGGATAAGGTTTAAAACCCCACCCTCTCAGGCCTGAGTGACAGAAGATGTGATCAGACGCTGTGCTGAGTCAAGAGTGACAGTCTAGGCTTGCTGCCTTTTCAGGCAGGGCTTCCTGCCTGAGTTGAGCTAGGCCCATCCCGGTGGGTATTTGCCTTTAACCTTATGTATAAAGTTATATAAGTGTATAAGTAATATGCTGTATGTCTATTCACAAATGGAAGAAGAATTTTAGCTTTTTTACCTTCCTGGCTTCTGGTCCTAGAAGCAGGCAGCCTGACGTCGGGCGCGGTGGCTCAAGCCTGTAATCCCAGCACTTTGGGAGGCCGAGGCGGGTGGATCCCGAGGTCAAGAGATCAAGACCATCCTGGTCAACATGGTGAAACCCCGTCTCTACTAAAAATACAAAAAATTAGCTGGACATGGTGGCGCATGCCTGTAATCCCAGCTACTCAGGAGGCTGAGGCAGGAGAATTGCTTGAGCCCGGGAGGCGAAGGTTGCAGTGAGCAGAGATGGAGCCACTGCACTCCAGACTGGGCAACAACGCGAGACTCAATCTCAAAAAGAAAAAAGAGAAAAGAAAAAAGAGAAACTGACTGGGAACCCCACAGACCAACGCTCTTTCCATTCATGAACCCGCACCCCGAGCCTGGATTCTACCCTGACAATCCTCCCGTGGTCCCTACACAATCTCAGAGACGCACGCTGCAGGTGCAGAGCTGCACAGAGAGGGCTCCAGGCCTGGGCACAGACACTGCGAAGAGACAGGACGCTTGGGGTCCTGGCTGTCAGCGCAGCCGCCATCTTATGGCTGAAGGGGGCTGAGGTCGCGCTGGCCAAGGAGAATTTAGGGCGCAGATTGTGGAGCTGACTGCGGGGAGGCCTGGGTCTGGACACCGCCGCTTCCCACCAGTTCCAACCAGCCCCTTCCCCTCTCTCGGGATGTCGGACAGGCACTCTCACCATTTCTAGGCTTCCAGGGGGTCCTGGCGTCTTAGCTGTGGTTCTCACAGTACCTGCAAGTGACAGGGCCAGAGGCTAGGCCTCCTGGAGCAGAGCCACCCAGCTAGAAAGACGAGACCTGAAGCTCCACTTGCAGCCAGAAACAAAGACCCCGCCATATCCCGGAAGCCGCCCTGTCCGCTCCAGCTGCGTGTCTGATAGGACGGTTCACGCCCAGCGTCGCTGATTGGATAAGGTTTAAAACCCCACCCTCTCAGGACCTGAGTGACAGAAGATGTGATCAGACGCTGTGCTGAATGAAGAGTGACAGTCTAGGCTTGCTGCCTTTTCAGGCAGGGCTTCCTCCCTGATTTGAGCCAAGCCCATCCCGGTGGGTATTTGCCTTTAACCTTATGTATAAAGTTATATAAGTGTATAAGTAATATGCTATATGTCTATTCACAAATGGAAAGAATTTTAGCTTTTTTACCTTCCTGGCTTCTGGTCCTTGGAGCAGGCAGCCTGACGTCGGGCGCGGTGGCTCAAGCCTGTAATCCCAGCACTTTGGGAGGCCGAGGCGGGTGGATCCCGAGGTCAGAGATCAAGACCATCCTGGTCAACATGGTGAAACCCGTCTCTACTAAAAATACAAAAATTAGCTGGACATGGTGGCGCATGCCTGTAATCCCAGCTACTCAGGAGGCTGAGGCAGGAGAACTGCTTAAACCCAGGAGGCAGAGGTTGCAGTGAGCTGAGATCGCACCATTGCACTCCAGCCTGGGTAACAAGCGAAACTCAGTCTCAAAAAAAAAAAGAAAAGAAAGGAGACAAAATGGCGGGCGCGGTGGCTCAAGCCTGTAATCCCAGCTACTCAGGAGGCTGAGGCAGGAGGATTGCTTGAACCCAGGAGGCGGAGGTTGCAGTGAGCTGAGATCGCACCATTGCACTCCAGCCTGGGCAACGGAGCCAGACTCCATCTCAAAAAAAAAAAGAAAGGAGACAAAATGGCGGGCGCGGTGGCTCAAGCCTGTAATCCCAGCTACTCAGGAGGCTGAGGCAGGAGGATTGCTTGAACCCAGGAGGCGGAGGTTGCGGTGAGCCGAGATCACGCCATTGCACTCCAGCCTGGGCAACGGAGCCAGACTCCATCTCAAAAAAAAAAAGAAAGGAGACAAAATGGCGGGCGCGGTGGCTCAAGCCTGTAATCCCAGCTACTCAGGAGGCTGAGGCAGGAGAATTGTCTGATTCCAGGAGGCGGAGGTTGCGGTGAGCCGAGATCACGCCATTGCACTCCAGCCTGGGCAACGGAGCCAGACTCCATCTCAAAAAAAAAAAGAAAGGAGACAAAATGGCGGGCGGTGGCTCATACCTATAATCCCAGCACTTTGGGAGGCCGAGGCGGGTGGATCCCGAGGTCAAGAGATCAAGACCATCCTGGTCAACATGGTGAAACCCGTCTCTACTAAAAATACAAAAATTAGCTGAGCATGGTGGCACGTGCCTGTAGTCCCAGCTACTAGGGAGGCTGAGGCAGGAGAACTGCTTAAACCCAGGAGGCAGAGGTTGCAGTGAACCAAGATCATGCCACTGCACTCCAGCCTGGGTAACAAGAGCGAAACTCCATCTCAAAAAAAAAAAAAGAAAGGAGACAAAATGGCGGGCGCGGTGGCTCAAGCCTGTAATCCCAGCTACTCAGGAGGCTGAGGCAGGAGAATTGTCTGATTCAGGAGGCGGAGGTTGCGGTGAGCCGAGATCACGCCATTGCACTCCAGCCTGGGCAACGGAGCCAGACTCCATCTCAAAAGATAAAAATAAAAATAAATAAAATCTCCCAAACCTAAGTTGCCACATCCCAATTACATCAGAATTCCTGGAGTAGAACCAGGCAACAGTGTGGTTTAAATCTCTCTAGATAAGATACAGATGCTAAGTAGAAACTGAATTGCAATAGAAAGTATATATATTTTTGGAACTAAATATTCGAAATCAACTCTGTATTTTATTCCTCTAGCAAACTGCAGTTCAGACCAGGCACATTCCAGGCACTCACACATGGCCAACAGCTGCCACACTGAAGTGCAGCTCTGATGTCAGGGGGTGGAGGGCCTGAACATTCCTTTTCTGCCACAGGTGAGGGGACAGTGTCTTCCTACCAACATCTCTCTTCAGTTATGAGTGAAACAGTAGCCACAGAAAGAGCATAAGGTAGCAAGAATAAAACATCCACAGGTAGACTTGCTAAAACTCACACTTTGAGTGAAGAACCCCCCCAGATAGGCTTTGTGCGAGCCACATGGCTGTTTATTCACCTGGATGCAGGTGGGCTAATGCTGAAAGGGCATTAGTGAAGGGTGGTGGGATAGGAGTTGGTTTTACAGGTTTGGGGTGGGCAGTGGAAAGTTGCAGAGTAAGATCAGTTACAGTGGTGGGGGTAGGGGCAAGGAGTATATACACCGTAAGTTCAATTACAATGGCAGGTGGGGTAAGAGTAGTAAGATGGTAGGGTGAGGCAGGGAGTATTCACATTTTCTTAATAAGTTAAGATGGCAGGGTGGGGTGGGCCATCTTAACCAGAAGCTCTGCTGAGCTATTAGGGAAAATGGCAAATGCAGGTGGGGGCAGGTGTGATCAGCAGCTCCTCAGGAGGCTGGGGCAGAGAATCGCTTGAACCTGGGAGGCAGAGGTTGCAGTGAGCTGAGATCGCACCATTGCACTCCAGCCTGGGTAACAAGAGCGAAACTCCGTCTCAAAAAAAAAAAGAAAGGAGACAAAATGGCGGGCGCGGTGGCTCAAGCCTGTAATCCCAGCTACTCAGGAGGCTGAGGCAGGAGGATTGCTTGAACCCAGGAGGCGGAGGTTGCAGTGAGCTGAGATCGCACCATTGCACTCCAGCCTGGGTAACAAGAGCGAAACTCCATCTCAAAAAAAAAGAAAAGAAATAAATAAAATATGAGCCACAAATGATTTTAAATTTTCTAGTTGCCAAACTTTAAAAAGTATCAAACAAGTGGAATTGATTGTAACAATTCAATTAACCCAATATATCCAATATATCATTTTCATATGTGAGCAATATGTAATTACTAATTAAGTATATATCTTTTTGGAACTAAATATTCGAACCCAACTCTGTATTTGATTCCTCAAGCAAACTGCAGTTCAGACCAGGCACATTCCAGGCACTCACACATGGCCAACAGCTGCCACACTGAAGTGCAGCTCTGATGTCAGGGGGTGGAAGGCCTGAACATTCCTTTTCTGCCACAGCTGAGGGGACAGTGTCTTCCTACCAACATCTCTCTTCAGTTATGAGTGAAACAGATAGTAGCCACAGAAAGAGCATAAGGTAGCAAGAATAAAACATCCACAGGTAGACTTGCTAAAACTCACACTTTGAGTGAAGAAACCCTCAGATAGGCTTTGTGTGAGCCACATGGCTGTTTATTCACCTGGGTGCAGGTGGGCTAAGGCCGGAAAGGGCGTTAGTGAAGGGTGGTGGGATAGGAGTTGGTTTTACAGGTTTGGGATGGGCAGTGGAAAGTTGCAGAGTAAGATCAGTTACAGTGGTGGGGGTAGGGGCAAGGAGCATACACACCATAAGTTCAGTTACAATGGCAGGTGGGGTAAGAGTAATAAGATGAATGGTAGGGTGGGGCCGGGAGTGTTCACATTATCTTAATAAGTTAAGATGGCAGGTGGGGTGGGCCATCTTAGCCAGAAGCTCTGCTGAGCTACTAGGGAAAATGGCAAATGCAGGTGGGGGTAGGTGTGGTCAGCAGCTCCTCAGGAGGCTGGGGCAGAGAATCGCTTGAACCTGGGAGGCAGAGGTTGCAGTGAACCAAGATCATGCCACTGCACTCCAGCCTGGGCAACGGAGCCAGACTCCATCTCAAAAGATAAAAATAAAAATAAATAAAAATCTCCCAAACCTAAGTTGCCACATCCCAATTACATCAGAATTCCTGGAGTAGAACCAGGCAACAGTGTGGTTTAAATCTCTCTAGATAAGATACAGATGCTAAGTAGAAACTGAATTGAAAAAAAAAATCTCTCTGGGTGACAATAGAGTGCATCGAAGCTCAAATGGCACCGAGCTCAAATGCCACTACTGTAAACCAATGCTTTTAGGTAACCTAGTTGCAAATTACTTCTCAAATAAATGTAAGAACGCTTGCCACTAAGTCACGGCCCTTCAGAGTTACCGGTATTAGCAAATTAGTATTCTTTGCAGAACCAACCCTGCTATTGGTTTTGTTCCCGAATCAACCCAGCTCCTTATACACTGAGTGCATATTATGTGCAAGGCACTGTGCTAGGTGCCCTGCATTGGTGATCATTACTGTGAGAGAAAAATTTCCTGGAAAAAAGTTTGCATACCCCCAAAATAAAAAGCATGCTATATACCAAACTGAAGCAAAAATTTTAAAACCTACAGTTTCACCCAAGTGTTAGAACCTTAATACGCCTTTTGGAACATTAAAATCTGTATGATCATGTCCTGAGTGAGCATGTTCTACAATCAAACAACAAAAATGCTGTTCTGATTCTGAGATACTGAGTTAGCATTTTGTGCAAATATGTACTATTTAATTTTTTATTACTATATAGCATGCAAACAGAAATACATACACAAACCATGCTGGCCAGGCTGATCTCAAACTCCTGACCTCAGCCTCCCACATGGCTGGGATGGGCAGCCCCCTGGCACCAAGCAGCCTGAAAGTGCTGCAGCCCAGAAGCTAAACTGAGCCAAATGGCTGGGATTACAGACATGAGTTACCATTTACAAGAACAGTCTTTTTTGGGCATTGACTATATACCAGATTTTATCCTAGTAGTTTTTCATATACTAACGCATAATGCCATAAAATAATCTATGAGAGGAATAGTAGTATTCTTCCACTTTTGTAAAAATATTTTGCCAAATATTCAGTACACACTAGAGCTTTGTATTTTCCCCATGTGTCTAACTTATAATTTATCTCAAAGGGACATATGAGCCAATATACAGAATAACTAGAAAAGAATGTCCTGTTCTCTAATTTGCAAGAATAAAAGACCAAAACAAAAATAATTAAAGAGAAAAATAAAAAAACAAAAATAAATTTAAAAAACAAGAATGTCCAGTGCAGTTTCCAGAACTGAGGAGATTAATGAAAACAAGAAGGCAGCAACACAAAACTGATGGAAGCATCAAGTGATGCTCACATTTCATGTACACACTCAAAGAAATGGTAACAATATACACATAAACAGTGAGAGTAGAACATTTCTGTATGAATCAAATTGAAAACTATTTCAAATCATGTGACAATTATAAAACTCTTTGTGGATGCTTTTTTGTGTTTCTTAAACAAACTGTAAAGACCAACACAGCCAGGTGCAGTGGCTCACGCCTGTAATCCCAGCACTTTGGGAGGCTGAGGCGGGTGGATTACCTGAGGTCAGGAGTTTGAGACCAGTCTGACCAACATGGTGAAACCCTGTCTCCAAAAAAAAAAAAAGACCAACACATCAGCCAGGTGTGGTGGCTCACACCTGCAATCCCAGCACTTTGAGAGGCCAAGGCAGGTGGATCACCTGAGTTCGGGAGTTCAAGACCAGCCTGACCAACATGGAGAAACTCCATCTCTAATAAAAATACAAAATTAGCCATGATGGCGCATGCCTGTAATCCCAGCTACTAGTGAGGCTGAAGCAGGAGAATCACTTGAAACCCAGAGTCAGAGGTTGCGGAGAGCCAAGATCACGCCATTGCACTCCCACCTGGGCAACAAGAGCAAGACAGTCTCAAAAAAAGAAAAAAAGCAGGGTGCGGTGGCTCACACCTGTAATCCCAGCACTTTGGGAGGCCGATGGGGGTAGATCATGAGGTCAGAAGTTCAAGACCAGCCTGGCCAACATGGTGAAACCCCGCCTCTACAAAAATATCAAAAATTAGCTGGGTGTGGTGGCATGCACCTGTAATCCCAGCTACTCTGGAGGCTGAAGCAGGAGAATCAGTTGAGCCCAGGAGGCCGAGGCTGTGGTGGGCAGAGATCACGCCATTGCACTCCAGCCTGGGCAAGACTCCATCTCGAAAAAAAACAAAGCGGCCGGGCGCGGTGGCTCAAGCCTGTAATCCCAGCACTTTGGGAGGCTGAGGCAGGTGGATCAGGAGGTCAAGATATCGAGACCATCCTGGTCAACGTGGTGAAACTCCGTCTCTACTCAAAATACAAAAATTAGCTGGGTGTGGTGGCATGCACCTGTAATCCCAGCTACTCTGAGGCTGAAGCAGGAGAATCACTTGAACCCAGGAGGCGGAGGTTGCGGTGAGCCGAGATCGCGCCATTGCACTCCAGCCTGGGCAACAAGAGCAAGACAGTCTCAAAAAAAAAAAAAAGCAGGGTGCGGTGGCTCACACCTGTAATCCCAGCACTTTGGGAGGCTGATGGCAGGTGGATCAGGAGGTCAAGATATCGAGACCATCCTGGCCAACATGGTGAAACCCCACCTCTACAAAATATCAAAAATTAGCTGGGCATGGTGGCGCGTGCCTGTAATCCCAGCTACTCAGGAGGCTGAGGCAGGAGAATCACTTGAACCCAGGAGGCGGAGGTTGCGGTGAGCCGAGATCGCGCCATTGCACTCCAGCCTGGGTAACAAGAGCGAAACTCCGTCTCCAAAAAAAAAAAAAAAAAACACCTCTGAGAGGTGGATACTGGGTGTCCCATAATTCCCAACAAAATTTAAATGATGGGCCAGTCTGTTTCTGTTTCCCTATCACTATAAAAACTAAATACAACTGGGCGTGGTGGCTCACACCTGTAATCCCAGCACTTTGGGAGGCCAAGGCGAGCAGATCACGACGTCAGGACTTCCAGACTAGCCCAACCAACACAGTGAAACCTCGTGTCTACTAAAAATACAAAAATTAGACATGCATGGTGGCACTCGCCTGTAGTCCCAGCTACTTGGAAAACTAAGGCAGGAGAATCACTTGACCCAGGAGGTGGAAGTTGCAGTGAGCTGAGATCGCAACATTGCACTTCAGCCTGGGCAACAGAGGAAAACTCTGTCTCAAAACAAAACAACAACAACAAAAACTAAATATAGAGAGATTAGAGGGATATAGAAAAGTACTGAGGGACTTTTTATAGTCGTGTTGATATTTACTTTCTCATAGCTCCTGGAACAGCTACTAGATCTGCAGCAATGTAAAATAGGTTGCTGGGTGAAATGTCTCTACAAGCACTGGTTTTAATTTTAAAAGGAAAGAAATTAGGTCCCAAATATATAGTCCTTTGCTCCATTTATTTGCTCTTGGGTTTGAGAAAATTGTGAGATCCAGCTCTGAAGAGACACCAACAGCAGCCACACAGAAGTCTGATCTCTAATCAGTACCGTGAGAGAGAATCAGAGTGAGGCCAGACCTGAACAAACCTCAGAAGAGGGTAGATCCAGGTAGGGCTGGGGGAGGGAGCCGGCCCTCAGCTTCTCCTTTCTATGCTGCTGGCTTATTTCCAGTTGTATCTTTTCTAAACCTGACCCACAAGAACTTGACTCCCAGAATTTTTCCAATTTTAACTGTTTAAGCCTTATCCCTATCTCTTCTGCATAATACAATAACAACTAATATAATCAAAATATGTAGGTCTTTCTAGAAAAATTGTGTTAGAAACTATTCATTCTTAACAAGGAAAAAGCAATAGCAATAATAATTGTAACAACTCCTGTCCATGGATGGCCCTTCAGGTGGTGACATCAGAACTCACAAGAACATAGACCAGTGTCCCCTCGGCCTCCCAAAGTGCTTTGTTTTAATCACATTATCCCCTTCTTCCCCATCCCCCAGTTGTATCTTTTCTAAACCTGACCAACAAGAACTTGACTCCCAGAATTTTTCCAATTTTAATGGTTTAAGCCTTATCCCTATCTCTTCTGCATAATACAATAACAACTAATATAATCAAAACATGTAGGTCTTTCTAGAAAAATTATATTAGAAACTATTGATTCTTAACAAGGAAAAAGCAATATTAATTGACCTCAGATGATCCACCTGCCTTGGCTTCCCAAAGTGGTGGGATTAGAGGCATGCACCACTACGCCTGGCTAATATTTTTGTATTTTTATTGGAGACCGGTCTCTCCACATTGGTCAGGCTGGTCTTGAACTCCTGACCTCAGATGATCCACCTGCCTTGGCTTCCCAAAGTGCTTTGTTTTAATCACATTATCCCCTTCTTCCCCATCCCCCCAGACGGAGTTTCACTCTTGTTGCCCAGGCTAGAGTGCAACCTTGGCTCACCACAACCTCTGCCTCCCAGGTTCAAGCACAATTCTCCTGCCTCAGCCTCCGAGAGTACCTGGGATTACAGGCATGCACCACTACGCCTGGCTAATATTTTGTATTTTTATTAGAGATGGGTCTCTCCATGTTGCTCAGGCTGGTCTTGAACTCCTGACCTCAGATGATCCACCTGCCTTGGCTTCCCAAAGTGGTGGATTACAGGCATGAGCCACCTCATCAAGCCTCTGATCACACTAGTCTTAATTCAATCATTTATCCACTGGCTCTAGAACAAAAATGCCTTGATGGTAGTGTCGATTACTTCTTCACCTGTTTTTCCTTTCTTTAAAGATGGGGTTTCACCACGATGGCCAGGCTGGTCTTGAACTCCTGACCTCAGGTAATCCACCCACCTCGGCCTCCCAAAGTGCTAGGATTACAGGCATGAGCCGCTGCACCCGGCTTCACCTGTTTTTCTAATGGCCAAATAAAATGGAAGCAATTTGTTTTCCTATCAGTTTGGACCTCCAGACCTCCTACTTGTTTGTTTTTACCCAAGTATCAGAAAACTGGAGCAGCTTCCATTTGGACACCAAATAAGGATATTCCTTCTATGAGGAAAGAAATAAGCCCTGGATTAGTCATTCTTTCTCTGAGATGGGAAGAAGGTTATACTCTATCATCCGCCTGAGCTCAGACTGCACAGGAGATCCCCAAATGTCTCAAAGACTCCTAGGTGCTAGTGAGGGAATCTGCAGTGGCCCTGGGCTGATGCTCCAGTAATTATTCAAACAGTGGAGACTCAGGCTGACTCAGTAGGGCCTGAATAAAAAAGAGAACAGCCCAAGGCCGGGTGCGGTGGCTCACACCTATAATCCCAGCAGTTTGGGAGGCCACGGTGGATCGCAAGGTCAAGAGATCAAGACCATCCTGGTGAACATGGTGAAACCCCATCTGTACTAAAAACACAGAAATTAGCTGGGCATGGTGGTACACGCCTGTAGTCCCAGCTACTTGAGAGGCTGAGGCAGGAGAATTGCTTGAACCCAGGAGGGGGAGGTTGAGGTGAGCCAAGATCGTGCCATTGCACTCCAGCCTGGGTAACAAGAGCCAAACTCCATCTCAAAAAAAAAGAGAACAGCCCTTAATTCTCAACCCAGATCTGGTATTACCTATACCTGGTCAGCTAACTGTTGGGTAAACAAATGAGAATATCCTTTTCCAGTAGCACAATTTATACATAGGAGATGGAGTTGTATTTATGGCTCTAGACAGTGGTGGCCCTGCCCTCCCTCTGCTAAGGTGCTTCTAGTTTTTTTTTTTTTTTGAGAAATGGGGTTTCACCATGTTAGTCAGGCTGGTCATGAACTCCTGACCTCAAGTGAGCCACCTGCCTTCGCCTCCCAAAGTGCTAGGATTACAGGTGTGAGCACCATGCCTGGCTTTTTTTTTTTTTTTTGGTGCTTCTTTACACTTAGAGATTCTCCTACCAGATTCAGTTTACATGAGGACCCCCTCACACAACTGCAGCAGCTCTTGAACAAGATCCAAAGTCTGGCCCTGTCTTGTGAATCCCAGACGGATGTCAGACCTTCTGTGTAGATTCTAGAAACCATTAATCTGGCTCTGTATTCTGGGCGTTACAGTGACAAGAGGAAAGCTGGAGGAGAAATCCCCACAAAAGGCTGCTCTAACACATACTCGAAAACCCCAGAACATGACCTCAAAATTTGGAACACAGATTTAGGATCTGGAGGGTCAGGGAAGCAAGCTACAGGCACCCTTGGCACATTCATGGGCATTTGGGCAAGAGAATGAGTGAATGTTTCCATTCTCAGGCCCACACAATGCAAGAGTGTGAACCTGGTTGGGTTTTCAGGCCATGTGGTATTTGAATCCCTTTCGCATCTGAAGAAGCCAGGGGCATGAAAAGGCAAAGCTGGAATTGTTGATTGCTGCCCTTTAGTTATTTTTGTAGAAATCTAGTCACACTGCACTATTAAGGGTCATAGATCACAAATAGGCAGAAAGACCATTCTGCCTGCAGATGTGGAGGGCAGTGTGTATTTTGCTGCACCATTGTGGGTTGTGACTGGTAGCCCAAGAGGGAAAGGTCCATACAGAGAAAAGCCTGGTGGACACGTCATGTGTTCATATCCTGTCTAGGAATTATGGGCAATGTTAGAGAAATATAATTTAAAAAAAATTATCTGCAGCCTCAGAAAAACTATTCACAATGGTAGAACAGAAAGAAAACTGTTTCATTACACAATTAGACCAGAATGTGAGGGCATTATTGACAAACTGCCAAGAGACTGCAAAAGACACTCAATCGCAAATAGCCACCATAAAATTAGTTCTCAAGTAGAAGAGCTGACAGCACCATTTGTCACACACCGAGTCGGGAACTACTCGGGGCTGCAGATGCAGAGCTGCCCAGAGAGGTCCAGACGGGGCGCGGCGCAGGGACAGACGAGGGGTCCTGGCTGCGGGACCAGCCGCCATCCTGCGGCGAGGGGCCTGGGGCGGAGCTGCGCCAGCGGGGACTCAGGTCGGCGATTCGGGAGCGGACTGTGGGGAGGCCTGTCCAGCCGGTTTCACAGCCCGCTCTCCCCTCTCGGGATGCCCTACCCGGCACACTCACCCTTTCCCAGTTTCCAGGATGCCCTCGCATCTTAGCTGTGCGTCTCCCAGGAACTGCAGATCACACGGCAACAGAAGCTGTGACAAAGTCACCGGGGTACACCGAGGAGCCGGAGCGAGAGACAAAGGTCTCGCCAAGGCCGGAAGCCACGCCCTCCTTCCCAACTGCGCGCCTGATTGGACGGTTCCCACGCGGCGCAGCTGACTGCATAAAGCCCCAGGCCCACCTCACCCCCACCCTCCCAGCTTTACTGCATTTTAGGGACAGGAAAACCGGCTCAAGCAGGCGGGGTCACGGGCCCAAGGAATTCCAGACAATTGAGAAGTGAGCTGAGGCTTGAAATACACTTGCTCTTTTCCTTACCTGGATCGGCTTGAATAATGCATCTTAGTAGCTACTTAAAGGTAAGAAGGAAAACACTTGGATACCTTTTTAAACAACCTTTTAATCGTTTTGATACTGCAGAAAAGACCCTCATCCCATCTCTGAGCCCGTCTTTTGCCATGCCGTACCCCACTGCTGACCACATCGTGGAGTGGCCATTAGAAATGGGGGGGAGGCTCAAGCCTGTAATCCTAACACTTTGGGAGACCGAGGCGGGTGGATCACGAGGTAAAGAGATTGAGACCATCCTGGTCAACATGGTGAAACCTCGTCTCTACGAAAAATACAAAAAATTAGCTGGGCATGGTGGCACACACCTGTAATCTCAGCTACTCAGGAGGCTGAGGAAGGAGAATTGCTTGAACCCAGGAGGCAGAGGTTGCCGTGAGCCGAGATCACACCATTGCACTCCAGCCTGGGTAACAAGAGCGAAATTCCGTCTCAAAAAAAAAAAAAAAAAATTAGGGGCCCAAAGTGGCTCCGGCCGGATGTCGTGGCGCTTGCGAAGGCGAGGCCAAGAGTTCAAGGCCAACCAACCTCAGCAACCTTACAAGCTCTCATTGCTTGGCATAAATAAATAAATAAATAAATAAATAAATTGAGGCCGGGCGCTGTGGCTCACGCCTAATCCCAGCATTTTGAGAGGCCGAGGCGGGTGGATCAGGAGGTCAAGAGATCGAGACCATACTGGTCAACATGATGAAACCCCATCTCTACTAAAAATACAAAAAATTAGCTGGGCATGGTGGTGCGCGCCTGTAGTCCCAGCTACTCGGGAGGCTGAGGCAGGAGAATTGCCTGAACCCAGGAGGCGGAGGTTGCGGTGAGCCGAGATCTAGCCATTGCACTCCAGCCTAGGTAACAAGAGCGAAACTCAGTCTCGAAAAAGAAATGGGGGTGAGGGGGCCCGGCTCGTTGGCTCATGCCTGTAATCCCAGCACTTCGGGAGGTCGAGGCGGGCGGATCACTTTGAGGTCAGGAGATCAAGAGCAGCCTGGCCAATATGGTGAAACCCTGTCTCTATTAAAAAAAAAAAAAGGACAAATTGTTAAATTATAGCCTAAAGCTGCCCCCATTTCTGTTTAATTTTGGTCACTACGTGTTTTGTACCTAGTAAACTGAAACTTAACTGGATATATAAATAGGCTGTAACCCATTATTGTACCAACCACAGGTTTTTTGCCAATAAAAGAACATCAAGTGTTCAAATCATAATCAAATAAAGCAAATCTCAACCTGTAATCAATCTGGCTGCTTCTGTACCTCGCTTTCATTTTCTGTATGTCACTTTGCTTTTGCTGTCTATAAATCTGTTTTCACCATGTTAGTCAGGCTGGTCATGAACTCCTGACCTCAAGTGAGCCACCTGCCTTGCCTCCCAAAGTGCTGGGATTACAGGTGTGAGCACCATGCCTGGCTTTTTTTTTTTTTGAGAAATGGGGTTTCACCATGTTAGTCAGGCTGGTCATGAACTCCTGACCTCAAGTGAGCCACCTGCCTTGCCTCCCAAAGTGCTGGGATTACAGGTGTGAGCACCATGCCTGGCTTTTTTTTTTTTTGAGAAATGGGGTTTCACCATGTTAGTCAGGCTGGTCATGAACTCCTGACCTCAAGTGAGCCACCTGCCTTGCCTCCCAAAGTGCTGGGATTACAGGTGTGAGCACCATGCCTGGCTTTTTTTTTTTTTGAGAAATGGGGTTTCACCATGTTAGTCAGGCTGGTCACAAACTCCTGACCTCAAGTGAGCCACCTGCCTTGCCTCCCAAAGTGCTGGGATTACAGGTGTGAGCACCATGCCTGGCTTTTTTTTTTTTTGAGAAATGGGGTTTCACCATGTTAGTCAGGCTGGTCATGAACTCCTGACCTCAAGTGAGCCACCTGCCTTGCCTCCCAAAGTGCTGGGATTACAGGTGTGAGCACCATGCCTGGCTTTTTTTTTTTTTGAGAAATGGGGTTTCACCATGTTAGTCAGGCTAGTCACAAACTCCTGACCCCAAGTGAGCCACCTGCCTTTGCCTCCCAAAGTGCTGGGATTACAGGTGTTTGCACCATGCCCAGCTTTTTTTTTTTTTGGTGCTTCTTTACACTTAGAGATTCTCCTACCAGATTCAGTTTACATGAGGACCCCCTCACACAACTGCAGCAGCTCTTGAACAAGATCCAAAGTCTGGCCCTGTCTTGTGAATCCCAGACGGATGTCAGCCCTTCTGTGTAGATTCTAGAAACCATTAATCTGGCTCTGTATTCTGGGCGTTACAGTGACAAGAGGAAAGCTGGAGGAGAAATCCCCACAAAAGGCTGCTCTAACACATACTCGAAAACCCCAGAACATGACCTCAAAATTTGGAACACAGATTTAGGATCTGGAGGGTCAGGGAAGCAAGCTACAGGCACCCTTGGCACATTCATGGGCATTTGGGCAAGAGAATGAGTGAAATGTTTCCATTCTCAGGCCCACACAATGCAAGAGTGTGAACCTGGTTGGGTTTTCAGGCCATGTGGTATTTGAATCCCTTTCGCATCTGAAGAAGCCAGGGGCATGAAAAGGCAAAGCTGGAATTGTTGATTGCTGCCCTTTAGTTATTTTTGTAGAAATCTAGTCAAACTGCACTATTAAGGGTCATAGATCACAAATAGGCAGAAAGACCATTCTGCCTGCAGATGTGGAGGGCAGTGTGTATTTTGCTGCACCATTGTGGGTTGTGACTGGTAGCCCAAGAGGGAAAGGTCCATACAGAGAAAAGCCTGGTGGACACGTCATGTGTTCATATCCTGTCTAGGAATTATGGGCAATGTTAGAGAAATATAATTTAAAAAAAATTATCTGCAGCCTCAGAAAAACTATTCACAATGGTAGAACAGAAAGAAAACTGTTTCATTACACAATTAGACCAGAATGTGAGGGCATTATTGACAAACTGCCAAGAGACTGCAAAAGACACTCAATTGCAAATAGCCACCATAAAATTAGTTCTCAAGTAGAAGAGCTGACAGCACCATTTGTCACGCACCGAGTCGGGATTCTGCCCTGATGACCCGCCTGTAGATCCCTGAACAACAATGCAGAGCTGCCCAGAGAACTCCAGACGGGGCGCGGCGCAGGGACAGACGAGGGGTCCTGGCTGCGGGACCAGCCGCCATCCTGCGGCGAGGGGCCTGGGGCGGAGCTGCGCCAGCGGGGACTCAGGTCGGCGATTCGGGAGCGGACTGTGGGGAGGCCTGTCCAGCCGGTTTCACAGCCCGCTCTCCCCTCTCGGGATGCCCTACCCGGCACACTCACCCTTTCCCAGTTTCCAGGATGCCCTCGCATCTTAGCTGTGCGTCTCCCAGGAACTGCAGATCACACGGCAACAGAAGCTGTGACAAAGTCACCGGGGTACACCGAGGAGCCGGAGCGAGAGACAAAGGTCCCCGCCAAAGGCCGGAAGCCACGGCCTCCTTTCCAACTGCGCGCCTGATTGGACGGTTCCCACGCGGCGCAGCTGACTGCATAAAGCCCCAGGCCCACCTCACCCCCACCCTCCCAGCATTACTGCATTTTAGGGACAGGAAAACCGGCTCAAGTAGGCAGGGTCACAGGCCCAAGGAATTCCAGACAATTGAGAAGTGAGCTGAGGCTTGAAATACACTTGCTCTTTTCCTTACCTGGATCGGCTTGAATAATGCATCTTAGTAGCTACTTAAAGGTAAGAAGGAAAACACTTGGATACCTTTTTAAACAACCTTTTAATCGTTTTGATACTGCAGAAAAGACCCTCATCCCATCTCTGAGCCTGTCTTTTGCCATGCCGTACCCCACTGCTGACCACATCGTGGGTGGCCATTAGAAATGGGGGAGGCTCAAGCCTGTAATCCTAACACTTTGGGAGACCGAGGCGGGTGGATCACGAGGTAAAGAGATTGAGACCATCCTGGTCAACATGGTGAAACCTCGTCTCTGAAAAATACAAAAATTAGCTGGGCATGGTGGCACACACCTGTAATCTCAGCTACTCAGGAGGCTGAGGCAGGAGAATTGCTTGAACCCAGGAGGTGGAGGTTGCAGTGAGCCGAGATCACGCCATTGCACTCCAGCCTGGGTAACAAGAGCCAAACTCCATCTCAAAAAAAAAAAAAAAAAGAGAACAGTCCTTAATTCTCAACCCAGATCTGGTATTACCTATACCTGGTCAGCTAACTGTTGGGTAAACAAATGAGAATATCCTTTTCCAGTAGCACAATTTATACATAGGAGATGGAGTTGTATTTATGGCTCTAGACAGTGGTGGCCCTGCCCTCCCTCTGCTAAGGTGCTTCTTGCTTTTTTTTTTTTTGAGAAATGGGGTTTCACCATGTTAGTCAGGCTGGTCATGAACTCCTGACCTCAAGTGAGCCACCTGCCTTGCCTCCCAAAGTGCTGGGATTACAGGTGTGAGCACCATGCCTGGCTTTTTTTTTTTTTGAGAAATGGGGTTTCACCATGTTAGTCAGGCTGGTCACAAACTCCTGACCTCAAGTGAGCCACCTGCCTTGCCTCCCAAAGTGCTGGGATTACAGGTGTGAGCACCATGCCTGGCTTTTTTTTTTTTTGAGAAATGGGGTTTCACCATGTTAGTCAGGCTGGTCATGAACTCCTGACCTCAAGTGAGCCACCTGCCTTGCCTCCCAAAGTGCTGGGATTACAGGTGTGAGCACCATGCCTGGCTTTTTTTTTTTTTGAGAAATGGGGTTTCACCATGTTAGTCAGGCTGGTCACAAACTCCTGACCTCAAGTGAGCCACCTGCCTTGCCTCCCAAAGTGCTGGGATTACAGGTGTGAGCACCATGCCTGGCTTTTTTTTTTTTTGAGAAATGGGGTTTCACCATGTTAGTCAGGCTGGTCATGAACTCCTGACCTCAAGTGAGCCACCTGCCTTGCCTCCCAAAGTGCTGGGATTACAGGTGTGAGCACCATGCCTGGCTTTTTTTTTTTTTGAGAAATGGGGTTTCACCATGTTAGTCAGGCTGGTCACAAACTCCTGACCTCAAGTGAGCCACCTGCCTTGCCTCCCAAAGTGCTGGGATTACAGGTGTGAGCACCATGCCTGGCTTTTTTTTTTTTTGAGAAATGGGGTTTCACCATGTTAGTCAGGCTGGTCATGAACTCCTGACCTCAAGTGAGCCACCTGCCTTGCCTCCCAAAGTGCTGGGATTACAGGTGTGAGCACCATGCCTGGCTTTTTTTTTTTTTGAGAAATGGGGTTTCACCATGTTAGTCAGGCTGATCTCAAACTCCTGACCTCAGCCTCCCACATGGCTGTTTATTCACCTGGGTGCAGGTGGGCTAAGGCCGGAAAGGGCGTTAGTGAAGGGTGGTGGGATAGGAGTTGGTTTTACAGGTTTGGGATGGGCAGTGGAAAGTTGCAGAGTAAGATCAGTTACAGTGGTGGGGGTAGGGGCAAGGAGCATACAAACCATAAGTTCAGTTACAATGGCAGGTGGGGTGGGCCATCTTAGCCAGAAGCTCTGCTGAGCTACTAGGGAAAATGGCAAATGCAGGTGGGGGTAGGTGTGGTCAGCAGCTCCTCAGGAGGCTGGGGCAGAGAATCGCTTGAACCTGGGAGGCAGAGGTTGCAGTGAGCCGAGATCACGCCATTGCACTCCAGCCTGGGCAACGGAGCCAGACTCCATCTCAAAAAAAAAAAAATTAGGGGCCCAAAGTGGCTCGGCCGGATGTCGTGGCGCTATGGGCGAGGCCAAGAGTTCAAGGCCAACCAACCTCAGCAACCTTACAAGCTCTCATTGCTTGGCATAAATAAATAAATTGAGGCCGGGCGCTGTGGCTCACGCCTCTAATCCCAGCATTTTGAGAGGCCGAGGCGGGTGGATCACGAGGTAAAGAGATTGAGACCATCCTGGTCAACATGGTGAAACCTCGTCTCTGAAAAATACAAAAATTAGCTGGGCATGGTGGCACACACCTGTAATCTCAGCTACTCAGGAGGCTGAGGAAGGAGAATTGCTTGAACCCAGGAGGCAGAGGTTGCCGTGAGCCGAGATCACACCATTGCACTCCAGCCTGGGTAACAAGAGCGAAATTCCGTCTCAAAAAAGAAAAAAAAAAAAAAAAAAATTAGGGGCCCAAAGTGGCTCGGCCGGATGTCGTGGCGCTTGCGAAGGCGAGGCCAAGAGTTCAAGGCCAACCAACCTCAGCAACCTTACAAGCTCTCATTGCTTGGCATAAATAAATAAATAAATAAATAAATTGAGGCCGGGCGCTGTGGCTCACGCCTCTAATCCCAGCATTTTGAGAGGCCGAGGCGGGTGGATCAGGAGGTCAAGAGATCGAGACCATACTGGTCAACATGATGAAACCCCATCTCTACTAAAAATACAAAAAATTAGCTGGGCATGGTGGTGCGCGCCTGTAGTCCCAGCTACTCGGGAGGCTGAGGCAGGAGAATTGCCTGAACCCAGGAGGCGGAGGTTGCGGTGAGCCGAGATCTAGCCATTGCACTCCAGCCTAGGTAACAAGAGCGAAACTCAGTCTCGAAAAGAAATGGGGTGAGGGGCCCGGCTCGTTGGCTCATGCCTGTAATCCCAGCACTTTGGGAGGCCGAGGCGGGCGGATCACCTGAGGTCAGAAGATCAAGACCAGCCTGGCCAATATGGTGAAACCCTGTCTCTATTAAAAAAAAAAAAAAGACATATTGTTAAATAAATTATAGCCTAAAGCTGCCCCATTTCTGTTTAATTTTGGTCACTACGTGTTTTGTACCTAGTAAACTGAAACTTAACTGGATATATAAATAGGCTGTAACCCATTATTGTACCAACCACAGGTTTTTTGCCAATAAAAGAACATCAAGTGTTCAAATCATAATCAAATAAAGCAAATCTCAACCTGTAATCAATCTGGCTGCTTCTGTACCTCGCTTTCATTTTCTGTATGTCACTTTGCTTTTGCTGTCTATAAATCTGTTTTCATTATGTGGCTGTGCTGGAGTCTCTCTGAGCCTACTCTGGATCCACAGGCTGCCCAATTTGCAAATCATTCCATGCTCAATTAAACTCTGTTAAATTTAATTTCTCTAAAGATTTTTTCTTTTAAAAGATTTCAATTATTTTCTTTTTTCTTTCTTCCTTTTTTTTTTTTTTTAGTAAAATGGGGTTTCACCCTGATGGCCAGGCTGGTCTTGAACTCCTGACCTCAGGTGATCCGCCCACCTCTGCTAGGATTACAGGCGTGAGCCACTGCACCCGGCCATTTCAATTATTTTCTTTCTCCCTTCCTTCCCTTCCTCCCCTTCCTTTCCTGTCCTTTCCCTCCCTCCCTCCCTCCCTCCCTCCCTCCCTTCCCTTCCCTCCCTCCCTCCCTCCCTCCCTTCTCCTCCCCTCTCCTCCCTTTCCTTCCCCTCCCCTCCCCTTCCCTTCCTTCCCTTCCTTCTAACTCTTTTTTTTTAGACAGAGTTTCACTCTGTCGGCCAGGCTACAGTGCAGTGGTGCAATCTCGGCTCACTGCAGCCTCCACCTCCTAGGTTCAAGGGATTCTCCTGGCTCAGCCTCCCAAGTAGCTGGGACTACAGGTGCACACCACCATGCCTGGTTAATTTTTTTGTATTTCTTTTTTTTTTTAAAGACAGGGTTTCACCATGTTGGTCAGGCTGGTCTTGAACTCCCAACCTCAGGTGATCCATCCGTCTTGGCTTCCAAAGTGCTCGGATTACAGGTGTGAGCCACGATGCCCAGACAATTTTTTTGTATTTTTAGTAGAGATGGGGTTTCACTGTTAGCCAGGAGGGTCTCGACCTTCTGACCTCATGATCTGCTTGTCTCAGCCTCCCAAAGTGCTGGGATTACAGGTGTGAGCCACTGCACCCGGCCAGATTTCAAATATTTTCTGTGATGAAAAACAAATAATGTGCTGTTTGGGCTTTGATTTTCTAATCTCACCCCTCAGCGCTTTCCCCAAATTACTTTATGTCTTTTCAAAATGCTTCTCCAATTTCTTTTCTTTCTTTTTTTGGGGGAGCGGGGACAGGGTCTCCCTCTGTCACCCCATCTTGATTGCAGTGGTGTAACCCCTCATAGCTCATTGCAACCTTGACCTTCCAGGCTCAAGCAATCCTCCTGCCTCTGCCACCTAAGTAGCTTGGACTACAGGCATGCACCACCATGGCTGGCTAATTTCTTCACTTTTGTCATGGAAACAGAATCTTATTATGTTGCTCAGGCTGTACTGGAACTCCTGAGCTCACATAAATCTCCCATCTCAACCTCCCAAAGTGCTAAAAATATAGGTGTGAGCAACCTTATACTTCTGCAATTTCCTGTGAGAATTATTTCCAATGATAAAAAGTACTATATGAGCACAAATCTAAAAGGAATCTGACTTCTTCCGCAGAAGTGTCACTCTCCAGGATTTCAAGAGTCTAGGGCAGGGCATCTACTTTAGTAGTGTGATCTATGGAGGTGCATGGGCTTTAGAGTCAGATAAAGTTGATCCTGAGTCTCAGCCCAGCCACTTGGAGCCATGGGTCTTTGCACAAATTTCTTGATGTGGAAGAGTTCTAAATAGCACATATGCAAAAAAGATAGAATGATACCAATTGCAAACTGACAACATTCTATTTTGGCGGGGGGGAACGGAGTCTCACTCTGTCACCCAGGCTGGAGTGCAGTGGCACAATCTTGGCTCACTGCAACTTCCACCTCCCAGGTTCAAGCAATTCTCCTGCCTTAGCCTCCCGAGCAGCCAGGATTACAGGCGCGTGCCACCACACCTGGCTAATTTTTGTATTTTTAGTAGAGACAGGGTTTCACCATCATGGTCAGGATGGTCTCGATCTCCTGACCTTGTAATCAGCCTGCCTTTGCCTCCTAAAGTGCTGGGATTACAGGTGTGAGCCACCGCACCCTGTGAAAACTGATGACATTCTTTCATCCCTCTTGTATCTAAGGCCATAGCCAAGTGCTCTTAGAGCTGTTTTCATCAAGATCGGGAATCTGTTTTCCAAACCCTACATCTGGCTGGCCTTATTTGCTCAGGTAAATAGAAACCTGAGAACATGATAGTGGGCTAGTCTGGGGCCTGGGCTCAAATAGTCTTGACTGCCTCTGGTTTTTCTTTTAGAATGCTGCCATCTCCATAAATAATGCCCATGTTAGCCAGCTGGAAAATAAGATACCATGAAGAGAAGAAGCAAGATGGCCCCGTTGATCATTCAGCCCAGCATCTGATCAGAAGCAGAAGCTCACCCTTAGAAGCAGAGCTGGCTAGTCAACAAGGAGTTGCTGATACATGTCTCAAGGAGCTCAGCTGAGACCAGAAGAATGGCCCCACTCAGCCCAGCCTAAATGGCTGACCATCTCAGTTATGAACTAGTAAGTTTTGGATGATTTGTTATGCTGCAATAGCTAACTAATACATGCACCCAGTGCAGATAGGATGCCAGGATTCAGGGACAGGTTGATTACCAGTTGGCTTCTAACAGTGGGCACCCTCTAGGTACTGACTTCTTCCCCTGACTTAAACTTGGATGTCTTGGCCAGGTGCAGTGGCTCATGCCTGTAATCCCAGCGCATTGGGAGGCTGAAATGGGTGGATCATGAGGTCAGGAGTTTGAGACAAGCCTGACCAATATGGTAAAACCCCGTCTCTACTAAAAATCCAAAAAAAAAAAAAAAAAAAAAAATTAGCTGGGCATGATGGTGTGCGCCTATAGTCACAGCTACTTGAGAGACTGAGACAGAAGAATCACTTGAGCCCGGGAGGCAGAGGTTGCAGTGAGCCAAGATCATGCCGCTGCATTCCAGCCTGGGCGGTAGAGCCAGACTCCATCTAAAAAAAAAAAAAAAAGTTGGATGGGTGGCTTGTAAGAGAATGTTGAGTAATGCAGAAATACTTGTAGACATATATTCATGTGATTGCTGCTTAGACTCACACAGTCCCCCACACCACAGGAAAAAACAGATAACCGCAGCCTGACTATTAGGGCCAACACCAAACAGCAAAGTATGTTTGCTTTTAATCTACTTTCTCCATATCTAAATATTGGAGCTCTACTGTATGGACAGAACTGAAGACCTAGCTTTTTTTTTTTTTCCTCCAGTGGCCCATCATCCTTCCTTCACTATTTGGACTCTAAAAGAAAGGTGGGGGCTGGGAGCGGTGGCTCACGCCTATAATCCCAGCACTTTGGGAGGCCGAGGTGGGTGGATCACGAGGTCAAGAGATCGAGACCATCCTGGTCAACAAGGTGAAACCCCGTCTCTACTAAAAATACAAAAATTAGCTGGGCATGGTGGTGCGTGCCTGTAGTCCCAGCTACTTGGGAGGCTGAGGCAGGAGAATTGCTTGAACCCAGGAGGCGGAGGTTGTGGTGAGCCAAGATCGTGCCATTGCACTCCAGCCTGGGTAACAACAGTGAAACTCTGTCTCAAAAAAAAAAGAAAGAAAGGTGGGCAACAGGTGGCCTAGAAGTTGTCTACCTGTGGTTATTTTATTCCTGCTGCCCTAAGCTCTTTCTATGGGCATTATCTGTTTCGCCGTAGGAACTAAAAAGAGGTTTGTAGGGAGAGATTATTCTTTCACTCTGGCAGAAAACAGAGTTCAGGCCCTTCACACCGCTGACATCAAAGCTGCACTTCAATGTGGCAGCTATTGGCCATGTGTGGCTACTGGTTCCTAGAATGTGCCTGGTCTGAACTGGGATGTGGTAGAAAGGTAAAATACAAAGTTAGTTGCAAAGATTTAGTTCCAAATATTCATTTATTTATTTATTTATTTTTGAGACGGAGTTTCGCTCTTGTTACCCAGGCTGGAGTGCAATGGCGTGATCTCGGCTCACTGCAACCTCCGCCTCCTGGGTTCAAGCAATTCTCCTGCCTCAGCCTCCTGAGTAGCTGGGACTACAGGTGCGCACCACCACGCCCAGCTAATTTTTGTATTTTTAGTAGAGATGGGGTTTACACCATGTTCACTAGGATGGTCTCGATCTCTTGACCTTGTGATCCACCCGCCTCGGCCTCCCAAAGTGCTGGGATTATAGGTGTGAGCCACCGTGCCCAGCCCCAAATATTCATATACTTCATCAATAATGATATATTTCTCACACAGTAAAATGATAATATTTTGAATATAATGGGTTAATTTCATTGTTAACAATCAATTCAATTAGTTTCTTGTTTGTTTTTATAGTTTGGCTACTAGAAAATTTAAAATTCACATGTGGCTTACATTTATTTTAGATGATTGCCTCCTTTTTACAATCTCAGGCTGCCTGCTCAAAGGGCCAGAAGCCAGGAAGGCCATAAAAGCTGAAGTTTCAAAATAATTGTTATTATATGCATTTGTGTATAGCCATATAATATATTATTTATTTATGCATATAACCTTATACACAAGTTTAAAGGCAAATACCCTCTGAAGTGGGCCTGGCTCTGCTCAGGGAGGAAGCCCTGTCCGAAGACGGGGTGGCCTAGCCTGTCACTCTTTCTTCTTTCAGCCCCGCATCTGATCACATCTTCTGTCACTCAAAGCCTGATGGGGCGGGGATTTAAGCAATATCCAATCAGGGACGCTGGGCTGGAAACTATCCAATCAGGCACGCAGCTGGAGCGGACTGGACAGCTTCCGGGATTGGCGGGGCCTTTGTCTCTTCTTGTAGCCGGAGCTCCCGGTCTCTACCCTGCTCTGTGTCCTCTGCTCCTAAAAGCCCAGCCTCTGTGGCCCTGTGACCTGCAGGTATTAGGAGATCCACAGCTAAGACGTCAGTACCCCCGGAAACCTAGAAATGGTGAGAGTGCCTGGTCTGACATCCCAAGAGAGGGGAAGGAGTGGGTTGGAACTGGTGGGAAGTGGCTGTGGCGGGACTCAGGCCTCCCCGCAGTCCGTTCCACAATCTGCGCCCCAGGTTCTCCTTGTCCAGCTCAGCCTCAGTCCCCTTCAGCCATAAGATGGCGGGTGCGCTAACAGCCGGGACCCCGGGTGTCCTGTCTCTTCCTTTCGCAGTGTCTGTGCCCAGGCCTGGAGCCGTCTCTGGGCAGCTCTGCACCCGCATCGCGGAGTCGCTCTCAGATTGTACAGGGACCACGGGAGGGTCGTAAAGGGAGAATCCTGGCTCGGAGTGCGGGTTCATGAATGACAAGAGCTTTGGCCCGTGGCTTTCCCAGTTCCTCTTTTCTCCTATTAAAAATATGTAGGCGTCACTGCAAAAAAACATTTAAAAAATTTTTTTCTTGAGACAGAGTTTTGCTCTTGTTGCCCAGGCTGGAGTGCAATGGCACCATCTCAGCTCACTGCCAACATCTGCCTCCCAGGTTCAAGCGATTCTCCTGCCTCAGTCCCAGAGTAGCTGGGATTACAGGCGCCTGCCACCGTGCCTGGCTAAATTATTTTGTGTTTTTGGTAGAGACGAAGTTTCCCCATGTTGGGCAGGCTGGTCTCGAACTTCAGCCTCAGGTGATCTGCCCGCCTCGGCCTCCCAAAGTGCTGGGATTGCAGGCATGAGCCACTGCACCTGGCCTAAAGAATTTAATCAAAGGAGTGATTCGGCCGGGCGCGGTGGCTCAAGCCTGTAATCCCAGCACTTTGGGAGGCCGAGGCGGGTGGATCACGAGGTCAAGAGATCGAGACCATCCTGGTCGACATGGTGAAACCCCGTCTCTACTAAAAATACAGAAAATCAGCTGGGCATGGTGGCGCGTGCCTGTAATCCCAGCTACTCAGGAGGCTGAGGCAGGAGAATTGCCTGAACCCAGGAGGCGGAGGTTGCGGTGAGCCGAGATCGCGCCATTGCACTCCAGTCTGGGTAACAAGGGCGAAACACCATCTCAAAAAAAAAAAAAAAAAAAAGGAGTGATTCAAGAATTGTATAGCACCCAGCTATGGTTTGTAGTTTATGGTCTATGGGAGAGGCTTGAAAGAAAGTCATTTATAGAATGCATGATGAAGAAAACTAAATTTAGTTATTGGTTAGGTACAGTAATGTAGTTTCTGAATTTGTACAATAAAGGTGAAGATTTTCCGTTTATGTAATCAGAGGTTAATTATCAGTTTATAATTGTTTAAGCCTAAATTTTCTCTGAATGTAGTAATTTTTAAAAAATGCACCTGAATTAGATATTTTTTTTTTAAAGTAGGAATCCAGGGATTAGAGACACCTATGTCTAATTGCCTGACAATTTTTTTTTTTCTCCTGAAACCATACTTAATTATTTTCATACTCCATGGGGAACTGATTTTCTGCTGCATTTTTCACCTGTATCCCAAGCAGTGTCTTAAGTCTTAGCCCCCATCCCCCGTTTCTCCAGCCTCACTCTGGCTTGCAGTAAAATACTAAATTTCCAGTTTCTTCTAGCTTTTCTTTTTTTTTTTTTTTTGAGACGGAGTTTCGCTCTTGTTACCCAGGCTGGAGTGCAATGGTGCGATCTCCGCTCACCGCAACCTCCGCCTCCTGGGTTCAGGCAATTCTCCTGCCTCACCCTCCCGAGTAGCTGGGATTACAGGCACGCGCCACCATGCCCAGCTAATTTTTTGTATTTTTAGTAGAGACGGGGTTTCAGGTGTTGACCAGGATGGTCTCGATCTTTTGACCTCGTGATCCACCCGCCTCGGCCTCCCAAAGTGCTGGGATTACAGGCTTGAGCCACCGCGCCTGGCCTCTTCTAGCTTTTCTAAATGCCAGCTTTTCCTCCCTAATTCACATTATCACCTATTTGTCCTTTAGTGCACTTTTTTATGCCATATTTTAATTATTTTTGACAAAGTATTAAATAGCGCTTTTAAAAAGATTTGTTATTCATTTGTAAATATTTCCCAGGAAAAGGAAACAAAGAATAACCCCTGACACTGTATTATAGAAAATACCTGTCTCTTCCTTTTATCTTCTCTAGGCACAGAGATCTTATCAGAATGTTTTTGGGTCAAGGTTTTGCTTTGGAAAAATCTATTGGGTAATGTGTCCTTAGCCACCATTTAGTTTTTTCCTTCTCTTGGGTTTCAGTACAGTCTGGGGATAAACCAAGATGTCCATCATGGTTCTGTCAGCTAAAGCGCCTAGTGATTATCAACTTCTGGGTTATTTTCTCCCATAGGATGACCTGAGGTATGGAGTATGTCCTCTCAAGGGAGCAAGTGAATACCCTGGGGCTGACAGGAATCTTCTGGTGTACTCTTACTTTAAAAAGGTAACCCTTTGAGACATCAAAATTGCCTTCACCCAACCCAGCTTTCATTTCTTGGAGGGAGACACATTGCTGGTTGGCCAATCAGATGCTGGTATTGAGGGGAAAACACAAAAATAATTTCTGCTCCCTGGATTATCTAAGGGGGCAGAAAAATAGTAAAATAAATATAGTTAAAGAAAAATAGTGCAGAAAAAAAAGTGAAAAATTTGTTACCAAAAAAACAGTATTCCCAAAGACAGACAACAACAACAAAACTGATACCAGTGAGATGGTGTAACAGCTTGCAAAGTAAAATGTACCTGGGGCAGTCATTGGGACATAATGCAGTGTCTTCTGAATGGATGATTCTTTTTTTTTTTTTGAGACGGAGTTTTGCTCCGTCTCGGCTCACCACAACCTCCACCTCCTGCGTTCAGGCAATTCTCCTGCCTCAGCCTCCTGAGTAGCTGAGATTACAGGCACACACCACCATGCCCAGCTAATTTTTTTAGTAGAGATGGGGTTTCACCATGTTGACCAGGATGGCTTGATCTCTTGACTTCGTGATCCACCCACCTTGGCCTCCCAAAGTGTTGGGATTACAGGCATGAGCCACCGCGCCCGGCCAAAAGTCCTTTTTTTTTTTTTTTTTAAAGCTAGGGTTTCACCATGTTGGTCAGGTTGGTCTTGAACTCCTGACCTCAGGTGATGTGCCCGCCTTGGCCTCCAAAGTGCTTGGATTACAGGCGTGAGCCACCACATCCAGCCCTAAAAATTCTTATTTACCTTTTTACTTTCCAGGGTGAGTTTAGGAATTTTCTCTCGTGTGTTTTTTTATGGCTGGGTGATTTCAAACAGAATTTCAAAGCTTAGCTTTTAGAATGCTACCACAGAAAAGAAGAGGCAAAATCTCTATTTCATTTTGGCTGTAGCAAATGAATACATTTCCACGACAAAATGTGATAGATAATGGGTGAGTTACATAGATTCATTAAGACATCTGTTTCTGGCCGGGCGCGGTGGTTCACGCCTGTAATCCCAGCACTTTAGGAAGCCAAGGCGGGTGGATCACGAGGTCAAGACAAGACCATCCTGGCCAACATGGTTAAACCTTGTCTCAACTAAAAAAAAAAAAAAAATGGAAAAAACCCATCTGTTTCTTTTGGTTTCAGGGTAAATTTGTGACAGTGAATATCTATATTCAAATCCTGTTATATTGATTTTTGAGTTTCATGCTAAATTTTATTAGATGAACCTTCGTACTGTCTTTTTTTTTTAAATAATTTTCTTTTTTATAAAAAAAGACAGGGTTTCACCATGTTGGCCAGGCTGGTCTTGAACTCCTAACCTCAGGTGATTCACCCGCCTTGGCTTCTCAAAGTGCTGAGATTACAGGTATGAGCCACTATGCCAGGTCTTTTTTTTTCCTTTCTTTTTTTTTTTTTTTTTTTTATGAGAAGCCTCATCTGGAGGTACTGTCTAGAAGTGTTCCCATATGACTAATCATTTACTACATGATTTTATTTATTTGTTTATTTTGGAGATGGAGTCTTGTTCTGTTGTCCAGGCTGGAGTGCAATGGTGCGATCTCCGCTCACCGCAACCTCCGCCTCCTGGGTTCAGGCAATTCTCCTGCCTCAGCCTCCTGAGTAGCTGAGATTACAGGCACACACCACCATGCCCAGCTAATTTTTGTATTTTAGTAGAGACAGGGTTTCACCATGTTGACCA
This sequence comes from Saguinus midas, assembly GCA_021498475.1. Taxonomy (NCBI): domain Eukaryota; kingdom Metazoa; phylum Chordata; class Mammalia; order Primates; family Cebidae; genus Saguinus; species Saguinus midas. The sequence continues at coordinate 2,559,092 of CM038410.1, read as the reverse complement.
GGATGGCTTGATCTCTTGACTTCGTGATCCACCCACCTTGGCCTCCCAAAGTGTTGGGATTACAGGCATGAGCCACCGCCCGCCAAAAGTCCTTTTTTTTTTTTTTAAAGCTAGGGTTTCACCATGTTGGTCAGGTTGGTCTTGAACTCCTGACCTCAGGTGATTCACCCGCCTTGGCTTCTCAAAGTGCTGAGATTACAGGTATGAGCCACTATGCCAGGTCTTTTTTTTTAAATAATTTTCTTTTTATAAAAAAGACAGGGTTTCACCATGTTGGCCAGGCTGGTCTTGAACTCCTGACCTCGTGATCTGCCCAATTCTGTCTCCTAAAGTGCTGGGATTACAGGTGTGAGCCACTACACCCAGCTCAATTTTGTAATTTTTAGTAGAGATGGGGTTTCACTATGTTGGCCAGAATGGTCCCAAAGTGCTGGGATTATAGGCATGCGCCACCATGTCTGGCTAAATTTTGCATTTTAGTAGAGATGGGGTTTCACTATGTTGGCCAGAATGGTCCCAAAGTGCTGGGATTATAGGCGTGAGCTACTGTGCCCAGCCAAATTTTTTTTTTTTGAGACAGAGTCTCGCTCTGTTTCCCAGGCTGGAGTGCAGTGGTGCGATCTTGGCTCACTACAGCCTCTACCTCCCAGGTTTAAGTGAATCTCCTGCCTCAGCCTCCCAAGTAAAGTAGAGACCGGGTTTCACCATGTTGGTCAGGCTGGTCTCCAACCCCTGACCTCATAATCTGCCTGCCTCAGTCTCCCAAAGTGCTGGGATTACAGTCGTGAGCCACTTGCCTACTGCATAACTTTAAATGGAATTAATAAAATAATACATTAATTTCTGAAAAAACAGATACTTTTTTTTTTTTTTTGAGACAGAGTCTCACTCTGTGACCCAGGGCTGGAGTGCAGTGGTACCATCTCATCTCACTGCAACCTCCACCTCCTGATTCAAACAATTCTCCTGCCTCAGCCTCCTTATAGCTGGGATTATAGGCGTGAGCTACTGTGCCCAGCCAAATTTTTTTTTTTTTATGAGAAGCCTCATCTGGAGGTACTGTCTAGAAGTGTTCCCATATGACTAATCATTTACTACATGATTTTATTTTATTTGTTTATTTTGGAGATGGAGTCTTGTTCTGTTGTCCAGGCTGGAGTGCAGTGGCACAATCTTGGCTCACTGCAACCTCCACCTCCCAGGTTCAAGCGATTCTCCTGCCTCAGCCTCCCAAAGTGCTGGGATTACAGGTGTGAGCCACTGTGCCTGGCCTGCTACTTTTGCTTTTCTTATTGAGGTATAAAATACAAGCACCTTAAATTTTTCTTCCCTAATATGAACACTGTTTGAATAATTTTGCTGGATTTTTCAGACACTCAGTTTCAACAACCAAATGAATAACTCTTAACATGGAAATTCAATGTTTATTTTGAAGATGGAGTCTTGTTCTGTTGTCCAGGCTGGAGTGCAGTGGTACCATCTCATCTCACTGCAACCTCCACCTCCTGATTCAAACAATTCTCCTGCCTCAGCCTCCTGAGTAGCTGGGATTATAGGCATGCGCCACCATGTCTGGCTAAATTTTGCATTTTTTTAAATTTATTTTATTTTTATTTTATTTTATTTTATTTTTTTTGCCAATCAATGAGAGCTTGTAAGGTTGCTGAGGTTGGTTGGCCTTGAACTCTTGGCCTCGCCTTCGCAAGCGCCATGACATCCGGCCGGAGCCACTTTGGGCCCCTATTTTTTTTTTTTTTTTTTTGAGACAGAGTCTCACTCTGTGACCCAGGGCTGGAGTGCAGTGGTGCGATCTTGGCTCACTACAGCCTCTACCTCCCAGGTTTAAGTGAATCTCCTGCCTCAGCCTCCCGAGTAGCTGGGATTGCAGGCTAGCTCACCACCACACCCAACTAATTTTTGCATTTTTAGTAGAGATGGGGTTTCACTATGTTGGCCAGAATGGTCCCAAAGTGCTGGGATTATAGGCGTGAGCTACTGTGCCCAGCCAAATTTTTTTTTTTTTGAGACAGAGTCTCGCTCTGTTTCCCAGGCTGGAGTACAATGATGTGCTCCTGGGTCACTGCAACCTCTGCCTCCCGGGTTCAAGCAATTCTCCTGCCTCAGCCTCCCAAGTAAAGTAGAGACCGGGTTTCACCATGTTGGTCAGGCTGGTCTCCAACCCCTGACCTCATAATCTGCCTGCCTCAGTCTCCCAAAGTGCTAGGATTACAGGTGTGAGCCACTACACCCAGCTCAATTTTTGTAATTTTTTAGTAGAGACAAGATTTCACCATGTTGCTCAGGCTGGTTTCGAACTCCTCACCTTGTGATCCGCCTGCCTCAGCCTCCCATTGTGCTGGGATTACAGTCGTGAGCCACTTGCCTACTGCATAACTTTAAATGGAATTAATAAAATAATACATTAATTTCTGAAAAAAACAGATACTTTTTTTTTTTTTTTTTTTTTTTTTTTTGAGACAGAGTCTTACTCTAGCCCAGGCTAGAGTGCAACAGCAATCTCAGCTCACTGCAACCTCCACCTCCCAGGTTCAAGCGATTCTCCTGCCTCAGCCTCCTTATAGCTGGGATTATAGGTGCCTGCCACCATGCCCAGCTAATTTTTGTACTTTTAGTAGAGACGAGGTTTCAACATGTTGGTCAGGCTGGTCTTGAACTCCTGACCTCGTGATCTGCCCAATTCTGTCTCCTAAAGTGCTAGGATTACAGGTGTGAGCCACTGTGCCTGGCCTGCTACTTTTGCTTTTCTTATTGAGGTATAAAATACAAGCACCTTAAATTTTTCTTCCCTAATATGAACACTGTTTGAATAATTTTGCTGGATTTTTCAGACACTCAGTTTCAACAACCAAATGAATAACTCTTAACATGGAAATTCAATGTTTATTTTGAAGATGGAATCTTGTTCTGTCACCCAGACTGGAGTGCAGTGGTGACATCTTGGCTCACTGCAACCTCTGCCTGTGGAGTCCCAAAGACTCAGAGCTAAGGCCAATATTGAGCCTGCAAAGGGGGTTTATGAAAGGCCCAGTTAGTGTTTTTATGGGAAGCCTCTCCTGCAGATGTCCCAGGCTGCTCACTGCAGCCATGGAAGCAGCCTTTCTGGGGAGAGAAGCTACAAAGTCCTGGAAAGGTGGGGGCCCACAGGCAGTTAAGTTAAGATAAAAGGGGGTTGGGAGTATCTTAATGACAGTGAAGTTGTTGCTGTTTTAAGGCGGTTTCTATACTTTGTGATTTATGCTAAATAATTTGAATTCCAAAAAAGTATTGCAACAGGAGGAATACCAACTATAAAAACTTTAAGAATTGTAAGTTTAGGCAGGCAAGAGCTTTCTTTCATACAGTGGAAAATACAACATTAACAAGACGGTGGGAAGGGAATGGCATTTGGAGAGTGAAGAAATCACATTTTAGATCAGAGAATGTTTTACCCTGAAGTCAGCATATTATTTGGAGGGGCAAATAATGTTGTAAGTTGGCTTAGATTGAGGGTAGCTCAAAGTTTAGGAGCCCATGTAAAATTTTATTTAGACCACTGAACACAAATTTAGCTGGTTTTTTTTTTTTTTTTTTGAGATGGAGTCTTGCTCTGTCACCTAGGCTGGAGGGCAGTGGTACAATCTTGGCTTACTGCAAACTCTGCCTCCCAGGTTCCAGCAGTTCTCCTGTGTCAGCCTCCCAAGCAGCTGGGATTACAGGCATACCACCATGCCAGCTAATTTTTGTGTTTTTAGTAGAGATGGGGTTTTACCACGTTGGCAAGGATGGTCTTGATCTCCTGATCTCAGATCTGCCTGCCTGGGCCTCCCAAAGTGCTGGGATTATAGGCATGAGCCATCAAGCCCGGCTGCTTTTATTGTTTTTAAACCAATTAATCAGAGTTCTTTCATATCACACACACAACACAGATCCCTGAACAGACAGACAGAAGATTCAGTACTTGTAATGTTTTTTCCTTTGTCAGTTTCTTAATTGAATTACTAGCTTCAGGGTGGATCCCAGGGCCAGGAAAACATGTAGTTTTTATGGCTTAAATGTAAACACAGCTGGAAGGCAAAACAGAGCCTCCAAAATCAAGGAGGCTAATTTTAAAATTAGATCTTGGATCTAAAAAGAGAATCAGTTTATTCCCATGGAAATCTTATTTCTCAGTTGGGTGTGGGGACATCCCTATACTTCTGTGTGGTCAAGAGTATATTTCTCTGCCCAGGCACAGTGGCTCATGCCTGTAATCCTAGTACTTTGGGAAGCAGAAGCGGGCAGATTACTAGGTCAGGAGTTCGAGATCATCTTGACCAACATGGTGAAACCCTGTCTCTACTAAAAATACAAAAATTAGCTGGGCATGGTGGTGCGTGCCTGTAGTCCCAGCTACTCAGGAGGCTGAGGCAGGAGAATTGCCTGAACCCAGGAGGCGGAGGTTGCGGTGAGCCGAAATCGCGCCATTGCACTCCAGCCTGGGTAACAAGAGCGAAACTCCGTCTCAAAAAAAAGAAAAGAAAAGAAAAATGATTTCTCCATAACCGCTGTTAGCCATCTTCAAAAGTATATTTCTTACTTTTGTAAGAAATGTCGTTGGTAGTTGTTACATACCAAAGTTCTTTCATATGTGAAATAATTTCTGATACTCCTGAAAGTAAAAAATGTCAGGTAATGAATATAAAACAGAAGAGAACCTCAGATTTTGAGAGTGATCTATCCACTTTCCTTTTTTTTTTCAAGACGGCGTTTCACCATGTTGGTCAGGCTGGTCTTGAACTCCTGACCTCAGGTGATCTGCCCACCTCGGCCTCCCAGAGTGCTAGGATTACAGGTGTGAGCCACTGTGCCCAGCCGCTTTTTTTTTCCACTTTCAGTTTCTGGGATTTCAAGAGGAGAAAGGGGTGTTTCCCAAACAAGAACTGTGGTACCTCTTCTGTTTTTCCCAAGGAGTTCCAGGCTATTAGAGCTTGAATATCTACTTATAATTAAGGCTGACTTTTAAGCATAATTCTCTTTTAAAAAATCCTTTTAAATTTCTTATTACTAGACTTTAGTCAGGTTAATGGCCAATATCTCTGGCTTTTGAACTTTGCCAAAAGCGACCTCACAGGTTTTCTGAGAAAGGAAAACTGAAGATGGTTCCTGGAGAGAAAGAGAATCAACAAATTGTAATGGTCACCAAAATATCAAACAAAAAAGTACTCATTCCTTAAGGTGGAAATTGAACCCTGAACCTGGGCCACCATTGTGATGGTGGAGACCAAGAGAAAGTACTGTCACATGGGTACAAGATCAAGGTTCCAAAGACATGACTGACCAGTTTGCTAGGCCATCTTGAACCTATGAGGTCCTAGGCCGGCATTCTATCCTGAGGTTCCCTCAGGATATGTAATGACAGAACAATACAGAAAGACATTTATAGCACAACGTACAACAGATTTGTTACCGCTTAAGACTAGTTTCACAAATGTATTTTCAAATTAACTAAAACTTTACAGAGGAGATAAACAGTGACTTTTTCCATTCATTCAATCAGTTTGCATATATAGAGAGAGGCCAGAATTCTGATTGGTAAGAAATTTGTACCCTTTTGCCAGCATGTCAAGCTTCTGAATTCCCTGTCCCTGAGTGGCTCTAGTGACATGGTTGGTTGTACCACAGCCCTGTGGGCCAAGCCACAACACAAAGGAAAATTATCTTATTTCATTTTTGCCAGAGCAAAATATGTGTGACAAAATATAGACATTAACCTCTCTACTTAGCAATCAATGTCAAACTGGTAAGCCTCAAACGTGCCCCCAGTTGGGCCCTCTCATCTTTAATTCAACCTCTGATCAGGAGTTTCAACTTATGGTCTCTGGGCAAGGTGGTCATCCTGAGTAATGGGAAAGATAATAAAGGAAAAGGAGAGGAAAAAGCATTGATTGTGGCAGGATTGGGAAAGCAAAGAGCTCAGGGAGGCCAGAGAAAGACCCACCAATTGAAGGGACAATGAAAAGTTCAGGTGACCGCTTGTTGGTAGCAAAAGGATCTTTTCCAGCGGTTCCATCCGCTCTCAGGTTTTTTTGTTTGGAGAGGAAAAAGCTCTCCATGTTCCATGGTCCTGTAGGTGCCTAATTCTGTCACCATAGCTACCAGCAAAGAGTGCAAGACAGATTAATCAAAAATAAAAGCAATTAACATCCTGGAGTTCCAAGCCAGTGCTTAGCTGAGAGGGACTTTTTTTTTTTTTTTTGAGACGGAGTTTCGCTCTTACTACCCAGTCTGGAGTGCAATGCCATGATCTCGGCTCACCGCAACCTCCGCCTCCTGGGTTCAGGCAATTCTCCTGCCTCAGCGTCCTGAGTAGCTGGGATTACAGGCACACGCCACCATGCCCAGCTAATTTTTTGCATTTTTAGTAGAGACAGGGTTTCACCATGTTGACCAGGATGGTCTCCATCTCTTGACCTCGTGATCCACCCGCCTCGGCCTCCCGAAGTGCTGGGATTACAGGCTTGAGCCACCGCACCCGGCCGAGAGGGACTTATACTGAGAGGGGTGTCTAAGCTTCTAAATCTTAGAAAGGACTATAACCTTCCTAAGTTGGGCATCGAATCCAAGTTCAATCAAGCATCCTTGCCTAACCCACTCTGTATTAGGAGAGATTATAACTCCCCTCAGTTGTGCCTCTAACCCAATCCCATTCTTTACTCTGGTAAATACACCCCACTCACCCCAAAATCAGCCATTAGTGCACACAGATGATTTTCCTTTGGGTCAGAGGTCTCTCCAGTATAATCCCTCTGTGGTTGCCAGAAAAATGTTACCAGAAAGAAGTCCTGACCCATACCCAAAGACAGGGTTCTTGGGTCTTACACAAGAGTGAATTCAGGGCAAGACATAAAGGGAAAGCAAATTTATTAAGAAAGTGAAGAAATAGGCTGGGTGCAGTGGCTCACACCTGTAACCCCAGCACTTTGGGAGGCCGAAGGGGGTGGATCACCTGAGGTTAGGAGTTCGAGACCAGCCTGGCCAGTATGGTGGAACCTTGTTTCTGCTAAAAATATAAAAATCAGCCAGTTGTGGTGGTGGGCACCTGTAATCCCAGTACTTTGGAGGCTGAGGCAGTTGGATCACCTGAGGTCAGGAGTTTGAGACCAGCCTCACCCACATGGAGAAACCCCGTCTCTTATAAAAATACAAAAAAATTATCCAGGTGTGGTGGCACATGCCTCTAATCCCAGCTACTTGGGAGGCTGAGGCCAGAGAAATGCTTGAACCTGGGAGGTAGAGTTTGCAGTGAGCCGAGATCATGCTACTGCACTCCAGCCTGGGTGACAGAGTGAGACTCCTTCTCAAAAAAAAAGTAAAGAAATAAAAGAACGGCTTTCTCCATAGGCTGGTTGCCCTTTTTTTATGGTTATTTCTTAATTATATGCTAAACAAGGGGTGGAATATTTATGCCTTTCCTTTTTAGACCATTATGGTGTAACTTCCTGTTGTTGCCATGGCAGTTGTAAACTGTCCTGGCACTGGTGGGAGTATAGCAGTGAGGATGACCAGAGGACACTCTCATCACCGTCTTGGTTTTGGCGGGTTTTATCCTGCTTCTATACTGCAAGCTGTTTTATCAGCCAGGTCTTTATGTCTCGTATCTTGTGCTGACCTCCTGTCTCATCCTGTGACTTAGAATGCCTAACCATCTGGGAATGCAGCCTAGGAGTCTCAGCCTTATTTTACTCAGCCCCTATTCCAAATGAAGTTGCTCTAATTCAATACATGTCTGACAGAGTCTATGTCTGGCTATGTGATAGGTAAGAAAAGAGAGCACCATCTAAGTCACAATGGGAAGGGTGTTTCTTTCCATAAGCTGTTTCTGGAGAACTCAAAGGATGAAGAATTTTATTAATCACAGCTATTTACCAAGGTTATCTATATACGTCATCTTTCCCTACCTCTTTTTTTCCATACATTTCTTCTATTTGACTTTTCCTGTGTTGTATTTTTTATAATAAACCGGTAAACATAACTACAGTGTTGTGCTGAATTCTGAGTAGCTCCATCAACTTACTGAACTTGAGGAAGGTCGTGGGAGTCCCCAGTTTTTAAACAGTAGCTCAGAAGCTAGGTGAGCCTATGGGGTTTTTGACTGCCATATGCAAAGCAGACAGTGTTGTGAGACTGAGCCCTGAACCAGGTCTGTGCTGACTCTGGGTGATGTCAGAATTCAAATGTTAGACATTGTGTTGGTGGTGGAGAATTGCTTGGTGTTCAGCAAACTCTACAGATTTGGTGTCAGAAGAAACATATCACAGAGGCCTGGCCTGGACTGGAACTCTGGGTGTCTGGGAATGGGAGGCTCTACTGTCCTGTACACAGGCTGTCACACTGCCCATTGTCCTGGGATTCCTGGTCTCTTCCTAGGGTGAGAGAGAATGAAAACTTACAGGAAGGGAACCCTGATGACAGACCCCCTTTCCCCACAGCTGTCACCTCAGGATTCCTACCCACTCACAAACACACACACTAGATATTGACATGTCCACATCCCTCCCAGGTCTAGTCATCACCCTCAGGAATTTCAGCACAGCATTTTTGATTATAGTGTTTCTTGCCAAAAACCCACAAAAGTGTCTACAAGTCTCCTGGCATATCCCCACCCCTAGACACCGAATCTATAGTAGCAAACTTGTTTTCTCCACCAGCCTAGAGTTCTGGAGCACCTGTTCATAATCTCATCTGCCTGCATGCACACAGAAAAAAATGAGAGTACAGCCACACCTGGGCCACTATTTGTAGCGCAAACAATTACCAATTATATTGCACTCTTCCTCACCCATGGGCTTTCTTTTTTTAACATTTCTTTTTGGTTCACATGTACACATGCAAGTTTGTTATATGGGTAAACTTGTGACATGGGGGTTTGGTGTAGATTATTTTGTCACCTAGGTACTAAGCATAACACCAAGCAAGTATTTTTTCTGATTCTCTTTGTCCTTTCATCCTCTATTCTCCACTAGGCCTCCATGACTGTTCCTTCTTTGTGTCCATGTTTTTTTTTTTTTTTTCTGCCAATCATTGAGAGCTTGTAAGGTTGCTGAGGTTGGTTGGCCTTGAACTCTTGGCCTCGCCTTCGCAAGCGCCACGACATCCGGCCAGAGCCACTTTGGGCCCCCATGTGTTCTTATTATTTAGCTCTTATAAATAATGACGTGCATTGGGTTTTGTGTTTCTGCATTACTTTTCTTTTTCTTTTTCTTTCTTTTTTTTTTTTTTGAGACGGAGTTTCGCTCTTGTTACCCAGGCTGGAGTGCAATGGCACGATCTCGGCTCACCGCAACCTCCGCCTCCCGGGTTCAGGCAATTCTCTTGCCTCAGCCTTCTGAGTAGCTGGGATTACAGGCACCCGCCACCGTGCCCAGCTAATTTTTTGTATCTTTAGTAGAGACGGGGTTTCACCATGTTGACCAGGACGGTCTCGATCTCTTGACCTTGTGATCCACCCGCCTCAGCCTCCCAAAGTGCTGGGATTACAGGTGTGAGCCACCGCGCCCGGCCCTTACTTTTCTTTTTCTTTTTTTTTTTTTTTTTTTGAGACGGAGTTTCGCTCTTGTTACCCAGGCTGGAGTGCAATGGCACGATCTCTGCTCACGGCAACCTCCGCCTCCTGGGTTCAGGCAATTCTCCTGCCTCAGCCTCCCGAGTAGCTGGGATTACAGGCACGCACCACCATGCCCAGCTAATTTTTTGTATCTTTAGTAGAGACGGGGTTTCACCATGTTGACCAGGATGGTCTTGATCTCTTGACCTCGTGATCCACCCGCCTCGGCCTCCCAAAGTGCTGGGATTACAGGCTTGAGCCACCGCGCCCGGCCTCTGCATTAGTTTTCTAAGGATAATGGTCTCTAGCTCCATCCATGTTGCTGCAGAGATGTTAATATTGGTGTTACTTGTTTTATTGTCACATATTCATGATATTTATGTACTGTATTTTGTTTTTATTAATTTTTTTTATTGTTTTGAAGACAGTGTCTCACTCTGTCACACAGGCTGAAGTGCAGTGGTACAATCTTGGCTTACTTCAGACTCAACCTTCAAGGCTCAAGGAATCCTCCTACCTCAGCTCTGTTAAGTAACTGGGACTATAGGCACACACCACCAAGTCTGACTAACTTTTCTTTTTCTACTTTTTTTAGAGATGGGGTTTTGCTATGTTGCCCAGGCTTGTCTTGAACTCTTTAGCTAAGGCAGTCCACCTGCCTCAGCCTTCCAAAGAGCTGGGATTACAGGAATGAGCGCCATCGCCCGACCATACCATATGTTTTTCAATCTAGGCTACCATTCATAGTCATTTAGGTTTATTACATGTGTTTCTTACTGTGAACAGTATTGAAATGAACATGCATGTGCGTGTGTCTTTATGGTAATTTATATTTCTTTCTTTTTTTTTTTGAGACGGAGTTTCACTCTTGTTACCCAGGCTGGAATGCAATGGCGCAATCTCGGCTCACCGCAACCTCCGCCTCCTGGGTTCAGGCAATTCTCCTGCCTCAGCCTCCTGAGTAGCTGGGATTACAGGCATGCGCCACTGTACCCAGCTAATTTTTTGTATTTTTGTAGACGGGGTTTCACCATGTTTACCAGGATGGTCTCGATTTCTTGACCTCGTGATCCACCCGCCTTGGCCTCCCAAAGTGCTGGGATTACAGGCTTGAGCCACCGCGCCCGGCTCTTTCTATTTTTTTGAGATGGAGTCTCACTCTTCTCACCCAGGCTGGAGTGCAGCAGCATGATCTCAGCTCACTGCAACCTCCGCCTCCTGGGTTCAAGCGATTTTCCTGCCTCAGCCTCCCTAGTACCTGGGATTATAGGCATGTGCCACCACACCTGGCTAATATTTTAGTATTTTTAGTAGAGATGGGGTTTCACCATGTTGGCCAGACTGGTCTTGAAATCCTGACCTCAGGTGATCCACCTGCCTCGGCCTCCCAAATTGCTGAGATGACAGGCATGAGCCATCACACCTGGCCTATATTTCTTTGAATATATATATAATTAAGAAGTTGCTGGGTCAAATGGTAATTCTATTTTTAGTTCTGTGAGGAATCGCCACACTGCTTTTCACAATGGCTGAACTAATTTACACTCCCACTAGCAGTGTATAAGCATTTCCTTTTCTCTGCAACCTTGCCAGCATCTGTTATTGACTTTTTTTTTCTTTTGAGACAGTCTCACTCTGTGACCCAGGCTGGAATTCAGTGGCAAAATATCAGCTCACTGCAACTTCTGCCTCATAGGTTCAAGTGATTCTCATGCCTCAGCCTCTCGAGTAGCTGGAACTACAGATGTGCACCACCACACCCTGTTAATGCTTGTATTTTTAGTAGAGATGAAGTTTTGCCACATTGGCCAGGCTGGTCGTAACTCCTGATCTCAAGTAATCTACCTGCCTCAGCCTCCCAAAGTGCTGGAATTACAGGCATGAGCCACCATGCTCAGCCTGTTACCCACTTTTTAACAACAGCCAATTCTGACTGGTGAGATGGTATCTCACTGTAGTTTTTTGTTTTTTTTGTTTTGTTTTGTTTTGCATTTCTCTAATGATTAGTGATGAACTTTTTTTTTTTTTTTTTTAAGATGGGGTTTCACTGTGATGGCCAGGCTGGTCTTGAACTCCTGACCTCAGGTGATCAACCCACCTTGGCCTCCCAAAGTGCTAGGATTATAGGCATGAGCCACTGCACCCGGCGTGATGAACATTTTATAAAATAATCTTCTTGGCCACATGTTTGTCTTTTGAAAACCAACTATTCAAGGTTTTGTTTTTGTTTTTCCACCTTTTCGTGAGTTTTTTTTTTTTTTTAGCATGTGTGTTTTGTTTTGAGACTGAGTCTTACTCTGTTGCCCAGGCTGGAGTGCAGGGGCAGATCTTGGCTTACCAGAACCTCCAACTCCTGGGTTCAAGGCGTTCTGCCTCAGCCTCCCAAGTAGCTGGAATTACAGGTGTGTGCCACCATACCTGGCTAATTTTTGTATTTTTAGTAGAGACAGAGTTTCACCATGTTGGCCAGCCTGATCTTGAACTCCTGACCTCTTGATCCACCTGTGTCAGCCTCCCAAAGTGCTGGGATTGCAGGCTTGAGCCACTGCACCTGGCCTGTTTGTTTTTTCTGGTAAACTTATTTAAATTCCTTATGGATTCTAGATATTAAATCTTTGTCAGAAGCATAGTTTGCAAATATATATATTTTTTATTTTGTAGGTTGTCTGTTTAATCTGTTGATAGTTTCCTCTGCTGTGAAGAAGCTCTTTAATTAGGTCCCCAATTGCTTTTGGTATCTTTATCATAAAATCTTTGCTAGTTTCTATGCCTAGAATGGTACTTCCTAGGTTATTTGTCTTCCAGTTTTTTTTTTTTAAGTTTTGAATTTAAATCTTTAATTGATCTTGAGTTGATTATTTATTTATTTATTTATTTATTTATTTGAGACAGAGTCTCACTTTGTCACCAGGCTGGAGTGCAGTGGTGCCATCTCTGCTCACTGCAACCTCTGCCTCCTGGGTTCAAGTGATTCTCCTGCCTTAGCCTCCTGAGTAGCTGTGACTACAGGTGTATGCCACCATGCACAGCTAATTTTTGTATTTTTAATAGAGACGGATTTCACCATGTTGGCCAGGATGGTCTGGATCTTTTGACTGGGATCTGCCTGCCTTGGCCTCCCAAAGAGCCGGGATTACAAGTGTGAGCTACCTTGGGTTCAAGGCGTTCTGCCTCAGCCTCCCAAGTAGCTGGGATTACAGGTGTGTGCCACCATACCTGGCTAATTTTTGTATTTTTAGTAGAGACAGAGTTTCACCATGTTGGCCAGCCTGATCTTGAACTCCTGACCTCTTGATCCACCTGTTGTTCAAGCCCAGCGAGTTGTTTTTACATGTGGTATGAGGAAGGGGTCCAGTTTCAATCTTCTACATAGTGCTGGCTAGTTATTCCAGCACCATTTATTGAATAGGAAATACTTTCCACATTCCTCTTGACAGCTTTGTCAAAGATCAGATAGTTGGAGGTGTGTGGCATTATTTCTGGATTCTGTATTCTACCTGTCTTGGCCTCCCAAAGTGCTGGGATTACAGGCGTAAGCCACTGTGGCCAGACTTTTTTTTTTTTGGAGATAGGGTCTTGCTTTGTCACCAGGCTGGTTCCACAATAGTTGGACTAATTTGCCTTTCCACGAACAGTGTATAAGTGTTCCTATTTCTCCACAGCCTCGCCAGAATCTGTTTCCTGACTTTTTAATAATTGCCATTTTGACTGGTGTGAGATGATATCTCATTGTGTGATTTTGATTTGCATTTCCGTGATGATCAGTGATGTTGAGCTTTTTCATGATTGTTGGCCATGTAAATTTCTTCTTTTCAAGTGCCTGTTCATGTCCTTTGCCCACTTTTCGATGAGGTTATTTTTCTTGTAAATTTGTTTAAATTCCTTGTAAATTCTGGATATTAGTCCTGTGTCAGATGGGTAGATTGCAGCCTGGGTGACAGAGCGAGACTCCATCTCAAAAAAAAAAAAAAAAAAGAATACATATTTATCTTCTAATAAAATTATTCCAGAAAACTTTTTCTTTTTTTTTCTTTTTTTTTTTTGAGACAGAGTCTCGCTCTGTCACCAGGTGCCAGGCTGGAGTGCAGTGGTGCGATCTTGGCTCACTGCAACCCCTGCCTCCTGCCTTAGCAGGAGGGTTCAAGTAGTTCTCCTGCCTTAGCCTCCTGAGTAGCTGGAACTACAGGCATCCACCAACATGCCTGGCTAATTTTTGTATTTTTAGGTAGAGACAGGGTTTTACCATGTTGGCCAGGATGGTCTCGATCTCTTGACCTCGTGATCTGCCCACCTTGGCCTCCCAAAGTGCTGGGATTACAGGTGTGAGCCACCACGCCCAGCCTCCAGAAAACTTTAAAAGAATCATTTAAATTGCTTGTTAGTATAGTTATAAAATTGACAGAGCAGTGGCAAAAATAGATTAAAGTTACATGAACTCTGGGATTTAAGTTTTCATAGGTAAACTTGGGAAAAACAGAACTAGAAATACCTAGTGGCATAAAGAACAGAATTCTTTATAAGGTTGTCTCCCTACCCCAGTTCTGTTCAGATTCACCCTTTTTTTTTTTTTTTTTTTTTTGAGACAGAGTCTCACTTTGTCACCAGGCTGGAGTGCAGGGGCAGATCTTGGCTTACCAGAACCTCCAACTCCTGGGTTCAAGGCGTTCTGCCTCAGCCTCCCAAGTAGCTGGAATTACAGGTGTGTGCCACCATACCTGGCTAATTTTTGTATTTTTAGTAGAGACAGAGTTTCACCATGTTGGCCAGCCTGATCTTGAACTCCTGACCTCTTGATCCACCTGTGTCAGCCTCCCAAAGTGCTGGGATTGCAGGCTTGAGCCACTGCACCTGGCCTGTTTGTTTTTTCTGGTAAACTTATTTAAATTCCTTATGGATTCTAGATATTAAATCTTTGTCAGAAGCATAGTTTGCAAATATATATATTTTTTATTTTGTAGGTTGTCTGTTTAATCTGTTGATAGTTTCCTCTGCTGTGAAGAAGCTCTTTAATTAGGTCCCCAATTGCTTTTGGTATCTTTATCATAAAATCTTTGCTAGTTTCTATGCCTAGAATGGTACTTCCTAGGTTATTTGTCTTCCAGTTTTTTTTTTTAAGTTTTGAATTTAAATCTTTAATTGATCTTGAGTTGATTATTTATTTATTTATTTATTTATTTATTTGAGACAGAGTCTCACTTTGTCACCAGGCTGGAGTGCAGTGGTGCCATCTCTGCTCACTGCAACCTCTGCCTCCTGGGTTCAAGTGATTCTCCTGCCTTAGCCTCCTGAGTAGCTGTGACTACAGGTGTATGCCACCATGCACAGCTAATTTTTGTATTTTTAATAGAGACGGGATTTCACCATGTTGGCCAGGATGGTCTGGATCTTTTGACTCGGGATCTGCCTGCCTTGGCCTCCCAAAGAGCCGGGATTACAAGTGTGAGCTACCTTGGGTTCAAGGCGTTCTGCCTCAGCCTCCCAAGTAGCTGGGATTACAGGTGTGTGCCACCATACCTGGCTAATTTTTGTATTTTTAGTAGAGACAGAGTTTCACCATGTTGGCCAGCCTGATCTTGAACTCCTGACCTCTTGATCCACCTGTTGTTCAAGCCCAGCGAGTTGTTTTTTACATGTGGTATGAGGAAGGGGTCCAGTTTCAATCTTCTACATAGTGCTGGCTAGTTATTCCAGCACCATTTATTGAATAGGAAATACTTTCCACATTCCTCTTGACAGCTTTGTCAAAGATCAGATAGTTGGAGGTGTGTGGCATTATTTCTGGATTCTGTATTCTACCTGTCTTGGCCTCCCAAAGTGCTGGGATTACAGGCGTAAGCCACTGTGGCCAGACTTTTTTTTTTTTTTTTTAAGTTTTGAATTTAAATCTTTAATTGATCTTGAGTTGATTATTTATTTATTTATTTATTTATTTATTTGAGACAGAGTCTCGCTCTGTCACCAGGTGCCAGGCTGGAGTGCAGTGGTGCCATCTCTGCTCACTGCAACCTCTGCCTCCTGGGTTCAAGTGATTCTCCTGCCTTAGCCTCCTGAGTAGCTGTGACTACAGGTGTATGCCACCATGCACAGCTAATTTTTGTATTTTTAGTAGAGACAGAGTTTCACCATGTTGGCCAGGATGGTCTGGATCTTTTGACTCGGGATCTGCCTGCCTTGGCCTCCCAAAGAGCCGGGATTACAAGTGTGAGCTACCTTGGGTTCAAGGCGTTCTGCCTCAGCCTCCCAAGTAGCTGGGATTACAGGTGTGTGCCACCATACCTGGCTAATTTTTGTATTTTTAGTAGAGACAGAGTTTCACCATGTTGGCCAGCCTGATCTTGAACTCCTGACCTCTTGATCCACCTGTTGTTCAAGCCCAGCGAGTTGTTTTTTACATGTGGTATGAGGAAGGGGTCCAGTTTCAATCTTCTACATAGTGCTGGCTAGTTATTCCAGCACCATTTATTGAATAGGAAATACTTTCCACATTCCTCTTGACAGCTTTGTCAAAGATCAGATAGTTGGAGGTGTGTGGCATTATTTCTGGATTCTGTATTCTACCTGTCTTGGCCTCCCAAAGTGCTGGGATTACAGGCGTAAGCCACTGTGGCCAGACTTTTTTTTTTTTTTTTGGAGATAGGGTCTTGCTTTGTCACCAGGCTGGTTCCACAATAGTTGGACTAATTTGCCTTTCCACGAACAGTGTATAAGTGTTCCTATTTCTCCACAGCCTCGCCAGAATCTGTTTCCTGACTTTTTAATAATTGCCATTTTGACTGGTGTGAGATGATATCTCATTGTGTGATTTTGATTTGCATTTCCGTGATGATCAGTGATGTTGAGCTTTTTTCATGATTGTTGGCCATGTAAATTTCTTCTTTTCAGAAGTGCCTGTTCATGTCCTTTGCCCACTTTTCGATGAGGTTATTTTTTCTTGTAAATTTGTTTAAATTCCTTGTAAATTCTGGATATTAGTCCTGTGTCAGATGGGTAGATTGCAGCCTGGGTGACAGAGCGAGACTCCATCTCAAAAAAAAAAAAAAGAATACATATTTATCTTCTAATAAAATTATTCCAGAAAACTTTTTCTTTTTTTTTTTTTTTTTTGAGACAGAGTCTCGCTCTGTCACCAGGTGCCAGGCTGGAGTGCAGTGGTGCGATCTTGGCTCACTGCAACCCCTGCCTCCTGCCTTAGCAGGAGGGTTCAAGTAGTTCTCCTGCCTTAGCCTCCTGAGTAGCTGGAACTACAGGCATCCACCAACATGCCTGGCTAATTTTTGTATTTTTTAGGTAGAGACAGGGTTTTACCATGTTGGCCAGGATGGTCTCGATCTCTTGACCTCGTGATCTGCCCACCTTGGCCTCCCAAAGTGCTGGGATTACAGGTGTGAGCCACCACGCCCAGCCTCCAGAAAACTTTAAAAGAATCATTTAAATTGCTTGTTAGTATAGTTATAAAATTGACAGAGCAGTGGCAAAAATAGATTAAAGTTACATGAACTCTGGGATTTAAGTTTTTCATAGGTAAACTTGGGAAAAACAGAACTAGAAATACCCTAGTGGCATAAAGAACAGAATTCTTTATAAGGTTGTCTCCCTACCCCAGTTCTGTTCAGATTCACCCTTTTTTTTTTTTTTTTTTGGAAAGGAAAAGAGAGGAAGAAAAAGAGGGAGAGAGAACAGGAATATTGCTTTATTCTATAAATGGGTATTAATAATGGCCGATCATTATTTTGTGTATTTAAAATGGAGAATGTATATTTTATTTATCTAAAGTGGAGAGTTCTACAAGTGCTTATTAAGTTTACTTGTTACTGATCTGAGTTCAGATTCTGGATATCCTTATTAATTTTCTGTTTCGTTGAGTCTGAATCTCTTTATGGGTCTTATGTATCTGGGTGTTAGGATGCATTGATCCTTATACCATTCTATCTTTGTTGGTTTGAAATCTGTTTTATCAAATGCATGAATTGCAACTCCTTTTTGTTTATTTATTTGTTTTTGTTCTTTATTTGGTTGGTAAATCTTTCTCCAACCCTTTGTTTTTAGTCTATGTATATCTTTGGATATGAAATAGGTCTGGATATAGTATACCGTTAGATTTTGGCTGTATCTTTTAATTAGAAAATTTAGTCGATTTCAATTTAAGATTACTGCCATTTGATGTTAACTGGCTATTTTATCCATTTGTTGATGTAAATTCTTCTTTCTGTTGATGTTCTTTACTTTTTGGTATATTTTTAGAAAGGCTAATACTGGTTGTTCCTTTCTGTGTGTAATGCTTCTTTCAGAAGTTTTTGTAAAGCAGGCCTGGTGGTAATAAAATCTCTGAGTACTTGCTTGTTCATAAAAGATTTTATTTTTCCTTCAATTGTGAAGCTTAGTTTGGCAGGATATGAAATTCTGGGCTGAAATTTCTGTTCTTTGAGGATGTTAAATATCGGCCCCACTCTCTTCTGGCTTGTAGGGTTTCTACTGAGAGATCTGCTGTAAGTCTAATAGGCTTCCCTTTGTGGGTAACCTGACCTTTCTCTCTGGCTGCCCTTAGTATTTTCTCCTTTGTTTCAACCCTGGTGAATCTAATGATTATGTGTCTTGGGGTTGCTCTTCTTAAGGAATATCTTTGTGGTGTTCTCTGTATTACCTGAGGTTGAATGGTATCCTGCTTTGCTAGATTGGGAAAATTCTCCTGGATAATATCCTGAAGAGTATTTTCCAGCTGGGATTCATTCTCTCCATCACATTCAGGTACACCTATCAAACGTAGATTAGGTCTTTTCACATAGTCCCATAATTCTTGGAGACTTTGCTTATTCCTTTTTATCCTTTTTTCTCTATTCTTGTCTTCTTGTTCCATTTCATTAAGTCGGTCTTCGACCTCTGATATCCTTTCTTCTGCTTGATCAATTCGGCTATTCAAACTTGTGCATATTTCACTAAGTTCTCCTGTTGTATTTTTCAACTCCATTAGTTCATTTATATTCCTTTCTATATTGTCCATTCTTTTTAACATTAAAAAGATTCACCCTTTTTGAAGGCCTTATTTAGATCTGGCCCATTCTGGAGTCTTGCCCTACAGAACTGATTTATAAAGATCAGAATTTTGGGCCAAGTGCGGTGGCTCATGCCTGTAATCCAAACACTTTGGAGGCCAAGGCGGGTGGATCACCTGAGGTCGCGAGTTCAAGACCAGCCTGACCAACATGGTGAAACCCTGCCTTAAAAAAAAAAAAAGATCAGAATTTTGGCTGGTAAATAAATTCTGCTGTCTTTCTGGAGCTGGTGCTCAAAATTTTCTGCAACCAAAAAGCAGATAAATAAACTATACATTTTAAGATCTTTTTTTTTTATCAAAATGCAGTGAGTAAAGATCTTAATTTTTAAAATTTTGTATTGAAACCAGTGCTTAGAGAAACATTCTGTTTAGCAACTTGTTTTCTATTCCTACAGATCCAGTATTTGCTCCTCAAGTCACAAACAAGTAAATATAAACACAAAAAAAGTCTTAAACTCTTTCTGTGCCCCTCTCCTCTGTCTATATTTAGCTTTTATTCTATACATTAAAAAAAAAATCAATGACAGAGAAATAGGAAGATATAATAATGCTGGGCCCTTTATCTAAATTCTGAGAATTATTGAACACTTAGTATCAACTTCCAAGTTGTCACGAGGATTAAATCGCGTAATGTGTTAGGCCCAGCACAGTGCTCTGTATTGTACTCTTGAACACACAGTACCTGCTTCATAAACATTGCATTAATACATGTGTACATGTTGTTTTTCAAATGCAGACTTATTCCAATATTGCTGCCTTCTGTTTTCTCTGTAAACTTTAAAGAGCCAGCAAAGAGGCCGGGCGCGGTGGCTCATGCCTGTAATCCCAGCACTTTGAGAGGTGAAGGCAGTGGATCATGAGGTCAGAAGTTCAAGACCAGACTTGGCCAAGATGTTGAAACTCCATCTCTACTAAAAATACGAAAATTAGCTGGGCGCGGTGGCAAGCATGTGTAATCCCAGCCACTTGGGAGGCTGAGGAAGGAGAATTGCTTGAACTCAGGTGGCAGAGGTTGCAGTGAGCTGAGATTGTGCCATTGCACTCCAGTCTGGGTGACAGAGTGAGACTATGTCTCCAAAAAACAAAAACAAAAGGAGCCAGCAAAGAATATGATACTTTAGGATGGAGAGTGGTTGTCTTTATTTGTACCAGAAGTATTTGTGGTGTGACAGGAGTGCTGCGTGTAAGAGACTCTGTGCTGTGCATGCTTTTTCTAACTAATGCTAATAATGAGCCCAGGGGGAGCAACATGAGCATTGACAGGGGACTTGTTTGAAACACCCATTCATGGACCCTTTCCAAACCTGTAGAATCACATTACATAGAGTGGGACCAACATTACCAAGGGATTTTTAAGTTTATTAAAGCTTGAGAGGCAGTGCTTAGCTAAGTGGTTATCATGCGCAGGCTTCTCATTAGGATTACATGGCCAATTTGCAGAAATCTTTTTTTTTTTTTTCAGCTAAACATGTCTCAGATCAAGAGCTTTGTCTACTCTTTCTCTTGGAGTCTCATGCATTTAGTATTTGCAGACCTTTACTTCTCTACTTGTTTTCTGCCTTACTAATGAATTTAACTACTTTTTAAAATTCTAATGATAGTCAAGGGTCTATGCAAAGTATTTCTTTCCTGTGTACCATAGCCTTCTCTACATTCTCTACATCATGGCTTATATGCCATGCAGAATTCCTCCCATGAATTTATGATCTGCAATATTAAAAGTGTTCCCATTGTGGCTGTTGAACATGGAAGGGTATGGATACTCAAGATTCCTGTTGGGGGAAAGCTGGGGTTTACACGGAGAATATGTAATATCGAGGTTCCATCTGTGTTTTCCATTAGCTCTATGCAGAACAGGATTATATATCTGGATTATTATATAAATAGGATGGCATTTATTACCTAGAAAGTCCTGAAAAAAATTGAGAGTTACCTGTTCTATAGGGTGCTAAAGAAAGACTTACTTAAAATTATTATTGAAAATTACAGAACATTGGAAATATCCGTATCCTGAACTTTACATAGAACTGATGTTTCTGCGTGATTGAATTCAGACTATGATTTACTTTTTGAGGGGCAATATCTAGGAGGTGATGCTATGTTCTTCTGTGTGCATCAGCACACCATAAAAATTTGTCCTAGTGTGGTTGATACTAATAATTTACTGGTTAGAAAGCTTTCTGATATTTCTTACACTACAGAGTTAACTATTATTCTTGTCATTATGAAGTATCTTTATGCAGCTAATGTGCATAAGGCATCACATTTAATCTGGCAGCTGCCCTTTTTTCTTAGGTTTCTTTGCATATATTTGTCCTTGGAAAATGAAGGCTCTTATCTTTGTTTACAGGCCAGAAAAATCAGATAAAACACAGGCTCTTCTACTTAGTGGATATTTGACAGAATATTCTTTTTGGGCCAAAAACATTGGCATTACTAGTGAGCTTGTTAGGAGTTAAAAAAAAACGGGGCCCAAAGTGGCTCCGGCCGGATGTCGTGGCGCTTGCGAAGGCGAGGCCAAGAGTTCAAGGCCAACCAACCTCAGCAACCTTACAAGCTCTCAATGATTGGCAAAAAAAAAAAAAAGAAGAAGTTAAAAAAAACAGACTTCATTCCAGATCTTCTGAAAAAGAAGTCTACACAAGATCTCCAGTTTATCGTACACTTTAAAATTTGAGAGGTGGTTTCTAACTCTATGTCTCTTTTTTGTCTGAAAAATATACACAGCTCATTCTTTGTAATGTAAATACAGCCCTCAAAAATGTATATGTTTGTGTTTATGCTCTTAATTTTATACTTTATTATCTAGAAAAGTAACATATGTACATTGGTGTTGTGGATCTTACACCATTCTTTTCTCTCAGATAATATTTTCTTTTATTTTTTTTGAGACGGAGTTTCGCTCTTGTTACCCAGGCTGGAGTGCAATGGCGCGATATCGGCTCACCGCAACCTCCACCTCCTGGGTTCAGGCAATTCTCCTGCCTCAGCCTCCTGAGTAGCTGGGATTACACGCATGCGCCACCTTGCCCAGCTAATTTTTGTATTTTTAGTAGAGATGGGGTTTCACCATGTTGACCAGGATGGTCTCGATCTCTTGACCTCGTGATCCACCCGCCTCGGCCTCCCAAAGTGCTGGGATTACAGGCGTGAGCCACCACGCCCAGCCCTCTCTCAGATATTTTCGAGAATATGGCCCAAAGTGGCTCCGGCCGGATGTCGTGGCGTTTGCGAAGGCGAGGCCAAGAGTTCAAGGCCAACCAACCTCAGCAACCTTATAAGCTCTCAATGATTGGCAAAAAAAAAAAAATATTTTCGAGAATATTTCTATGTTGAAAATTTTTGGATAATTTCAGTCATTGCTGTTAATCAGAACCAATTCTTTTTCTCTGTCATTTTATTTTAATTCAAATAAATTCTGTTCATGGCCACTTGTTAAATGTATGTGTGTCTGTGTTCTTGTGTTTTTCAGGGGCCATTGACATTTAGAGATGTGGCCATAGAATTCTCTCTGGAGGAGTGGCAATGCCTAGACACTGCTCAGCAGGATTTGTATAGAAAAGTGATGTTAGAGAACTACAGAAACCTGGTCTTCTTGGGTGAGAATAACTTTAATACACAATTCCTCATATACTCTAAAGGTTTCATTTCTCTTTTTTTGTAGAATAATTTTTAGTAATTTACACTTTGCATAAATGAGTTTCTGATTTTTCAAGGAAATCTTGAGAATCTGTCTGTGTGGAAAATAATTTCTTCAAGATGTTTCATTTTGAACTTAACTTTCCACATTTCTGAGCTGATCTATAGCCTTCTCTCTAGATTAGTAGTATAATTCCAGAAATTTAGTGGCATAAAATATTGTTGCCCCATATTTTAAAATTAAAATCTATTTGTCACCACCAATTTTTTGATTCATGAGTGCTGGGTAGTGAAATTAAGGACCTACAAATTTAAAATATTTTCTAAATATTTAGAAATTTCTCTAATTCATTAGTATTTTGGGATGAATTTTCTAGAATATTCTATTACATCCTCTTTACTAAGCATACTACTAGGTTGGTAATTGGAGAATGTGATAAAGATTTATGTTATTTATTTCTAATAAAGCAGGTATTGCTCTCACTAAGCCAGACCTGATCACCTGTCTGGAGCAAGGAAAAGTGCCCTGGCATATGAAGAGACATGAGATGGCAGATGAACCCCCAGGTAGGTGAGAGTGAATACAAGAGATGACACAGATAAGGCTCCAAAGGTCAAAAAGAAAGCTGGTCCCTAAAATGTGATTTGGGAAGCTGTGTTCCAAAGGAAATAGTTTCTTGGAAGCCTGAGTTTTGTTTGTTTGTTTGTTTGTTTTTTTATTGTTATTTTTTGCTCTGACATAGGGGCATCTTCTGTCTTATGCTTTTAAATTTTTTTTTTTTTTTTTTTTTTGAGACGGAATTTCGCTCTGGAGCGTAATGGCATGATCTCGGCTCACCGCAACCTCTGCGTCCTGGGTTCAGGCAATTCTCCTGCCTCAGCCTCCTGAGTAGCTGGGATTACAGGCATGCGCTACTGTGCCCAGCTAATTTTTTTATTTTTAGTAGAGACGGGTTTTCACCATGTTGACCAGGATGGTCTCGATCTCTTGACCTCGTGATCCACCCGCCTTGGCCTCCCAAAGTGCTGGGATTACAGGCTTGAGCCACCGTGCCCGGCCTGCTTTTAAATTCTTTAAAGATTTTACTTTTCCTTTGGTGATCTTTCTTCAAGTTCGCAGTGAGAGCCAAAGTCCTTTCCATGGCATATAAGAGACTGCACAATCTGACTGCTTTTCCTTTGTTTTTGGGGACACACAGATATCTGCATAATTTTGAGAAACTGTTAAACTATTTCATAGTTCTCTTTTTGTATCATATCTGAAATGTGTAAACGTAGTGATTTCTGTTCCATTGTTTTGTTAATCTTTCTGCACATTCTGTCCTGTTTTTATTACTGTAGTCTTGAAATATAGTTAGAAATTATTCAGCCCAATGCCCCTCTGCTTTGTTCTTTTTCCTCAAAATTGCTTTGGCTATTCAAAGTATATTGTAGTTTCTGGTAAATTTTAGAATTGTATTTTTTATTACTATGAAAAAAATGCTACTGGAGTTTTAATAGCAAGTTTGTTGAATCTATAGATTCCTTTAGATAATATGGCAGGTTAGCAATATTTATTCTTTCAATCCATAGACATGAAATATTTTAAAATCTGTGTCTTCAAGAATTTATTTCATTGTTATCTTATATTTTTTATTGTAAAAATTTTTTTTTTTTTTTTTTGAGATGGAGTTTTGCTCTTCTTGCCCAAGCCTGCATGAGTGTTGGTCAGGCTGGTCTCAAACTCCCGACCTCAGGTGATCTGCTCGCCTTGGCCTCCCAAAGTGCTGGGATTACAGGTGTGAGCCACAGTACCCAGCCAAAGTTTTTTTATCTTCATGGTTAAATTTGTTCTCAGAAATTTATTATTTTAATGCTATTATAAATCAGATTGTTTTCTTCATTGTATCAGATTGTTTTAAGTGTATGGAACAATAATTTATACTTGTATGTTAATTTTACATTTTGCTAATTTGCTGTGTGTTAGACAAATTTCAATGTAATGTTTATGGTTTCTTATATATAAAATCATATGATCTACAAACAGCAACTTTTCACTTATTTGTCCTCAATTTCAATGGCTTTTTAAAGATGTTTTTGACTCATGATTCTGCTGTATACTTCCAGTGCTACATTAAAATAGAAGCATAGATAATGAGTACAATATAGTTTTGCATTGGTGTCTGTGAATTTGAAGGAGCAAACACCTCTTCAAGTTTTTATAAACTGCTTTCAAGAGGTAAAGATCTTTTGCTCGGTCCCTAGAGTGATGCCCTCTGGGTTTGTAGTAGAGGGTTGTAGCTTGGTCACAAGGCTGCTGTGCCTGCACTAGGGTCCACTTTTAGTTGGCTTGTTACACAGGGCTTGGGTAATTGTAATTCTCATTTTATTTTGATTCCTGTATATCCTTCAAGACCTTTTTCTGTGGAGCAGATACTAGGGCAGTTTTCTGCAGTCAGGTCCATATGTAATGGCCCTTATGTCAGGATGTGAATGAGTATAGCTTTCACTGAATACCAAAGAGGATTTCCACAGGTCACTGTGTGGGTTTCTATGTAGGCAGAGCTGGCCATGGACTGTTACCCATGGAGCTGGAACTGAGTCATTGAACTGTTTCAGGAACCACAGTGAAGACCAAGGTCTGCAGTCCTGCCCACATGGCTATAAATGGGTACCTTCCTCCAGGTCTCTGGAAGGGCAGGACCTCTCCCAGACTGTGGCTAGAAGGAGTTTGGGATGCCTACAGAGTGAGTTCGGAATTCTCATGGGACCACATTGGGTGGGCCCTTTCTTGGTTTGTAGTCAAGGCCAGGAGTCCTGTAGTTTCCCACCTGAATGAGGACCTGCCCTCTGAAAAGAACACTCCTCAAACTTG
This sequence comes from Saguinus midas, assembly GCA_021498475.1. Classification (NCBI taxonomy): domain Eukaryota; kingdom Metazoa; phylum Chordata; class Mammalia; order Primates; family Cebidae; genus Saguinus; species Saguinus midas. Next base: position 2,533,964 of record CM038410.1, on the reverse strand, counting down.
GGCTTGGGCAGAGTTTCACAACTCCCTCTCTAGATCTCAAAGTTCTCTTAAAGGTACTTATTTTGGAGACAAGGTCTTGCTTCATAACCCAGGCTGGTCTTCAAACCCTGGCCTAAAGCAATTCTCCAACCTCAATGTACCATGTAGTTTTCATCACAAGTATGAGCCAAAATGCCTGATTCTCTTATAAAGGCATTTTTGTAAAGAATGGCTGACAGATTTTCTTGCTGTGGGAAACATAAGCAAATAGAGTACCTTCATTTTCTTTTTTTAATCTTTCTTATGTTACTCCTCCTATATATTTTTACATTCCTTTTTTTTTTTTTTAAAGACAGAGTCTTACTCTTTTGCACAGGCTTGAGTGCAGAGGCACAATTTCAGCTCACTGTGACCTCCATGTCCCTGGTTCAAGTGATTCTTCCACCTCAGCCTCTTGAGTAGCTAGGATTACAGGCACCTGACACCACGCCTGGCTGAGTTTTGTATTTTTAGTAGTAACGAGGTTTCATCATGTTGGCCAGGCTGGTCTGAAATTCCTCACCTCAACTGATCCAGACACTTCGGCCTTCCAAGGTGCTGGGATTACAGGTGTGAGCCATCACACCTAACCTATATTTTTGCTTTCTATTTTTTATTTCAAACTTGTCTAAAATGTTAGATTCAAACATTTCAGACAATGTGTTGGAATTTACATATTATGCCTGAAATAAGTTAGATAATTGGTAGGCACACCAAGTTTACGAAAACAGTTACTTATAATTTTAGGTTTGCTGTAGGCAAAAAGGAACTATAGGATTTTCACCCACTTTCTTTAGCATACAACTAAATGATAACAATTTATGGTAAAATATTTGTTTTATGTATCAGAGGCTCTAACTATATTTTGCAAAATACAGTTTTTTAAAATTAGTAGTATAAGGCTATTCTTTTTTTTTATATTTGGAGACAGTCTCACTCTATACCCGGGCTAGAGTGCAGTGGCACAATCTCGGCTCACTGCAACCTCTACTTTCCCAGTTCAAGCGATTCTCCTGCCTCAGCCTCCTGAGTAGCTGGGACTACAGGCGTGCGCCAGTACACCCAGCTAATTTTGTATTTTTATAGAGACGGGTTTCTACGTGTTGGTCAGGCTGGTCTTGAATTCCCAGCCTCAGGTGATCCACCCGCCTCATCCTCCAAAAGTGCTAGGATTACAGGCATAAGCCACCACACCCGGCCTTAGAATATTTTATTTATGCATATTCTCTGATATTTTTCTGCCATCCAGTGCATGCTAATGATTCAAAATACTTGCCTTGTATGAGTACACAGTTACAGTCAAATATTGTAGTCAGTTAGACAAATTCTTTTTAATGGTACATCAATGTTGCATACCAGACTTTATAAGTAAACATGACTCTTATTGTGCAGTTTCATATTAGTGTTTTTAGTATAGGTTTCTTAACATCAGCTTATTGTGTTATCTGGTTTTACATGTGTATTATAATTTTATACAATTTGTAATTCTGTTCATACACTTTAAGTCAATGTGATGTTTAATTAAGAGATAAGTCAGCCATATGTCTATCATGATCAGATTATATATGTATGTGTGTTTATCTGTAAATATGACTCCAATATTGGTTATGGCTTAACTTGTATATAGTCTTTCTTAGCTGATTTTCAGTGGTTGTTTTATCTTGTCTAAGTGAGTGGTCATGGAAATATTTTCACTACATTTAATGATGAATATGTATTGCCTTTGTGTGAGAGAAACACTTTTATAATTTGAAGGTAATTTTTGAAAATAATATTTTGTAGAGAGGAATCTCCCTGTGTTGCTCAAGGCTGATCTCAAATTTTTAGCCTCAAGTGACCCTCCTTTTTTGTCCTGTTAAAAAAAATTCTGTATCAAAAAGGTTTTTTTTGTTTTAGAAAAATTAATGATTGTGGCTGACTGTGGTGGTTCACTCCTGTATTCATAGCACTTTGGGAGACTGAGGCATGAAGATTACCTGAGGTCAGAAGTTCGAGACCAGCCTGGTCAACATGAAACCCTGTCTCTACTAAAAATACAAAACATTAACTGGTTGTGGGTTGATCACCTATATTCCCAGCTACTCGGGAGACTAAGGCAAGAGAATCATCTGAACCCTTGTGGCAGAGGTTGCAGTGAGCCAGAATTCTGCCACTGGACTCCAGCCTGGACAGTAAGAGTAAAAATCCATTTCAAAAGAAAAATTAATGGTTTTAAAAACACATAACATAAAATGTAGCATCTTAAATCTATTTAAGTGTACTTTTCAGCCAGACATTGTGGTGGCTCACAACTGTAGTTCCAGGATTTGGGGAGGCCGAGAAAGGAGATCACTTGAGCCCAAAAATTTGAGACCAGCCAGGACAACACAGGCAGATTTCCTCTCTACAAAATTATTTTAAAAATTGCTGGACGGGCATGGTGGCTCATGCCTGTAATCCCAGCACTTTGGGATGCCAAGAGAATCAGATAACCTGAGGTTGGGAGTTCAAGACCAGCCTGAGAAACAGGGAGAAACCTTGTCTCTACTAAAAATACAAAATTAGCCAGGTGTGGTGGCACATGCCTGTAATCCCAGCTACTCAGGAGGCTGAGGCAGGAGTATTGCCTGAACCTGGGAGGCAGAGGTTGTGATGAGCCAAGATCGTTCCGTTGCACTCCAGTCTGGGCAACAAGAGCAAAACTCTGTTTCAAAAAAAAAAAAAATTGCTAGGCATAGTGGTGTGCACCTGTGGTTTCAGCGACTTAGGAAGTTGGGAGAAGAGAATTACTTGAACTTGGTAATTTCGAGGCTTAAGTGCGCATAATTGTGCCACAACACTCCAGCTTGGGTGACAGTGAGAGTCAGAAAAAAGTTTTGTAGGCCAGATGTGGTGGCTCACACCTGTAATCCCAGCACTTTGGGAGGTCGAGATAGGCAGATAAACTGAGGTCAGGAGTTTGAGACCAGCCTGACCAACATGGTGAAACCCTCTCTCTACTAAATATATAAAAATCAGCCAGGTGTGGTGGCAGGTGCCTGTAATCTCAGCTACTCAGAAGACTGAAGCAGGAGAATTGCTTTAACCCGGGAGCCAGAGGTTGCAGTGAGCTGAGATCACCCCATTGCACTCCAGCCTGGGCAAGAAGAGTGAAATACTGTCTCAAAAAAAAAATTTTTTTTTTTTTTGCATTTTCAGCATGTTACATATATTCATGTTGTTATGCAAAAGACTTTTAGAAATTTTACATCTTGTGAAACTAAAAGTAAATACCCATTACATAACAACCCATTTCGGCCGGGCATGGTGGCTTATGCCTGTAATCCCAGCACTTTGGGAGGCTGAGGCGGGCGGATCACAAGGTCAGGAGTTCAAGACCAGCCTGGCCAACATGGTGAAACCTTGTCTCTACTAAAAATACAAAAATTAGCTGGGCATGGTGGTATGCACTTGTAATCCCAGCTACTTGGGAGGCGGAGGCAGGAGAATTTTTTGCACTGGGACCCGGGAAATGGAGTTTGCAGTGAACCAAGATCATGCCACTGCACTCCAGCCTGGGCTACAGAGCATGACTCTGTCTCAAAAAAAAACCAAAATCATTTGACCCTCTCTCCAGCCCTTGACAAATATCCTTCTACTTTCTGTTGTTTTTTTTCCCTCTGTCACCCAGGCTGGAGTACAGTGACACTGTCTTGGCTTACTTCAGCCTCCACCTCCCAGGCTCAAGCAATTCTCCTACCTCAGTCTCCTGAGTAGCTGGGATTACAGGCGTGTACCCCTATGTCTGGCTAGTTTTTGTATTTTTGGTAGAGATAGAGTTTCACTATGTTGGTTAGGCTGGTCTTGAACTCTTGACCTCATGATCCATCCACCTCAGCCTCCCAAAGTGCTGAGATTACAGGCTTGAGACACCATGCCTGGCTGCACTTCGTTTTTATGAGTGTGACTATTTAAGATACCTCATATAAGTGGAATCATGTAGTGTCCATCATTTTGTTTGGCTTATTTCAGGTGACATAATATTCTCAAAGTTTATCTTAAAATATAGCCAGGCACAGTGACTTGTGCCTGTAATCCCAGCACTTTGGGCAGCTGAATTGGGTGGATTATGAGGTTAGGAGTTCAACACCAACCTGGCCAATATGGTAAAACAAGTCTCTACTAAAAATACAAAAATTAGCCAGGATGCTTGTAGTCCCAGCTACTCGGAGGATGAGGCAGTAGAATTGCTTGAACCTGGGAGCTGGAGGTTGCAGTGAGCCGAGATCAAGCCACTGCATTTCAGCCTGGGCAACAGAGTGAGACTCCGTCTCAAAAAAATACATGTAATATGACTAGATTTTCTTCTTTAAGACCAAATAATATTCCATTGTATGTATATGTTACATTTTCGATATGTTCATAAGTCAAGAGATATCTGGGGTGCTTCAGCCTTTTGGCTTTTGTGAATACAAGTACAATAATCATAGATGTTCAAATATGTGTTCTAGGTCTTTTGTTACATAGTTTGACTATAGATTCAAAAGGAATTCCTGTATTTGATACTAATTCCATTTTAAATTTGAGAAACATTTATAACATTTTAAAATAACGCTTGAATCTATGTTTTCTACTAACAGTCAACAGAGGTTTCATTTTCATTGCATCATCAACAGGTTCCACCTTTTTGTTTTTGTTTTTGTTTTGAGACATAGTTTTGCTTTTGTCACCCAAGCTGGAGTGCAGTGGCACAATCTTGGCTCACTGCAACCTCTACCTCCCAGATTCAAGCGATTCTCTTGCCTCAGCCTCCCTAGTAGCTGAGATTACAGGCTTGTGCCACCACACCTGGGTAATTTTTATATTTTTAGTAGAGATGGTGTTTCAGCATGTTGGCCGGGCTGGTCTCGAACTTCTGACCTCAGGTGATCTGCCCACCTCAGCCTCCCAAAATGCTAGGATTACAGGGGGTGAGCCACTGTGCCCGGCTGAATATTTTATCACATGTAATTTGCAAATATTTTCACTCAATTGAATGTGGGGTTTTTTTTGTTTGTTTGTTTGAGATGGAGTCTCACTCTGTTGCCCAGGCTGGAGTGTGATGGTGCAGTCTTGACTCACTGCAACCTCCGCCTACTGGGTTCAAAGGATTCTCCTGCCTCAGCCTCCCAAGTAACTGGGACTGCAAATGTGTACCACCACACCCAACTAATTTTTTTTATTTTTAGCGGAGATGGGGTTTCACTATGTTGGCCAGGCTGGTCTCAAACTCCTGAAACTCCTTATGATCCGCCCACCTTGGCCTCCCAAAGTGCTGGGATTACAGGTGTGAGCCACTGTGCCTAGCCAATTTTTTATTTTTAATGTGCAGAAATTTTGAAGTCTAGTGTAGTTAAATTTTTCTGTTCTTTTTTTGGTTTTGCTCATGCATTTAATGTTGTGTCTAAGAAAATGGTGCCAAGACACATGTCATGACTTTTTTCCATTTTGTTCTACGAGAGTTTATTTTTTTATGTGTAAATATTTTATTCAAAACATTTTTCATATATGGTTCAAGGAAATGATTCAACTTTATCAGTATTGACATTTAGTTTTTAACATTATTTTTTGAAAATAATTCTCTTGTGTGTTCATGGCAACTTTGAAGATCATTTAATCTTATCCACAAGGGTTCATTTCTGAACTCTCTATTCTGCTCTTTTGTCTGTTTATCTGTCTTTGTATCAGTATCATACTGTTTTTGTTATTGTAGCTTTTAATGTTTTAATATCAGGAAATACAATGCCTGTTCTTTTTCATGGGTGTTTATAGTTCATAATCAAATTTATAATTTTTAAAGAATATTTCTGTAATAAAACTGTGCTACTGAGATTTTTGTAGAGATTGTATTGAATTTGTTCATCTCTGTAGGTTATATTGGCATCTTAACAAAATTAAAATTTTTGACCCTTGAGCAGGAATATGTTGAAGAATGTGTTTTATTTTTATTTTATTTATTAGAGACAGGGTCTTCCTGTGTTGCCCAGGGTGGTTTTGAACTCATGGCCTTAAGCAGTCTTCCTGCTTCAGCCTCCCAAAATGCTCGTATTACAGGTGTGAGCCATTGCAGCACTTGGCCTGTGTGTTTTATTTTTAGATATTGTTGGATTTTCCAGTTTTACTTTTGCTTTTAATTCCTAGTTTCATTCAGTTTTGGTCAGATACCATACAGTGTATAATTTTGGTCTTAAAGTTATTTGTTGTCTTCGTTTTCAGACAGGATCATACTCTGTCACCCAGGCTAAACTATAGTGGCATAATTTTGGCTCACTGCAACCTCAGCCTCCTTGACTTAAATGATCTTTCCACGTCAGCCTCCTGAGTAGCTGAGACTACAGACATGCACTACCATGCCTAGCTAATTTTTTGATTATTTGTAGAAATAGGGTCTCACTATGTTAACAACACTGATCTTATACTTGTGGTCCTAAGTGAGCCTCACTTTTGTCTTTCGAATTGTTGAAATTATAGATATCAGCCACTACACCTAGCTGGTATTCTTTAATAAAACTTGTTATGTGTTCTAACAGAATACATTGGGTTCAAATAAGAATATTGCGTATTATTTTCCTTTTAACTTAAAAGTTTTGTACCTATCTGTTAAGCTTAGTTGGTCTGTGGTATGGTTTGGATGTCCATGTTCTGAACCTCCTGCTGCAATTTAATCCTCAGTGTTGGATGTGGAACCTGGTAGGAGGTGTTTATGTCATGGGGGCAAATTTCTCATAAATGCCTTGGCACCTATTATCCTTTTGATAATAGGAAAGTTTGCACTCCATTAATTCAAATGAGAGCTGGTTCATTAAAATAACTTGGCTTTTTTTTTTTTTTTTTTTGAGATGGAGTTTTGCTCTGTTGCCCAGGCTGGAGGGCAATGGTGCAATCATGGCTCACTGTAACCTCTCCCTCTCACATTCAAGCAATTCTCTTGCCTCAGCCTCCCAAGTATCTGGGATTACAGATACCTGCCACCATGCCTAGCCAATTTTTGTAGTTTTTTAGTAGACATGGGATTTCTTTCTTTTTTTTTTATTTCCTGGGTAACTGGGACCAAGAGATAGAATTTCACCACGTTGATCGGGCTGGTCTCAAACTTCTGACCTCAGGTGATCCGCCCACCTTGGCTTCCCAAAGTGCTGGAATTACAGGCTTGGTCCACCATGTCCAGCTTGAACGTGGCTTTTTAACCTCATACTTGCTCTTTCTCTTACCATGTGATATGTTCAGTTATTCTTTGCCTTCCACTGTAAGTTTTCTGAGACTGTCACTAGAAGCAGAAACTGGCACACACTTTCTATACAGTCTGATGAACTGTGAGCAAAATAAACATTTTTTTCTCAATAAGTTATACACTCTCAGGTATTTCTCTATATGCAGAATAGTTAATAAGTCTATAATGTCATTGAACTTTTATCTAAATTTTCTATTTATTATTGCAAATGGGGTCTTGATGTCTACAGTTATTTGTTGTGATGTATTTTTTGCTTCACCTTTCCCAAAATTTGCTTTATATATATTTTGGAGCCCTGATGTTATATATATATATATATATATATATATATATATATATATATATAACATATGTGTGTATATATATATGTTTTATATATATATTAATAAATATGAGAGTTATAGATTCCTGGTGAATTGACTCATTTGGCCATTATATAATCAGTGTTTGTCTCATGCTGTTATTTGATTCAAAGCATATTATATTTAATATAATTATTACCTCCTCACCCAATCGTAGGTGCTATTTTCATGAAATATAGATTCTTTCCATTCTGTTACTTTCAGCTTATTCCACTCAGTGCTAAAATGCGTTACTCATAGCATATTGCATGCTTTTTTATGTAAGCCACTTGAGCATCTTATTTTTTTTTCTTTTTATAAACTTATTTATTTTTAAGATGGAGTCTCAGTTTGCCAATCTAACTGGTTTGCAGTGGCATGATCATAGCTCACTGTAGCCTTCACCTCCCAAACTCAGATGACTCATTTCAGCTTCTCAAGTAGCTGGGTTGTAACAATGTACCCTCACACCCAGCTAGTTTACTTTTATTTACATACATTTTTTCGGAGAGACAGGGTTTTGCTATGTTCTCCAGTCTAGTCTCAAACTCCCGAGTTAAAGTGATTAGCCCTCCCATGGCCTCTCAAAGCCCCATGGCCTGAGCCACTTCAGTCAGCCAAAATTTTATATTTTTGTGGAACCAGATTGCGTTATTTTGTATACACTGTCATCTTTGATTGAAATTTGGACATTAAAGAAAGCTACCTGTCACAATCTTTATAATGTAGCTTTGTCCTGGCATAGTCTGAACAATTGTCTTGGTTAGAGATTTTGAAAGTCTTTCAAACATGGTCTTAGAATGTGTCTTATCTGAAATTTTGTCTTTATTTTTTAGTTAAAGGAGTTTATTCGTGTTTCTTACTAATAGTAATCACGTGCTACACCTGTTTTCTGTCTGTGGTACTGCAGTTTCTCTAGTGCTGTAACGTTTACCTTTGGGTCTCAACAAACTTAAACTGTCATTCCAAAGTATACCACCATTTCTTTCAGCATTATATTTCATGGGAGACATAAACCAGTGTCAGGAAAGACTCCTGAAAGCAAGTAATAATGATGAATGTGCCAGTATTTTACTTGTCATTTAAAAAAAGTTGGCACCAGTCATGGTGGCTCATGCCTGTAATCCTAGCACTTTGAGAGGCTGAGGTGGGTGGATCACCTGAGGTCAGGAGTTAGAGACCAGCCTGGTCAACATGGCAAAACCCCATCTCTACTAAAAATACAAAAATTAGCTGGGCGTGGTGATGGGCACCTGTCATCCCAGCTACTGGGGAGGCTGAGGCAGAAGAATCACTTGAACCTGGGAGGTGGAGGTTGCAGTGAGCCAAGATTGTGCCACTGCACTCCAGCCTGGGCAGCAAGAGCAAGACTCCATCACCAAAAAAAAAAAAAAAAAAAAAGTTGGCAATTTAGTTCTAAAGACACTATGTTATATTGGGGAGCAGGAAGAGCTCTGTTAGGTAAATGTAACACATTTCCTTTTTTTTTTTTTTTAAGTAGAGATGGGGTTTCACCATGTTGGCCAGGCAGGTCTTCAACTCCTGACCTCAGGTGATTCGTCCGCCTCAGCCTCCCAAAGTGCTGGGATTACACAGACTTTTACTTTTAAGTGGCTCTTTGCATTGTTCTCACCATGGACACTTCACACACTTAACTCATTTATAAATTTTGCTTAGTAATTTTTTGTTACTTTTATATGTCTATAAAGGAATTAGGGCCTTTGGTATTTTCCTATGCCATCTTCTTTATGTAGTTTGTATAATACTATAGGTTAGATATTTATCTGTGTCTAGTAAGTAATTTGTTATTTTTATTTCTTTCAGTTATGTGTTCTAATTTTGCCCAACACCTTTGGCCAGAGGACGACATAACAGATACTTTTCAAGAAGTGCTACTGAAAAAATACGGAAAATGTGGACATGAGAACTTACAGTTAAGAAAAGGGTGTAAAAGTGTGGATGAATGTAAGGTGCACAAAGATTATAACAAACTAAACCAGTGTTTGACAACTACCCAGAGTAACATATTTCAGTGTGATCCATATGTGAAAGTCTTTCATAAATTTTCAAATTTAAACAGACTTAAGATAAGACATACTGGAAAGAAACCTTTCAAATGTAAAAAATGTGAAAAATCATTTTGTATGCTCTTACACCTAACTCAACATAAAATAAATCATATTACAGAGAATTCCTACCAATGTAAAGATTGTGGTAAAGCCTTCAACTCGTTCTCAACCCTTACTACACACAGGAGAATCCATACTGGAGAGAAACCCTACAAATGTGAAGAATGTGGGAAAGCATTTAACCGGTCCTCACACCTTACTACACATAAGATAATTCATACTGGAGAGAAACCCTACAAATGTGAAGAATGTGGCAAAGCCTTTAACCGGTCCTCTCACCTTACTACACATAAGATAATTCATACTGGAGAGAAACCCTACAAATGTGAAGAATGTGGCAAAGCCTTTAACTGGTTCTCAACCCTTACTACACATAAGATAATTCATACTGGAGAAACCCTACAAATGTGAAGAATGTGGCAAAGCTTTTAACCAGTCCTCACACCTTACTACACATAAGATAATTCATACTGGAGAGAAACCTACAAATGTGAAGAATGTGGCAAAGCCTTTAACGGTCCTCACACCTTACTACACATAAGATAATTCATACTGGAGAAACCCTATAAATGTAAAGAATGTGGCAAAGCTTTTAGCCGGTCCTCACACCTTACTACACACAGGATAATTCATACTGGAGAGAAACCCTACAAATGTGAAGAATGTGGCAAAGCTTTTAACCAATCCTCAACCCTTACTACACATAAGATAATTCATACTGGAGAGAAACCCTACAAATGTGAAGAATGTGGCAAAGCCTTTAACCGTTTCTCAACCCTTACTATACATAAGATAATTCATACTGGAGAGAAACCCTACAAATGTGAAGAATGTGGCAAAGCCTTTAACCAGTCCTCAACCTTACTACACATAAGATAATTCATACTGGAGAGAAACCCTACAAATGTGAGGAATGTGGCAAAGCTTTTAACCACTCCTCAACCCTTACTAGACATAAGATAATTCATACTGGAGAGAAACCCTACAAATGTGAGGAATGTGGCAAAGCTTTTAACCAGTCCTCACAGCTTACTAGACATAAGATAATTCATACTGAGAGAAACCCTACAAATGTGAAGAATGTGGCAAAGCCTTTAACGGTCCTCACACCTTACTACACATAAGATAATTCATACTGGAGAAACCTACAAATGTGAAGAATGTGGCAAAGCTTTTAACCAATCCTCAACCCTTACTACACATAAGATAATTCATACTGGAGAAACCCTACAAATGTGAAGAATGTGGCAAAGCTTTTACCGATTCTCATACCTTACTAAACATAAGATAATTCATACTGGAGAAACCCTACAAATGTGAAGAATGTGGCAAAGCTTTTAACCGGTCCTCACACCTTACTACACATAAGATAATTCATACTGGAGAGAAACCCTACAAATGTGAAGAATGTGGCAAAGCCTTTAACCAGTTCTCAACTCTTATTAAACATAAATAATTCATACTGGAGAGAAACCCTACAAATGTGAAGAATGTGGCAAAGCTTTTTACCGATTCTCATACCTTACTAAACATAAGATAAGTCATACTGGAGAGAAATTCTACAAATGTGAAGAATGTGGCAAAGGCTTTAACTGGTCCTCAGCCCTTACTAAACATAAGAGAATTCATACTGAGAGAAACCCTACAAATGTGAATATTGTGGCAAAGCCTTTAATGAGTCCTCAAACCTTACTACACATAAGATGATTCATACTGGAGAGAAACCCTACAAATGTGAAGAATGTGGCAAAGCTTTTAATCGATCTTCAAACCTTACTAAACATAAAATAACCCATACTGGAGAGAAACCCTACAAATGTGAAGAATGTGGTAAAGCCTTTACCAGTCCTCTCACCTTACTACACATAAGATAATTCATACTGGAGAAACCCTACAAATGTGAAGAATGTGGCAAAGCTTTTAACCGGTCCTCACACCTTACTACACATAAGATAATTCATACTGGAGAGAAACCCTACAAATGTGAAGAATGTGGCAAAGCTTTTAACCAATCCTCAACCCTAACTACACATAAGATAACTCATGCTGGAGAGAAACCCTACAAATGTGAAGAATGTGGCAAAGCTTTTTACCGATTCTCATACCTTACTAAACATAAGATAATTCATACTGGAGAAACCCTACAAATGTGAAGAATGTGGCAAAGCTTTTAACCGGTCCTCACACCTTACTACACATAAGATAATTCATACTGAGAGAAACCCTACAAATGTGAAGAATGTGGCAAAGCCTTTAATGAGTCCTCAAACCTTACTACACATAAGATGATTCATACTGGAGAGAAACCCTACAAATGTGAAGAATGTGGCAAAGCTTTTAATCGATCTTCAAACCTTACTAAACATAAAATAACCCATACTGGAGAGAAATCTTACAAATGGGAAGAATTTGGTAAAGCCTTTACCAGTCCCTAAGCATTATTAAACAAAATAACTCATACTGGAGAGAAATCCTACAAATGTGAAGAATGTGGCAAAGCCTTTAACCAGTTCTCAACTCTTATTAAACATAAAAAAATTCGCCGGGCGCAGTGGCTCAAGCCTGTAATCCCAGCACTTTGGGAGGCCGAGGCAGGTGGATCACGAGGTCAAGAGATCGAGACCATCCTGGTCAACATGGTGAAACCCCGTCTCTACTAAAAATACAAAAAATTAGCTGGGCATGGTGGCGCGTGCCTGTAATCCCAGATACTCAGGAGGCTGAGGCAGGAGAATTGCCTGAACCCAGGAGGCGGAGGTTGCGATGAGCCAAGATCGCGCCATTGCACTCCAGGGTAACGAGTGAAACTCCGTCTCAAAAAAAAAAAAACATAAAAAAGTTTATACTGGAGAGAACCCCTGTGAGTGTGAAGAATGTGGCAAAGCCTTTAATTAAAGTTCTCAATTCTTAACAGTCATAAAATAATTCATACTGGAGAGAAACTCTACAAATGTGAAGAATGTGGCAAAGCTTTTAATCGATCTTCAAACCTTACTAAACATAAGATAATTCATACTGGAGAAATCCTAGAAATATGAAGAATGTGACAAAGCTTTTAAATGGTTGTCACACTTGATTGGAGGTAAGAATAATTTATGCTGGAGAAAACTTCTCCATGTGTAAACAGTGTGGGAAAACTTTCAGCCAGTGCTCATACCTTACTGCACAGGAAAAAGCATTTATACTGGAGAAAAATTGTACAAATATAACGACTGTGAAAAAGCCATTAATATATGCTCACATCTTACTCAACATTAGAGTTCATACTTAATAAAAACATTTTAAGTGCAATTACTGTCAAAATATCTTTAAGAAAATATAAGCCTTTAAAGTGAAGAATATTTTGAAGAAAAACGTTGTTGGGTTGTAGTATGTTTACTTGTATCACAGATCTTATTGTACCCATTTTGTACTAGAGGAAACCTCTGAAGCAGTTGCTCAAACTTTGTTCAATATTAGGGAATTTATATTGGATAAAAAACCCTTCAAATTTAATAAATTTGGAAAGATACTTTTTCAAAAACTACAGCTTAGAAAACACCAGAGTTTACACTAAAACATCTTTTTGCAGATGCAGTAAAAATTTTTTGAAAAGTGAATAATGATGTAATTCAACTCTCAAATTATTTCCTGTTTCTTCATTTCTATTTACATGTGAAAGCATGTGATCATTTGTTGCTGCATCAAAGATATGAGAGATTCTTTTTTATTAGGTGAGCATTATTTATAAACTTAGTTATGGAATAGTAAGGACATTAAAATGTAAGATGCATGATGAAAATCTAAGTGAAGAGACTTTGTGGTTAACTTATGATATTAATATAAATATTAATAAGTAATATAACATAACTTATGATATTAAGTAATATATGCATTAGGTGTTCAGAGTAATCTGCATTATCATGAGAAAAAAAATTTTTATTTCATTTATAAGTAAATGAAAATTAGTATATTGTACTAATTATACTTTTATATAAAATGTGGTGGGTTGGGCGCGGTGGCTCACGCCTGTAATCCCAGCACTTTGGGAGGCCGAGGCGGGTGGATCATGAGGTCAAGAGATCAAGACCATCCTGGTCAATACGGTGAAACCCCGTCTCTACTAAAAATACAAAAAATTAGCAGGGCACGGTGGCACGTGCCTGTAATCCTAGCTACTCAGGAGGCTGAGGCAGGAGAATTGCCTGAACCCAGGAGGTGGAGGTTGCGGTGAGCCGAGATCGCGCCATCGCACTCCAGCCTGGGTAACAAGCGAAACTCCGTCTCAAAAAAAAAAAAAAAAGTGGTATTTTTTTAAATTTTAGATTATATGTGACATTAATATATTCAGGATTTTTAACATGTTAAATACTATTGTGCATTCAATGAAGTTTGTTTTTTTTTTTTGCCAATCATTGAGAGCTTGTAAGGTTGCTGAGGTTGGTTGGCCTTGAACTCTTGGCCTCGCCTTCGCAAGCGCCACGACATCCGGCCGGAGCCACTTTGGGCCCCTCAATGAAGTATTATATGCCACAAACGTTACCCTATTCCACCTTATTCAAGAGTGTACGTAAAATATGGTAACGATATGTACTACTTGGTAACATAATGGTTTAACATCTCTAGTAATCTCTTTTGCCAATGGCTTTGACTGAAAATAAGTTAAAGAATTTATTTCTGTAGGAAAATTTTTTATTTTTATTTTATTTATTTATTTACTCTGTCACCAAGACTGGAGTGCAGTGGTATGATCTCAGCTCACTGCAACCACTCCTCCTGGTTTCAAGTGATTCTCCTGCCTCATCCTCCCGAGTGGCTGGGACTGCAGGCGTGCGCCACCACGTCTGGCTAAGTTTTGTATTTTTAGTAGAAGCGGGTTTAACCATGTTGGTCAGGCTGGTCTCAAATTCCTGACCTTGTGATCTGCCCACCTTGGCCTTCCAAAGTGCTGGGATCACAGGTGTGAACCACAGTGCCCGGTTATTTTATTTTTATTTTTAGAGAGTCTTGCTCTGTTGCCCAGGTTGGAATGCAGTGGCACAATCTTGGCTCACTACAGCCTCTGTCTCCTAGGTTCAAGAGATTCTCATGCCTGAGTCTCCCAAGTAACTAGGATTACAGGTGCCCGCCCCCACACCTGGCTAATTTTTGTATTGTAGTAGAGACAGAGTTTAACTATGTAGGTAGGGTGAACTGATCTCAAACTCCTGACCTCAAATGATCTGCCTGCCTCAGCTTCCCAAAGTGCTGGGATTACAGGAGTGAGCCACTGCACCTGGCCAAATTTTATTTTTATTTATTTATTTATTTACTCTGTCACCAAGACTGGAGTGCAGTGGTATGATCTCAGCTCACTGCAACCACTCCTCCTGGTTTCAAGTGATTCTCCTGCCTCATCCTCCCGAGTGGCTGGGACTGCAGGCGTGCGCCACCACGTCTGGCTAAGTTTTGTATTTTTAGTAGAAGCGGGTTTAACCATGTTGGTCAGGCTGGTCTCAAATTCCTGACCTTGTGATCTGCCCACCTTGGCCTTCCAAAGTGCTGGGATCACAGGTGTGAACCACAGTGCCCGGTTATTTTATTTTTTATTTTTAGAGGGAGTCTTGCTCTGTTGCCCAGGTTGGAATGCAGTGGCACAATCTTGGCTCACTACAGCCTCTGTCTCCTAGGTTCAAGAGATTCTCATGCCTGAGTCTCCCAAGTAACTAGGATTACAGGTGCCCGCCCCCACACCTGGCTAATTTTTGTATTGTAGTAGAGACAGAGTTTAACTATGTAGGTAGGGTGAACTGATCTCAAACTCCTGACCTCAAATGATCTGCCTGCCTCAGCTTCCCAAAGTGCTGGGATTACAGGAGTGAGCCACTGCACCTGGCCAAATTTTTATTTTTTAATTTAAATTTATTTTTCTTAATTATTTGGGTTACATGAGTATATATTCATGCAATATATGGCATATTTTAATACAAGAATACAGTATATAAGAATCACATCAGGGTAAATAAGGTATCCATCAGCTCTAGTGTTTATCCTTTGTATTACAAACAATCCAATTTTGTACTTTTAGTTATTTTAAAATGTACAATTAAATTGTTATTGATTACAGGGTTATTTTTGTGGTCATAATAAAAGTTATGTAGAAGTAGGCCGGGTGCAGTAGCTCAAGCCTGTAATCCCAGCACTTTGGGAGGTCGAGGTGGGTGGATCACAAGGTCAAGAGATCAAGACCACCCTGGTCAACATGGTGAAACCCCGTCTCTACTAAAACTACAAAAATTAGCGGGTCATGGTGGCACACGCCTGTAGTCCCAGCTACTCGGGAGGCTGAGGCAGAAGAATTGCCTGAACCCAGGAGGTGGAGGTTGCAGTGAGCCGAGATCGCACCATTGCACTCCAGCCTGGGTAACAAGAGCAAAACTCCGTCTCAAAAAAATAAAAAAGTTATGTAGAAACATAAATAAAATCCATACATTTCTGAGTCCTGAATAAATATTTGTAAAGTTTTCCAATACTTATTTTTGAGGATGTTTTTTGTCTGCCTGCAACACATGCAAACTTTTAGTTTTGATTTACATAGAGTTAAATATACGTTAGTCTTTTGTGATAATGAATTTGTACCTATTTTCAGAAGAAAAGAGCATACTAAACAAATCATTTTAACAAGACTACTAGAAAATGCAAAACCTCAAAAATGCTGAAAGCAAATGTATTCTCTGGTTTGTACTGAATTAATTACTGTACAATCTATGGCTTATAGTTCTGAATCTCCCCATGCAAATTATCTGTTTATACTTGTCTGGTACTCATGATAGATCCCTAATTATTTTGTATCTTTTATTTATTTATTTATTTATTTTTTGAGATGGAGTCTCGCACTGTGGCCCAGGGCTGTAGTGCAGTGGCGCAATCTTGGCTCACTGCAATCTCCGCCGCCTGGGTTCAAGCAATTCTCCTGTCTCAGCTTCCTGAATAGCTGGGATTACAGCTATGCACTACCATGTCCAGCTAATTTTTTGTATTTTTAGTAGAGACATGGTTTCACCATGTTGGCCAGGATGGTCTCAACCTCCTGACCTCATGATCTGTTTGCCTTGGCCTCCCGAAGTTCTGGTATTACAGGTTTGAGCCAACATGCCCTACCAAAAATAATTTTTATAAAATGTAGTGCATACAAAAGAATTTTTAAATTGATTCCACAATTAGTGAATTAAGTTACGTAGCAAACATCCATGACAGTTCTTGCTGTGTAACAGATGCTCCGTAAGCCATAAATATTCCTGCCAAAGTTAATTTTATTTAATTAGAACACTTAATTTTGTTTTTAGTAGGAAAACCCTATATTTATAGCCCTTTAGTTATTTTTCTTTTTGCTTTTTGTAATTGACATAAGTACATTTATTTATTATTTATTTTTATTTTTCTCAACCCCTCTCCCTCCAGTACATTTATTGAGTTAATTTGCTCAGATAATTACTAGGGAAGATTTACAAGTAATGAAGATGTTTGTTTGTTTATGAAAGACAGCATCTTGCACTGTCGACTGGGCTGGAGTGCAGAGGTGCGATCTAGTTTTCTGCAACCTCCGCCTCCCAGGTCCAAGCGATTCTCCTGCTTCTGGCTCCCAAGTAGCTGGGATTACAGGGGCCTGCCACCACACCCAGCTAATTTTTTATATTACGATTTTTTTCCTTTTTGAGACGGAGTGTCACTGTTGTTGCCCAGGCTGGAGTGCAATGAAGGATCTCAGCTCACTGCAACCTCTGCCTCCCAGATTCAGGCAATTTTCCTGCCTCGGCCTTCCGAGCAGCTGGGATTACAGGCATGCCCCACTACACCTGGCTAATTTTGTACTTTTAGTTATTTTAAAATGTACAATTAAATTTATTATTGATTACAGGGTTATTTTTGTGGTCATAATAAAAGTTATGTAGAAGTAGGCGGGTGCAGTAGCTCAAGCCTGTAATCCCAGCACTTTGGGAGGCCAAGGAGGCGGATCACCTAAGGTCAGCAGTTTGATACCAGCCTGGCCAACATGCTGAGACCCGTCTCTACTAAAAATACAAAATTAGCCAGGTGTGGTGGTGTATGCCTGTAATCTCAGCACTTTGGGAGGCCAAGGAGGCGGATCACCTAAGGTCAGCAGTTTGATACCAGCCTGGCCAACATGCTGAGACCCGTCTCTACTAAAAATACAAAATTAGCCAGGTGTGGTGGTGTATGCCTGTAATCTCAGCACTTTGGGAGGCCAAGGAGGCGGATCACCTAAGGTCAGCAGTTTGATACCAGCCTGGCCAACATGCTGAGACCCGTCTCTACTAAAAATACAAAATTAGCCAGGTGTGGTGGTGTATGCCTGTAATCTCAGCACTTTGGGAGGCCAAGGAGGCGGATCACCTAAGGTCAGCAGTTTGATACCAGCCTGGCCAACATGCTGAGACCCGTCTCTACTAAAAATACAAAATTAGCCAGGTGTGGTGGTGTATGCCTGTAATCTCAGCACTTTGGGAGGCCAAGGAGGCGGATCACCTAAGGTCAGCAGTTTGATACCAGCCTGGCCAACATGCTGAGACCCGTCTCTACTAAAAATACAAAATTAGCCAGGTGTGGTGGTGTATGCCTGTAATCTCAGCACTTTGGGAGGCCAAGGAGGCGGATCACCTAAGGTCAGCAGTTTGATACCAGCCTGGCCAACATGCTGAGACCCGTCTCTACTAAAAATACAAAATTAGCCAGGTGTGGTGGTGTATGCCTGTAATCTCAGCACTTTGGGAGGCCAAGGAGGCGGATCACCTAAGGTCAGCAGTTTGATACCAGCCTGGCCAACATGCTGAGACCCGTCTCTACTAAAAATACAAAATTAGCCAGGTGTGGTGGTGTATGCCTGTAATCTCAGCACTTTGGGAGGCCAAGGTGGGTGGATCACAAGGTCAGGAGTTCAAGACCAGCTTAACCATGGTGAAACATCATCTGTAATAAAGGTGCAAAATTAGCACTCCCTGAACCTGGGAGTTGGAGTAAAAATAAAGTTAGTTTGTAACTTCAAGTCAGAGATGGAAAACATCAGTGGTGAAGAAATGAAATTGATTCTTCATGTGGTGAAGACATATTTTCCTGGCTTCAATGCTGAATTTAAAGAAGTTATGCATCTTTTATTTCTCAATTATCTTGAGATTTGTCTGTATTTATTTATTATATGTATCCCAGTTATGTATGCATCACAGCCCTTCTTTTTCTGTTATAGCTTCACTTTTCTCACTGTTAATGCCATTTCATTTCACATGATACTTTGTAAATTTTGATGAGAAAGTTGGTAGGTGTGTGTGTGTGTGTGTGTGTGTGTGTGTGTGTGTGTGTGTGTGTGTGTGTGTGTGTGTGTGTGTGTGTGTGTGTGTGTGTGTGTGTGTGTGTGTGTGTGTGTGTGTGTGTGTGTGTGTGTGTGTGTGTGTGTGTGTGTGTGTGTGTGTGTGTGTGTGTGTGTGTGTGTGTGTGTGTGTGTGTGTGTGTGTGTGTGTGTGTGTGTGTGTGTGTGTGTGTGTGTGTGTGTGTGTGTGTGTGTGTGTGTGTGTGTGTGTGTGTGTGTGTGTGTGTGTGTGTGTGTGTGTGTGTGTGTGTGTGTGTGTGTGTGTGTGTGTGTGTGTGTGTGTGTGTGTGTGTGTGTGTGTGTGTGTGTGTGTGTGTGTGTGTGTGTGTGTGTGTGTGTGTGTGTGTGTGTGTGTGTGTGTGTGTGTGTGTGTGTGTGTGTGTGTGTGTGTGTGTGTGTGTGTGTGTGTGTGTGTGTGTGTGTGTGTGTGTGTGTGTGTGTGTGTGTGTGTGTGTGTGTGTGTGTGTGTGTGTGTGTGTGTGTGTGTGTGTGTGTGTGTGTGTGTGTGTGTGTGTGTGTGTGTGTGTGTGTGTGTGTGTGTGTGTGTGTGTGTGTGTGTGTGTGTGTGTGTGTGTGTGTGTGTGTGTGTGTGTGTGTGTGTGTGTGTGTGTGTGTGTGTGTGTGTGTGTGTGTGTGTGTGTGTGTGTGTGTGTGTGTGTGTGTGTGTGTGTGTGTGTGTGTGTGTGTGTGTGTGTGTGTGTGTGTGTGTGTGTGTGTGTGTGTGTGTGTGTGTGTGTGTGTGTGTGTGTGTGTGTGTGTGTGTGTGTGTGTGTGTGTGTGTGTGTGTGTGTGTGTGTGTGTGTGTGTGTGTGTGTGTGTGTGTGTGTGTGTGTGTGTGTGTGTGTGTGTGTGTGTGTGTGTGTGTGTGTGTGTGTGTGTGTGTGTGTGTGTGTGTGTGTGTGTGTGTGTGTGTGTGTGTGTGTGTGTGTGTGTGTGTGTGTGTGTGTGTGTGTGTGTGTGTGTGTGTGTGTGTGTGTGTGTGTGTGTGTGTGTGTGTGTGTGTGTGTGTGTGTGTGTGTGTGTGTGTGTGTGTGTGTGTGTGTGTGTGTGTGTGTGTGTGTGTGTGTGTGTGTGTGTGTGTGTGTGTGTGTGTGTGTGTGTGTGTGTGTGTGTGTGTGTGTGTGTGTGTGTGTGTGTGTGTGTGTGTGTGTGTGTGTGTGTGTGTGTGTGTGTGTGTGTGTGTGTGTGTGTGTGTGTGTGTGTGTGTGTGTGTGTGTGTGTGTGTGTGTGTGTGTGTGTGTGTGTGTGTGTGTGTGTGTGTGTGTGTGTGTGTGTGTGTGTGTGTGTGTGTGTGTGTGTGTGTGTGTGTGTGTGTGTGTGTGTGTGTGTGTGTGTCAAGTTCTGGTATTACAGGTTTGAGCCAACATGCCCTACCAAAAATAATTTTATAAAATGTAGTGCATACAAAAGAATTTTTAAATTGATTCCACAATTAGTGAATTAAGTTACGTAGCAAACATCCATGACAGTTCTTGCTGTGTAACAGATGCTCCGTAAGCCATAAATATTCCTGCCAAAGTTAATTTTATTTAATTAGAACACTTAATTTTGTTTTAGTAGGAAAACCCTATATTTATAGCCCTTTAGTTATTTTTCTTTTTGCTTTTTGTAATTGACATAAGTACATTTATTTATTATTTATTTATTTTTCTCAACCCCTCTCCCTCAGTACATTTATTGAGTTAATTTGCTCAGATAATTACTAGGAAGATTTACAAGTAATGAAGATGTTTGTTTGTTTATGAAAGACAGCATCTTGCACTGTCGACTGGGCTGGAGTGCAGAGGTGCGATCTAGTTTTCTGCAACCTCCGCCTCCCAGGTCCAAGCGATTCTCCTGCTTCTGGCTCCCAAGTAGCTGGGATTACAGGGGCCTGCCACCACACCCAGCTAATTTTTTATATTACGATTTTTTTCCTTTTTGAGACGGAGTGTCACTGTTGTTGCCCAGGCTGGAGTGCAATGAAGGATCTCAGCTCACTGCAACCTCTGCCTCCCAGATTCAGGCAATTTTCCTGCCTCGGCCTTCCGAGCAGCTGGGATTACAGGCATGCCCCACTACACCTGGCTAATTTTGTACTTTTAGTGGAGACGGGGTCTCTCCATGTTGGTCAGGCTGGCTTCAAACTCCCAACCCTCAGGTGATCCGCCTGCCTTGGACTCCCAAAGTGCTGGGATTGCAGGCCTGAGCCACTGCACCCGGCTGGATGTTTTTATATTTAAATATAGCAAACATACATGACAGTTCTTGCTGTGTAACAGATGCTCCAATAATAAGCCATAAATATTCCTGCCAATGTTAATTTGTGGGCTGAGTGTGGTGGCTCAGGCCTGTGGTCCCAGCACTTCGAGAGGACAAGGTGGATGGATCACAAGGTCAGGAGTTCAAGACCAGCTTAACCATGGTGAAACATCATCTGTAATAAAGGTGCAAAAATTAGCACTCCCTGAACCTGGGAGTTGGAGTAAAAATAAAGTTAGTTTGTAACTTCAAGTCAGAGATGGAAAACATCAGTGGTGAAGAAATGAAATTGATTCTTCATGTGGTGAAGACATATTTTCCTGGCTTCAATGCTGAATTTAAAGAGAAGTTATGCATCTTTTATTTCTCAATTATCTTGAGATTTGTCTGTATTTATTTATTATATGTATCCCAGTTATGTATGCATCACAGCCCTTCTTTTTCTGTTATAGCTTCACTTTTCTCACTGTTAATGCCATTTCATTTCACATGATACTTTGTAAATTTTGATGAGAAAGTTGGTAGGTGTGTGTGTGTGTGTGTGTGTGTGTGTGTGTGTGTGTGTGTGTGTGTGTGTGTGTGTGTGTCTTGCTCTGTCGCCCAGTCTGGAGTGCAGTGGCACAATGTTGGCTCTCTGTCTTATGGGTTCAAGCAATTCTCCTGCCTCAGCCTTTCAAGTAGCTGGGATTACAGGCACCTGCCACCACATCTGGCTGATACTTCCTTTTGTATTTTTAGTAGAGACGGCGTTTCACCATCTTGGCCTACCTGGTTTTGAACTTCTGGACCCATGTGATCCACCTGCCTCTGCCTCCCAAAGTGCTGGGATTATAGGTGTGAGCCATCGTGCCTGGCCAAAAATTGGTATTTTTTAAAGAACTGAAGAGTTGGTTTTAACTGGAGAGTTTGCTTATCAATATAATTTTCAAATCAGTTAATTAAGATAAAAAGCATACACTGTCCACAGGTGACAGGATTAAAGCAGTTAGCATGACTTTGTAAAAACAAAACTTATTGGCCAAGCGTGGTGGCTTATGCCTGTAATCTCAGCACTTTGGGAGGCCAAGGAGGGCGGATCACCTAAGGTCAGCAGTTTGATACCAGCCTGGCCAACATGCTGAGACCCCGTCTCTACTAAAAATACAAAATTAGCCAGGTGTGGTGGTGTATGCCTGTAATCCCAGCTACTTGGGAGGCTGAGGCAGGAGAATTGCTTAAACCTAGGAGGCAGAGGTTGCAGTGAGCCAAGATGGTGCCACTGCACTCCAGCCAGTTTGACAGAGCGAGAGTCTGTCTCAAAAAAAAAAAAAACAAAAAGAAAAACTTACTAGATTACACAAAGTGTGGTAAATATAAAATTTGCTAGAAAATATAGAAATGATTTTTAAAAAGCTTTTGTTTTGAGAGACAGAGTTTCACTCTTATTGCCCAGGCTGGAGTGCAATGGCATGATCTCCACTCACCATAACTTAGGCCAGGACAACCTCTACTTCCTGGGTTCAAGTGATTTTCCAGTCTCAGCCTCTCAAGTAGCTGGGATTAAAGGCACGAGCCACCACACCCAGCTAATTTTGTATTTTTAGTAGATATATGGTTTCTCCATGTTGGTCAGGCTGGTCTTCAACTCCCAACCTCAGATGATCCACCCCTTTGGCCTCTCTCGAGTGCTGGGATTATAGGCCTGAGCTACAGTGACCAGCCCCAGAAATTCAATTTTTAAGAGAGTTAATGTTAAGTAAACAATTTTTTTTTTGAGATGGAGTTTTGCTGTTGCTGCCTAGGCTGGAGTGCAATGGCTCGATCTCAGCTCACTGAAACCT
Source organism: Saguinus midas (assembly GCA_021498475.1). NCBI lineage: Eukaryota > Metazoa > Chordata > Mammalia > Primates > Cebidae > Saguinus > Saguinus midas. Next base: position 2,510,847 of record CM038410.1, on the reverse strand, counting down.
CTACCTCACAGGTTCAAGTGATTCTCCTGCCTCAGCTTCCCGAGTGGCTGGGATTACAGGCACCCACCACCACTCCTGGCTAATTTCTGTATTTTTTGTAGAGACGGGGTTTCTCCATGTTGATCAGTGTGGTGTCAAACTCCTGACCTCAGGTGATCTGCCCACCTTGGCCTCCCAAAGTGCTGGGATTACAAATGTGAGCCACCATGCCCAGCCAGTGAACGGTTTTTTTTTTTTTTGCCAATCAATGAGAGCTTGTAAGGTTGCTGAGGCTGGTTGGCCTTGAACTCTTGGCCTCGCCTTCACAAGCGCCATGACATCCGGCCAGAGCCACTTTGGGCCCCCAGTGAACAGTTTTAAATTTACTTTTCTATGATATAGTGCAACTTAAGTTTCCATGGAGAATCTTCTATTTTTAAGTGTGAATGTTAAATGTTGCAAAATAATAAAATGGGCTCTGTGAATTTGAAATTTGAAAGATTATTACTTTTTTTTTTTTTTTTTTGAGACAAGAGTCTCGCTCCATCACCAAGCTAGAGTGCAGCGCCACGATCTCGGCTCACTGCAACCTCCACCTCCTGGGTTCAAGCAATTCTGCCTCAGTCTCCTGAGTAGCTGGGACTACAGGTGTGCACCACCATGCCCAGCTAATTTTTATATTTTTAGTAGAGATGGGGTTTCACCATGTTGTCCAGGATGGTCTCGATCTCTTGACCTCGTGATCCACCCGCCTCAGCCTCCCAAAGTGCTGGGATTACAGGTGTGAGCCACCGAACCCGGCCAGAATCCTTTTCTAAGTGAAATCATAAACTACATAAACTATTAATCTTTCTGTGCCTAGCTTATCTCAATATAACGTTCTCCAGCTTAATCCATGTGATTAAAAATAGTAGAATTTTTTTAGGCCAAGTGTGGTGGCTCACACCTATAATTTTAGCATTATGCAAGACCAAAGCAGGCATATTGCTTGAGCCCAGGGGTTTGAGACTAGCCTGGGCAACATGGAGAAATCCTGTTTCTTTTAAAAATACAACAAAAAATTAGCTGGGCATCGTGGTGCACAGCTGTAATCCCAGCTACTCTGAATGCTGGGGCATGAGAATCCCTTGAACCGGGGATATGGAGGTTGCAGTGAGCTTGACTACAACGCATTCTGGGTGATAGAGTGAGATTCGGTATCAAAAAAATAATTTTTTTTTAAGTAATAGTATTTCATTGTCTTTATATCTACCGCATTGTTTTTATTTACTCATTAGATGTTGAATTGATTCTATATTTTGGTTATTGTGAGGAGTGCTGCAAATAACAGAAGTGTAAATGTTACTTCTGATTTCATTTGTTTTGGATATATACCCAATAGTGCAACAGCTGTATTACCCGGTAGTTTGATTTTAAGTTTTATTGAGAAATCTCTGTTTTGTTTTTCTTTTCTTTCTTTCTTTTTTTTTTTTTTTTTTTTTTTGAGACGGAGTTTCGCTCTTGTTACCCAGGCTGGAGTGCAATGGCGCGATCTCGGCTCACCGCAACCTCCGCCTCCTGGGTTCAGGCAATTCTCCTGCCTCAGCCTCCTGAGTAGCTGGGATTACAGGCATGCGCCACCATGCCCAGCTAATTTTTTGTATTTTTGGTAGAGACGGGGTTTCACCATGTTGACCAAGATGGTCTCGATCTCTTGACCTCGTGATCCACCCGCCTCAGCCTCCCAAAGTGCTGGGATTACAGGCTTGAGCCACCGCGCCCGGCCCCTTTCTTTCTTTCTTTATTTTTTTTATTGCATGTTTTGTTTTTCATAATGGCCATCTTCATTTACATTCACACCAACAGTGTGCATGCTTTACCAACGTTTTCTTTTTTTTCTTTTTAATAAGAGTCATTCTAACAGGAGTGAGTTGATGTCTCATAGTATTTTTGGCTTGCCTATCCCTGATCATAATTGACAATGGGCATATTTAAATATATCTATTGGCCATATGTATATCTTTTCTTGAAAATTATTTAAGCCTTTTGCTCATGTTAATAGTTATTTGTTTTTGTTATAGTCAATAGAGTCTCATATATGTATATTATGAAACATTTTTGATATTAACTCCTTGTCACATGTTTAATTTGCAAATATTTTCTCTCTCATTTTTTAATTGTCTTATTCTGTTGATTGTATCAGATTCTGTGCAGCAGCTTTTTAATCTGAAGTAATCTGACTCATCTTTTTTCCTTTTATTTCATAAGATTTTGAGGTTTAAAAAAAAACTGGCCGGTGGCTGGTGGTTCACATCTGTAATTGCAGCACTTTGAGAGGCTAAGGCAGATGGATCACCTGAGGCCAGGAGTTCAAGACCAGCCTGGCCAACATGGTGAAACCCCATCTCTGCTAAAAATACAAAAATTAGCTGGTATGGTGGTGCAGCCTCTAATCCCAGCTACTCAGGAGGCTGAAATGAGAGAATCATTTGAGCCCAGGGTTGGGGGTGGGCAGAAGTTGCAGTGAGCTGAGATCACACTCTAGCCTGAGCTGGTTGATAGGGTAAGACTGTCTCAAAAAAATTACAACTTGTCTAAACTAATAAATATAGTCAATAAATTAGCAATGATAAAATTAACATACAAGTATAAGTTATGATTCCATACACTTAAAATAAACTATCTGATGCAATAGGAAAAAAATATTTACAATAGCATTAAAATAACAAATTTCTAAAGACAAATTTCACCAAGGAGGTAAAAAAGTTATGCAGTTAAACATATAAAATAACAAAGATATTAGAGAAACACAAATAAATTTAAAAATGTCTTAATCAAAAGAATAAATATTGTTAAAGTGCCATATTATCTAGAGTAATCTATAGATTTAATAAAATTCCCATCAAAATTCCAGTGGCATTTTTTCACAGTAATGAAAATACAATTTTAAAATTTACAGGAAACTACAATAAACTTTGAATAGGCAAAGCAATATTGAGGAAAAAGAATAAAGCAGAGGAACATACTTTGTAGTTTCAAACTGTATTTCAAGACCATAGTAATAAAAACAGGATGGAATATACAAAAAAATTAACCAAAACCAATGAAACAGAAACCACTACTCTCACATATTTCAGACATGATGCAGAGATAACTAAAAAAAAATAAAGTTTCTCAAAATTATGCAGATATTTGTGTGTCCCCAAAACGTTGGAAAAGCAATCAGATTGTGCAGTCTCATATATGCCATAAAGAGGACTTTGGCTCTCACTGTAAATTTGAAGGAAGATCATCCAAGGAAAAGTAGAATCCTTAGAGAATTCAAAAGCATAAGACAAACATGCCTTTATGTGAGAGAAATATTTAAAAAAGAAAAAAGAAAAGAAACCTCAAGCTTCCCAGAAACTATTTGCTTTGGAACACAGCTTTTCAAATTACATTTTAAAGACTGGCTTTCTTTTGACCTTTGGACCGCTCATTGGTGAAATCTGTTTTATTTACTTTGACCTACCTGAGGGTTTGGCTACCATCTCATGCCTCTTCATATTCCAGGGCTCTTTACCTTGCTCCAAACAGGTGATCAGGTCTGGGTTAGTGAGAGCAACACCTGCTTTATTAAAAATAAATAACATAAATCATTCTCATGTTCTCCAGTTAGTAACCTTATTCAAAATAATGTGATAGAATACCCTAGAAAGGGCCAGGCATGGTGGCTCATGCCCGAAATCTCAGCACTTGGGAGAGAGGCGGGTGGATCACTTGAGGTCAGGAGTTGAGACCAGCCTGACCAACATGGTGAAACCCCATCTCTAGACTAAAAATACAAAAATTAGCCAGGCATGGTGGCACACACCTGTAGTCCCAGTTACTTGGGAGGCTGAGGCAGGAGAATTGCATGAACCAGGGAGGCAGAGATTGCAGTGAGCCAAGATTGTGCCACTGCACTCCAGCCTAGGTGACAGAGTAAGACTCCATCTCAAAAAAGAAAAAAAAGAATATCCTAGAAAGGTAATCCCAAAATACAAATCGATGAAAGAAATTTCTAAATATTTAGAAAATATTTTAAATTTGTAGGTCCTTAATTTTACTACCCAGTACTCATGAATCAAAGATTGGTGGTGGCAAATAGATTTTCTGATATGGGCAACATATTTTATGCCCGTAAATTTCTGGAATTACCACTAATCTAGAGTGAAGGATACAGACCAGCTCAGAAATGTGGAAAGTTCAGATCAAGATGAAACAGACAAATTCTCAAGATTTTCTTGAAAAGATGAATTAGAAATTCATTTATGCAAATAAATTACCAAAAATCATTCTACATAAAAAGAGAAATGAAACTTTTAGGGTGTATTCGGAATTGTGTTATTAAAGTTATTCTCACCCAAGAAGGCCAGGTTTCTGTAGTTCTCTAACATCACTTTTCTATACAAATCCTGCTGAGCAGTGTCCAGGTATTGCCACTCCTCCAGAGAGAATTCTATGCCCACATCCCTAAATGTCAATGGCCCCTGAAAAACACACATACGCGCGCGCACACACACACACAGAGCAAGAGAGAAAGAGAGACATACATATATTTACCAAGTTGCCATGGGCAGAATTTGTCATTTAAATTAAGGTGAAATAAGAGTAAAAAGAATTGGTGCTGACTTAAATTAACCAATAATTTTCAACACAGACATATTCTCTAATGTATTCTCTAACTCAGAGAAGAGAATAGCATAAGATCCACAACAGGCCAGGCACAGTGGTTCACACCTGTAATCCTAGCACTTTGGGAGGCCAAGGTGGGTAGATCACCTGAGGTCAGGAGTTCAAGACCAGCCTGACCAATATGGAGAAACCCCATCTCTACTAAAAATACAAAATTAGCCAGGCATAGTGGCACATGCCTGTAATCCCAGCTACTAGGAAGGCTGAGGCAGTAGAATCGCTTGAAGCCCAGAGTCGAAGGTTGTGGTGAGCCAAGATCATGCCACTGCACTGTAAACTGGGTGACAGAGCGAGACTCCATCTCAAAAAAAAAAAAAAAAAAACCTTTCACAACACCAGTGTATGTAAGATATTTTCTGGATAACAAAGTATAAAACTAAGGGCATAAACACAAACATATATTTTTAAGTGCTATATTTACAACATAAAGAATAAGATGTATGTTTTTAAGACAAAAAGACATGTTGAATTAGAAGGTACCTCTCAAATTAAAATGTGTACAATAAACTGAAGATGTTGTTGTGCAGGTTCTTATTTTTCGGAAGATCTGCAATAAAGTCTGAGTATTTGGATTTCTAACAAGGTCACCAGTAACATCAATAGTTTTGGCCCAAAAAGACTATTTTATTAAACATGTAGTAAGTGGAAGAGTCTGTATTTTACCCAGTTTTTTTGGCCTGTAAACAACGATAAGGGCCTCCCCGACCCTTTTGTGTGTGTGTGTGTGTGTGTGTGTGTGTGACAAAGTCTTGCTCAGCCACCCAGGCTGGAGTGCAATGGCACAATCTTGGCTCACTGCAACCATCATCTCCTGGGTTCAAGTGATTCCCCTCTAAGTAGCTGGGATTACAGGCACCCGCCATCATGCCTGGCTAATTTTTGCATTTTGGTAAAGATGGAGTTTCACCATGTTGGCCAGGCTGGTCTTGAACTCCTGACCTTAGGTGATCTGCCCACCACAGCCTCCCAAAGTGCTGGGATTACAGGTGTGAGCCACTGTGCCCAGCCGAGCCTTCCTTTTCCAAAGACAGATATAAGCAAACTAAACCAAAGAAGGGCAACTGCCAGATTCAACATGATGATTTATGCACATCAGCTGCATAAATATACTTAATAATAAAGAGAAAAATAATTCCACAGTAAAAAAAAAAAAGTCAGAGCTCTTTATCCAAGTAAATCATTAACAAATATCGCCCCTCAAAAAGTAAATTATAGTCTGAATTTAACCATACAGGAACAACAACCTAATTTGAAGTTCAAGATACAGACAACCCCTATGTTCTGTAATTTTTAATAATGATTTTTTTTCCTAGTAGAACAGGTAGGAAATGCTGTGAAAAATTCTTTTTTTTTTTTTTTTGAGATGGAGCTTTACTCTTGTTGCTCATGCTGGAATGCAATGGCACAATCTTGGCTCACCACAACATTTACCTCCCAGGTTCAAGTGATTCTCCTGACTCAGCCTCCTGAGTAGCTGGGATTACAGGCAGTGCCATCATGCCCAGCTAATTTTGTATTTTTAGTAGAGATGGGGTTTCTCCATCTTGGTCAGGCTGGTCTTGAACTCCCAACCTCAGGTGATCTGAGTACCTCGGCCTCCCAAAGTGCTGGATTACAGGTGTGAGCCACTGCACCTGGCCCAATAACGATTTTAAGTAATCTTTCTTCATCACTCTAGAGAGCAGGTATCTCTTAATTTATTTCAGAACTTTCAGGGTAATAAGTGCCATTCTGTTTAAATAAGCATTTTCTTAATCCTGTTCTGCACAGAGATAATAGAGAACATAGATTGAACCTCAACATTAAAATATCTTTCAGTAAAGATGTTCTTTATCTTTACTAAAAATCCCAGCTTTCCCCCACTAGAAATCTTGAGTATTGACATCTTCCCATATTCAACAGCTACCAAGGGAACATTTTAAATATTGCAGATAATAAATTCATGGTAGGTATTCTGTATGAAATATAAGAAGTCATGGTGTAGAGAATGTAGAGAAGACTCTGGGATATAGGAAATATTTTGCAGAGATCCTTGGCAAGCACAAAAATTTTAAAAAGTAGTTAAAACAAAACTCATTAGGGGTCAGCATAGACATGGTTCAGGGCTCAATCTCACAACATTGCTCTCACTGCAGATCCCAGTCACAAACTCCATAGGCCCATCTATGCTTGAGGTACTGTTTAAGAACTGGGGACTCCCACAACCTTCCTCAAGTTCAGTAATTTGATGGAGCTACTCATAGAATTCAGCAAAACACTGTAGTTATGTTTACCAGTTTATTATAAAAGATACAACTCGGGGCCCAAAGTGGCTCCGGCCGGATGTCGTGGCGCTTGCGAAGGCAAGGCCAAGAGTTCAAGGCCAACCAACCTCAGCAACCTTACAAGCTCTCAATGATTGGCAAAAAAAAAAAAAAAAAGATACAACCCAGGAAAAGTCAAATAGAAGAAATGTATAGAAAAAAAAAAGAGGTATGGCCGGGCGCGGTGGCTCAAGCCTGTAATCCCAGCACTTTGGGAGGCCTAGGCGGGTGAATCACGAGGTCAAGAGATCAAACCAGGCCAGGCGCGGTGGCTCAAGCCTGTAATCCCTGCACTTTGGGAGGCCGAGGCAGGCGGATCACGAGGTCAAGAGATCGAGACCATCCTGGTCAACATGGTGAAACCCCGTCTCTACTAAAAATCCAAAAATTAGCTGGGCATGGTAGCGCGTGCCTGTAATCCCAGCTACTCAGGAAGCTGAGATGGGAGAATTGCTTGAACCCGGGAGGCGGAGGTTGCGGTGAGCCGAGATCCCACCATTGCACTCCAGCCTGGGTAACAAGAGCGAAACTCTGTCTCAAAAAAAAGAGAGAGATCGAGACCATCCTGGTCAACATGGTGAAACCCTGTTTCTACTAAAAATACAAAAGATTAGCTGGGCATGGTGGCACATTCCTGTAATCCCAGCTACTCAGGAGGCTGAGGCAGGAGAATTGCCTGAACCCAGGAGGCGGAGGTTGCGGTGAGCCGAGATCACGCCATTGCACTCCAGCCTGGGCAACAAGAGCAAAACTCCGTCTCAAAAAAAAAAAAGAAAAAAAAGGTAGGGAAAGATGAAGCATATGGATAATCCTGGTAAATAGCTGTGATTAATAAAATTCTTCATCCTTTGTCTTCTCCAGAAACAAGTTTATGGAAAGAAACACCCTTTCATTGTAACTTAGATGGTGCTCTCTTTTCTTATTTATCACATAGTCAGACACAGACTGTCAAACATGTATTGAACTAGAGCAACTCCAGTTTGAATAAGGGCCGAGTAAAATAAGGCTGAGACTCCTAGGCTGCATTCCCAGATGGTTAGGCATTCTAAGTCACAGGATGAGGTAGGAGGTCAGCACAAGATATATATACGTCATGCAGACCTGGCTGATAAAACACCTTGCAGTAAAGAAGCAGGATAAAACCCGCCAAAACCAAGATGATGAAGAGAATGACCTCTGGTCATCCTCACTGCTACACTCCCACAATGCCATGACAGATTATAAATGCCATGGCAATGTCAGGAAGTTGCACTATAATGGTCTAAAAAAGACAGTCATAAGTAATTTACCCCTTGCTTAGCATATAATTAAAACTAGCCATAAAAATGGGCAACCAGACTGTGGAGGAAGCCATTTTTTATTTCTTTACTTTCTTAATGAATTTGCTTTCACTTTATTCTATAGACTCACCCTGAGTTCTTTCTTGAGTGAAATCCAAGAACTCCATCTTGGTATTTAGACTGGGACTTCTTTCTAGTAACATTTTCCTGGCAACCACAAAGGGACTGTACTGAAGAGACCTCTGACCCAAAGGGAAATTACTTGTGCGCATTAATGGCTGACTTTGGGTGAGTGGGATGCATATACTTCGGTAAAGGAGGAGATTGGGTTAGATACCCAACTTAGGGGAGTTACAGTCTCTCCTAAAATAGAGTGGATTAAAGGTTCCTTTTAATAAAAGGCAAGGATGCTTGATTGAACTTGGATTTGATGTCCAACTTAGGAAGGTTATGGTCCTTCTTAAGATTTAGAAGCTTAGACATCCCTCTCAGTAAAGTGCCTCTCAGCTAAGAACTGGTTTGGAACTATGGGATGTTAATTGCTATTCTCTTTGGATAACTGTCTTACGCTCTTTGTTGCTAGCTATGGGTGACAGAATTAGGCCTCTACAAGACTATGAAACATGGGGAGCTTCTTCCTCTTTAAAAGGGAAAACTTGGCCGGGCGCGGTGGCTCAAGCCTGTAATCCCAGCACTTTGGGAGGCCGAGGCGGGTGGATCACGAGGTCAAGAGATCGAGACCATCCTGGTCAACACGGTGAAACCCCGTCTCTACTAAAAATACAAAAAATTAGCTGGGCAGGGTGGCGTTTGCCTGTAATCCCAGCTACTGGGGAGGCTGAGGCAGGAGAATTGCCTGAACCCAGGAGGCGGAGGTTGCGATGAGCCAAGATCGCGCCATTGCACTCCAGCCTGGGTAACAAGAGTGAAACTCCGTCTCAAAAATAAAAAATAAAAAATAAAAAATAAAAAATAAAAATAAAAGGGAAAACTTGAGAGCTGATAGAACTCCTGAAAAATATACTTTTGCTATTGACAAGCGGCCACCTGAACTTTTCATTGTCCCTTCAATTGGTGGGTCTTTCTCTGGCCTCCCTGAGCTCTTTGCTTTCCCAATCCTGCCACAATCAATGCTTTTTCCTCTCCTTTTCCTTTATTATCTTTCCCATTACTCAGGATGACCGACCACCTTGCCCAGAGACTCCTGATCAGAGGTTGAATTAAAGATGAGAGGGCCCAACTGGGGGCACGTTTGAGGCTTATCAGTTTGATATTGATTGCTAAGTAGAGAGGCTAATGTCTATGTTTTGTCACACATATTTTGCTCTGGCAAAAATGAAATAAGATAATTTTCTTTTGTGTTGTGGCTTGGCCCACAGGGCTGTAGTGCAGCCAACCATGTCACTAGAGCCACTCAGGGACAGGAAATTCAGAAGCTTGGCATGCTGGCAAAAGCATACAAATTTCTTTTCTTTTGTTTTTTTGAGATGGAGTCTCATTCTATCACCCAGGCTGGAGTACAATGCTATGATTTAGGTTCACTGAAACATCTGTCTCCTAGGTTCAAGCAATTCTCCTGTCTCAGCCTCCCAAGTAGCTGGAATTACAGGTGTCCACCACCATGCCCAGCTAATTTTTGTATTTTTAGTAGAGACAGGATTTCTTCATGTTGGCCAGGCTGGTCTTGAACTCCTGATCTTAGGTGATCCACCAGCCTCAGCATCCTAGAGTGAGTGCTGGGATTACAGCTATGAGCCACCATGCCTGGCCAAATGTGTACAAATTTTACCAATCAGACTTCTGGCTTCTCTCTATATATGCAACCTGCTTGAATAATTGGTAAAAATTACTGTTTATTTCCTCTGTAATGTTTTGTTTTTGTTTTAGGATGGAGTCTTGCTCTCTTGCATAGGCTAGAGTGCAGAGGCACAATTTTGGCTAACCACAACCTCTACCTGCCAGATTCAAGTGATTCTCCTACCTCAGCCTCCCAAGTAGCTGGAATTACAGGTGTCCACCACCATGCCCAGCTAATTTTGTATTTTAGTAGAGACAGGATTTCTTCATGTTGGCCAGGCTGGTCTTGAACTCCTGATCTTAGGTGATCCACCAGCCTCAGCATCCTAGAGTGAGTGCTGGGATTACAGCTATGAGCCACCATGCCTGGCCAAATGTGTACAAATTTTACCAATCAGACTTCTGGCTTCTCTCTATATATGCAACCTGCTTGAATAATTGGTAAAATTACTGTTTATTTCCTCTGTAATGTTTTGTTTTGTTTTAGGATGGAGTCTTGCTCTCTTGCATAGGCTAGAGTGCAGAGGCACAATTTTGGCTAACCACAACCTCTACCTGCCAGATTCAAGTGATTCTCCTACCTCAGCCTCCCAAGTAGCTGGAATTACAGGTGTCCACCACCATGCCCAGCTAATTTTGTATTTTAGTAGAGACAGGATTTCTTCATGTTGGCCAGGCTGGTCTTGAACTCCTGATCTTAGGTGATCCACCAGCCTCAGCATCCTAGAGTGAGTGCTGGGATTACAGCTATGAGCCACCATGCCTGGCCAAATGTGTACAAATTTTACCAATCAGACTTCTGGCTTCTCTCTATATATGCAACCTGCTTGAATAATTGGTAAAATTACTGTTTATTTCCTCTGTAATGTTTTGTTTTGTTTTAGGATGGAGTCTTGCTCTCTTGCATAGGCTAGAGTGCAGAGGCACAATTTTGGCTAACCACAACCTCTACCTGCCAGATTCAAGTGATTCTCCTACCTCAGCCTCCCAAGTAGCTGGAATTACAGGTGTCCACCACCATGCCCAGCTAATTTTGTATTTTTAGTAGAGACAGGATTTCTTCATGTTGGCCAGGCTGGTCTTGAACTCCTGATCTTAGGTGATCCACCAGCCTCAGCATCCTAGAGTGAGTGCTGGGATTACAGCTATGAGCCACCATGCCTGGCCAAATGTGTACAAATTTTACCAATCAGACTTCTGGCTTCTCTATATATGCAACCTGCTTGAATAATTGGTAAAATTACTGTTTATTTCCTCTGTAATGTTTTGTTTTGTTTTAGGATGGAGTCTTGCTCTCTTGCATAGGCTAGAGTGCAGAGGCACAATTTTGGCTAACCACAACCTCTACCTGCCAGATTCAAGTGATTCTCCTACCTCAGCCTCCCAAGTAGCTGGAATTACAGGTGTCCACCACCATGCCCAGCTAATTTTGTATTTTTAGTAGAGACAGGATTTCTTCATGTTGGCCAGGCTGGTCTTGAACTCCTGATCTTAGGTGATCCACCAGCCTCAGCATCCTAGAGTGAGTGCTGGGATTACAGCTATGAGCCACCATGCCTGGCCAAATGTGTACAAATTTTACCAATCAGACTTCTGGCTTCTCTATATATGCAACCTGCTTGAATAATTGGTAAAATTACTGTTTATTTCCTCTGTAATGTTTTGTTTTGTTTTAGGATGGAGTCTTGCTCTCTTGCATAGGCTAGAGTGCAGAGGCACAATTTTGGCTAACCACAACCTCTACCTGCCAGATTCAAGTGATTCTCCTACCTCAGCCTCCCAAGTAGCTGGAATTACAGGTGTCCACCACCATGCCCAGCTAATTTTGTATTTTTAGTAGAGACAGGATTTCTTCATGTTGGCCAGGCTGGTCTTGAACTCCTGATCTTAGGTGATCCACCAGCCTCAGCATCCTAGAGTGAGTGCTGGGATTACAGCTATGAGCCACCATGCCTGGCCAAATGTGTACAAATTTTACCAATCAGACTTCTGGCTTCTCTCTATATATGCAACCTGCTTGAATAATTGGTAAAAATTACTGTTTATTTCCTCTGTAATGTTTTGTTTTGTTTTAGGATGGAGTCTTGCTCTCTTGCATAGGCTAGAGTGCAGAGGCACAATTTTGGCTAACCACAACCTCTACCTGCCAGATTCAAGTGATTCTCCTACCTCAGCCTCCCAAGTAGCTGGAATTACAGGTGTCCACCACCATGCCCAGCTAATTTTTGTATTTTTAGTAGAGACAGGATTTCTTCATGTTGGCCAGGCTGGTCTTGAACTCCTGATCTTAGGTGATCCACCAGCCTCAGCATCCTAGAGTGAGTGCTGGGATTACAGCTATGAGCCACCATGCCTGGCCAAATGTGTACAAATTTTACCAATCAGACTTCTGGCTTCTCTCTATATATGCAACCTGCTTGAATAATTGGTAAAAATTACTGTTTATTTCCTCTGTAATGTTTTGTTTTTGTTTTAGGATGGAGTCTTGCTCTCTTGCATAGGCTAGAGTGCAGAGGCACAATTTTGGCTAACCACAACCTCTACCTGCCAGATTCAAGTGATTCTCCTACCTCAGCCTCCCAAGTAACTAGGACTACAGGCATGCACCACCATGCCCAGCTAATTTTTTTATTTTTAGTAGAGACGGGTTTCACTATGTTGGCCAGGCTGGTCTCAAATTACTGACCTGCCTCAGCCTCCCAAAGTGCTGGGATTACAGGTGTGAGCCACTGTGCCCAGCCTCTCTGTGAAGTTTTAATTGGAACATGCATTTGTGGGGCTAGTCTTAAGCCGTAACAAATCTGTTGTGCTGCATGCTATAAATGTCTTTCTGTATTGTTCCATTATTAAGAGGGGTACCTTAGAATAGAATGCTGGCATAGGACCCCATAAGCCTGCTGTTTAAGACGGCCCAGGAAACTGATCACTCATGTCCTTGGAATCTTGACTCTGTAATCATGTTACAGTGTTTTCTCTTGATCTCCACCATCACAGTGATGGCCTGGCTTCAGGGTTCAATTCCCGGCTTACAGAACTAGTAGTTTCTTGTTTATTTTGGTGATATTTTGATATTTTGTTGATTCTATTCCCCTCCAGGAGCTGTCTTGAATTTTTCTTTCTCAGAAAACCTTTGAAGTTACTTTTGGCAAAGTGTAAAAGACAGATATTGGCTGTTTGGCCTGACTAATGTCTGGTCATAAGTACTTTAAACATCCCCCTTTTTTTTTTTGAGACAGTGTTTCACTCTGTTGCCCAGGCTAGAGTGCAATGGTGCCATCTCAGCTCACTGCAAACTCTGCCTCCCAGGTTCAAGTAATTCTCTGCCTCAGCCTCCAGAGCAGCTGAGATTCCAGGCACACACAACCAAGCCTGGCTAATTTTTATATTTTTATTACAGAGGTGTTTCACCATGTTGCCCAGGTTGGTCTGGATCTCCTTTTTTTTTTTTTTTTGAGATGGAGTTTTGCTCTTGTTACCCAGGCTGGAGTGCAATGGTGCGATCTCGGCTCACTACAACCTCCACCTCCTGGGTTCAGGCAATTCTCCTGCCTCAGCCTCCTGAGTAGCTGGGATTACAGGCATGCGCCACCATGCCCAGCTAATTTTTTTGTATTTTTAGTAGAGATGGGATTTCACCATGTTGACCAGGATGGTCTCGATCTCTTGACCTCGTGATCCACCCACCTCAGCCTCCCGGTCTGGATCTCCTGACCTTGTGAACCACCCACCTCAGCCTTCCAAAGTGCTGGGATTACAGGTGTGAGCCACTGTGCCTGGCCAATACTTTAAACTTTCTAAAAGAGCACTATGGTGAAAAGTCAGCTTAACTAACAGCAGATATTCAAGCTCTAACAGCCTGGGACTCTTTGGGAAAAATAGAAGGCGCCACAGACCCTGTTTTGGAAAACAGCCCATTTTCCTCACAAAACCCCAGGAATTGAAAGTGGATAGATCTCTCTCAAAATGAGGTTCTATTCTCTTTTGCATTGCATTATCTGATATTTTTGGCTTTGTGAGTTATCAGAAATTATTTCATATTATGAAAAAACTTTGGTATGTAATAACAAGGTAAGAAATATGCTTTTGAGAATGGCTAATAGCAGTTATAGGGAAATAATCAGTTCTTCACGTTTGGCTCAAAGAAGCATACTCTTGACTGCCTAGGAAATAGGGAGATGTACCCCCCCACACCCCCAGTGAGAATTAAGACTTCCATGGGGATAAACTGATTCTCTCCTTTTTAGATCCAAGATCTGATGTAAAAATGAGACCCTTGGCTGGGAGTGGTGGCTCATGCCTGTAATCTGAGCACTTTGGGATGCCAAGGCAGGTGGATCACGAGGTCAGAAACTTGAGACCAGCCTGGCCAACATGGTGAAACCCTGTCTCTACTAAAAATACAAAAATTAGACTGGGCATGATGGCTCATATTTGTAGTCCCAGCACTTTGGGAGGCCAAGGTGGGCAGATCACCTGAGGTCAGGAGTTTGAAACCAGCCTGGCCAACATAGCAAAATCCCTTCTGTACTAAAAACATAAAAATTAGTCCAGTGCAGTGGTGGGTGTCTGCAATTCCAGCTATGGGGAGGCTGAGGCAGGAGAATCATTTGAACCCGGGAGGCCAAGATTGTACTAAGTCAAGATCACGCCATTGCACTCCAGCCTGGGCAACACAGCGAGACTCCATCTCAAAAAAAAAAAAGTTAGCCGGGCATGGTGGCACTCACATGTAGTCTCAGCTACTTGGGAGACTGAGGCAGGAGAATTGCTTGAACCCAGGAGGCAGAGATTGCAGTGAGCCAAGATCATGCAACTGCACTCCAGCCTGGGCGACAGAGTAAGACTCTGTCTCAAAAAATAATAATAATAAATAATATAAAATAAAAATAATCCCACCTACAATAACTGTAGTAACTATATTTAAAAATAAATATAAATAAAAGGGTGAAACAGCTTACATTATAATCTAAAGAACATCAAGTAAAAAATTAAATAATATACAAATGGAAAAATATTACTTCAGTTATGAATTGGTATTATTAATATTTTTAAATATGTTTTACACAAAATGACCTACAGATATAATGTAACCTCTATCAAAATACCAGTGACATACTTCATAGAAGTTTTTTTTTTTTTTTTTTTTGTGCGACGGAGTTTTGCTCTTGTTACCCAGGATGGAGTGCAATGGCGCGATCTCGGCTCACTGCAACCTCCGCCTCCTAGGTTCAGGCAATTCTCCTGCCTCAGCCTCCTGAGTAGCTGGGATTACAGGCATGCGCCACCAAGCCCAGCTAATTTTTTGTATTTTTAGTAGAGACGGGGTTTCACCATGTTGACCAGGATGGTCTCGATCTCTTGACCTCATGATCCACCTGCCTTGGCCTCCCAAAGTGCTGGGATTACAGGCTTGAGCCACCGCGCCCGGAGAAGTTTTTAAAAATGTATCTAAAATTTTTATGGTACCACAAAAGACCCTGAATACCTAAGCAATCAAGCAAGAAAAGAAAGGCTGAAGGTATCACACTGACTTTGAAATCTACTACAAAACAATAGTAAGCCAAGTAAATAAAAACAAAGACATAGGTCAATGGAGCAGAAAAGACAGATCAGAAATATATCCATGTATTTACAGTTAACTGATTTTGAATATAGGTGACAATTTTATAGAAAAGGAACAGTATCTTTAATAAATGGTGTTGAGAAAACTTTATGGCCACATGCAGAGCAATGAAATGAGACCCCTAGTTAACATCACATACAAAAGTAAACTCAAAATAAATTAGAAACTTAGATGTAAGATTTAAATCCCTGAAACTAATAGAAAAAAATAGAGGGAGAGCACCATAACATTGCTCTGGGCAGTGACATTTGCTTTAACCTCAAAATTCCAGAAAACCAAAGGAAAAATAGATGAGTCAGATTACTTCAAATTAAAAAGCTACTGCACAAAATCTGCTACACTCAACAGGATGAGACAACTAAAAAATGGTAGAAAATATGTGCAAATCATACATGTAACAAGGGGTTATTGACAAAATAAAATCAGCAGTTCAGCATCTAATGAATAAATTTAAAAAATGTGGTAGATAGGCATAAGTAATGAGACCTTAGTTCGAGGGCACGCTGTGTCCTTTTGTCTTCATACCAGCAGTGACATGATGGGGTACACTCTGGATGAGAAACTGCGGCTGCAGCAGCTGCAAGCACTGAGAAGGCAATGGCTAAAGGACCAGGAACTGAGCCCTTGGGAGCCGGTGCTGCCCCCAGAGAAGATGTGGCCTATGGAGAAATTCTGGAATAAGTTTTTGGTGAATAAGATCCCTTGGAGGAATATGGTCTATAAGGTACATGGAAAGAGTATGTTTATTTTTACTCATGTACTTATACTTGTCTGGATTGTTCATTATTATGTGAAATATCTTGTGGCTATAAAACCATATGCCATCGTTCAATTGAAGGCCAGATATTCCCAGGTGATACAATTGTGGAGACTGGAGAAGTAATTCAACCTATGAAAAAATTTCCTGATCAACATCATTAAAGATTATGTAAAAATTTAAAAGGCTCTGGGGGCCACGTTGGCGCTGGCCGGCCAGTTGTCCTGGCGCTTGAGGAGGCGAGGCCATGAGTTCAAGGCCAACCTGAGCAACACTACAAGCTCTAATTGATTAACAAAGAAAAAAAAAATTTAAAAGGCTCATGAGCTTAAGTTTGTTCCTACATAACCATATTTACTGAATTTTCTGGAACAGTAACTTAATAAACTTTAATCTCAGAAATTCTCATATTCCTTTTCAAGCATTATACAATTTGAGACTGAGTAATTTAACAATAAATAAAAACTGGATATGCTAAACAAAACAAAAAAGGAAAATGTGGTAGATATACACTATGGAATAGTATTCATCTAAAAAATTCAATTATTTTCTTTTTTTTAAATTGTACTTTAGGTTCTGGGGTACATGTGCAGACCACACAGGATTGTAGCATAAGTACACACATGGCAATCTGGTTTGCTGCCTCCATCCCGTCACCTACATTTGGCATTTCTCCCCATGTTATCCCTCCCCGACCTCCCCATTCCCCACCCCCACACTCCCCCACCACTGTCCCTTCCTTGACCACACCCAACAGACCTCAGCAGTGTGTGATGCTCCCCTCCCTGTGTCCCTGTGTTCTCATTGTTCAACATCCGCCTGAGTGAGAACATGCAGTGTTTGATTTTCTGTTCTTGTGTCAGTTTGCTGAGAATGATGGTTTCCAAATCCATCCATGTCACTACAAAGGACATGAACTCATAATTTTTTATGGCTGCATAGTATTCCATGAGGTACATGTGCCACATTTTCCTTGTCCAGTCTATCGTTGATGGGTATTTGGGTTGGCTCCAGGTCTTTACTATTCTAAACAGTGCTGCTATGAACATACGTGTGCATGTGTCTTTATAATAGAATGATTTGTAATCCTTTGGGTATATGCTGAGTAATGGGATTGCTGGGTCAAACAGAATATCTATTTCTAGGTCCTTGAGGAAGCACCACACTGTCTTCCACAATGGTTGAACTAGTTTATACTCCCACCAACAGTGTAAAAGTGTTCGTTTCTCTTCACATCCTCTCCAGCATCTGTTGTCTTCAGATTTTTTAAAGATCACCATTCTGACTGGCATGAGGTGGTATCTCAATTTGGTTTTGATTTGCATTTCCCTAATAATCAGTGATGATGAGCATTTTTTCAAATGTTTGTTGGCCTCATATATGTCTTCTTTTGAAAAGTGTCTGTTCATATCCTTTACACCCTTTTGGATGGGTTTGGTTTTCTTCTTGTAAATTTGTTTTAGTTCTTTGTAGATTCTGGATATTAGTCCTTTGTCAGATGGGTAGATTGCAAAAATTGTTTCCCATTCTGTTGGTTGCTGGTTCACTCTAATGATTGTTTCTTTTGGTGTACAGAAGCTCTGGAGGTTAATTAGGTCCCATTTGTATAATTTGGCTTTTGTTGCCAATGCTTGTGGTGTTTTAGTCATGAGGTCCTTCCCTAATGGTTTTCCCTAGGTTTTCTTCTAGGGTTTTATGGTGTTAGGTCTTATGTTTAAGTCTTTAATCCATCTGGAGTTAATTTTAGTGTAATGACAGGAAGGGGTCCAGTTTCTGCTTTCTGCACATTAGCTCTTCTTGAGGCATTGATCCTTTTACCATTATGTAATGCCCTTCTTTGTCTCTTTTTGATCTTTGTTGGTTTAAAGTTAATTTTATCAGAGACTAGGATTGCAACTCCTGCTTTTTTTTGCCCTCTTTTTGCTTGATAAATCTTCCTCCATCCCTTTATTTTTCACCTATTTGCGTCTTTGCATGTGAGATGGGTTTCCTCAATACAGCACACCAATGGGTCTTTACTTTTTGTCCAATTTGCCACTCTGTGTCTTTTGACTGGGGCATTCAGCCCATTTACATTTAAGGTTAATATTGTTGTGTTTGAATTTGACACTGCCATTTTGATGCTAGGTGGATGTTTTGCCTGTTAGTTGACATATTTTCTTCATTGTGTCAATGGTCTTTACCATTTGGTACATTTTTGGAGTGGCTGGTACTGGTTGTTCCTTTCCTTGTTGAGTGCTTCTTTCAGGAGCTCTTGTAAGGCAGGCCTGGTGGTGATGAAATCTCTCAACAATTCCTTGTCTATAAAGGATTTTATTTCTCCTTCACTTATGAAGCTTAGTTTGGCTGGATATGAAATTCTAGGTTGAAAGGTTTTTTCTTTTAGGATGTTGAATATTGGTCCTCACTCTCTTCTGGCTTGTAGGGTTTCTGCAGAGAGATCTGCTGTGAGTCTGATGGGCTTCCCTTTGTGGGTAACCCGATCTTTCTTTCTGGCTGCCCTTAGCATTTTTTCCTTCATTTCAACCCTGGTGAATCTGATGATTATGTGTCTTGGGGTTGCTCTTCTTGAGGAATATCTTTGTGGTGTTCTCTGTATTTCCTGGACTTGAATGTTGGCCTACTTTGCTAGGTTGGGGAAGTTCTCCTGGATAAAATCCTGAAGAGTATTTTCCAGCATGGATTCATTCCCTCCATCACATTAAGGTAACCTACCAAACGTAGATTAGGTCTTTTCACATAATCCCATATTTCTTGGAGACTTTGTTCATTCCTTTTCACTCTTTTTTCTCTATTCTTGAATTCTCATTTTATTTTTTTTGAGTTGATCTTCAATCTTTATATCCTTTCTTCTGCTTGGTCGATCTGGCTATTGAAACTTGTGTATGCTTCATGAAGTTCTCGTGCTGTTTTTCAGCTCCATCAAGTCATTTATATTCTTCTCTAAGCTGTTTATTCTAGTTAGCATCTCATCTAACCTTTTTTTCTAGGTTCTTAGTTTCTTTGCATTGGGTTAGCACATGTTCTTTTAGCTCTGAGAAGTTTGTTATTACCCACCTTCTGAAGCCTGTTTCTGTCAATTCATCAGATTCATTCTCCATCCATCTTTGATCCCTAGCTGGTGAGGAGTTGTGATCCCTTGGAGGAGGAGAGGCGTTCTGGTTTTTGTTGTTTTCATCTTTTTGCACTGGTTTCTTCCCATCTTAGTGGCTTTATCTACCTGTGGTCTTTGTAGTTGGTGACTTTCAGATGGGGTCTCTGAGTGGACATCCTTTTTGTTGATGTTGAAGCTATTTCTTTCTGTTTCTTAGTTTTCCTTCTAACAGTCAGGCCCCTCTGCTGCAGGACTGCTGGAGGTCCACTCCAGACCCTGCTTGCCTGGGGATCACCACAGGGGCTGCAGAACAGTAAGGGTTGCTGCCAGTTTCTTCTTCTGTTATCTTTGTTTCAGAAGGGCACCTGCCAGATGCTGGCCTGAGCTCTCCTTTATGAGGTGTCTCTTTGGGTATATGGGGTTAGGGAGCTGCTTGAGGAGACAGTCTGTCCCTTATAGGAGCTCAAGTGCTGTGCTGGGAGCTCTGCTGCTCCATGCAGAGCTGCTGGGCAGGTACCTTTAAGTCTGCTGCAGCTGAACTCATAACCCTCTTTTCCCAGGTGCTCTGTCCTAGGAAGGTTGGCTTTATTTATAAGTTCCTGACATGCTGCTGCCTTTTTCATAGATGCCCTGCCCTGCACAGAGTAGTCTAGTCACAGTCTGCCAGCAGAGGTGTTGCTGAGCTGCTGCAGGCTCTGCCCAGCTGCTGGGCGAACTGCCTCAGTACTGGTGGATGCACTTCCCCCACTGAGCTGGACTGTCTTGGTTCCAGCTGTGCTTGCTGTGAAACTCTCAATCCAGAGTGTTTCAGATTGCTTGTTTTGTGGGGTGGTACCTGCCAAGCCAGATCACCTGGCTCCCTGTCTCAGCCCCTCCCTTTCAGTTGAATGGGCAGCTCTGTCTCCCAGGCATTCCAGGCGCCTGTTGAAATGGCTGCCCAGATTTGTGTGAGTTTCTGTGTGCCTACCCGCAGCACCAGCCGTGCTGAAAACTCATGGTGCTTTTCGGCCTGGGAATCTCCTGGTCTGTGGGCAGTGAAAACTTGTTTGAAAATACAGTGAGCATTCATCCTCTGTGTTGTTTTGCTTGGTCGATCTGGCTATTGAAACTTGTGTATGCTTCATGAAGTTCTCGTGCTGTTTTTTTCAGCTCCATCAAGTCATTTATATTCTCCTTTAAGCTGTTTGTTATAGTTAGCATCTCATCTAACCTTTTTTCTATGATCTTAGTTTCTGACCAAGGTGAAACCCCGTCTCTTAAAAAAAAAAAAGAGGTTTGGAAAGATTGAATTATAAAAAAAATTAATAAAAATATCATTAATGCAGGAAAGAGAAGCAGAAATTAAAATTTTTAATTTTTATTTTATAATCAAACTTCCTTGAGTCCTTCTCCCTCCTATGGAATTGTATCCTGCTTTGCAAGTTTTATAAATTTATAGAGTCTTGTATTCCTGTTCACTATACCTGATAACTGTAAGATTCTGTAACACAATGAAGGTCCTTTGCATTGGGTTAGCACATGTTCTTTTAGCTCTGAGAAGTTTGTTATTACCCACCTTCTGAAGCCTGTTTCTGTCAATTCATCAAATTCATTCTCGATCCATCTTGGATCCCTAGCTGGTGAGGGGTTGTGATCCATTGAAGGAGGAGAGGCATTCTGGTTTTTGGTGTTTTCATCCTTTTTGCTCTGGTTTCTTCCCATATTAGTGGCTTTATCTACCTGTGGTCTTTGTAGTTGGTAACTTTCAGATGGGGTCTCTGAGTGGACATCCTTTTTGTTGATGTTGAAGCTATTTCTTTCTGTTTCTTAGTTTTCCTTCTAACAGTTAGGCCCCTCTGCTGCAGGGCTGCTGGAGGTCCATTCCAGACCCTGCTTGACTGGGGATCACCCACAGGGGCTGCAGAACCGTGGGTTGCTGCCAGTTTTTTCTTCTGTTATCTTTGTTTCAGAAGGGCACCTGCCAGATGCTGGCCTGAGCTCTCCTTTATGAGGGTCTCTTTGGGTATATGGGGGTTAGGGAGCTGCTTTAGGAGACAGTCTGTCCCTTATAGAAGCTCAAGTGCTGTGCTGGGAGCTCTGCTGCTCCATGCAGAGCTGCTGGGCAGGTACCTTTTAAGTCTGCTGCAGCTGAACTCATAACCAACTCTTTTTCTAGGTGCTCTGACCTAGGAAGGTTGGCTTTATTTATAAGTTGCTGACATGCTGTTGCCTTTTTTCAGAGATGCCCTGCCCTGCACAGAGTAGTTTAGTCATAGTTGGCCAACAAAGGTGTCGTTGAGCTGCTGCAGGCTCTGCCCAGCTGCTGGGCGAACTGCCTCAGTACTGGTGGATGCACTTCCCCCCACTGAGCTGGACTGTCTTGGTTCCAGCTGTGCTTGCTGTGAAACTCTCAATACAGAGTGTTTCAGATTGCTTGTTTTGTGGGGGTGGTGCTTGCCAAGCCAGATCACCTGGCTCCCTGTCTCAGCCCCCTCCCTTTCAGTTGAATGGGCAGCTCTGTCTCCCAGGCATTCCAGGCGCCTGTTGAAATGGCTGCCCAGATTTGTGTGAGTTTCTGTGTACCTACCCGCAGCACCAGCCGTGCTGAAAACTCATGGTGCTTTTCGGCCTGGGAATCTCCTGGTCTCTGGGCAGTGAAAACTTGTTTGAAAATATGGTGAGCATTCATCCTCTGTGTTGTTTTTGCTGGGAACTGCACTCTGGAGCTGTAACTCTTCGGCCATCTTGGATTGCCCCCCACAAAATTTTATTATTTTCAATGGATTAATCTGGAAGACATTAGTTGAAATTAGCCAGGCACAGAAAAATGAATATTTCATGATTTCATTTACACATAGACTTTAAATAACTTAATCTCATCAGAGCAGAAAGTAAAATGGTAAGGCCAGGTATGGTGGCTCACACTTGTAATCCCAGCACTTTGGGAGGCCAAGGTGGGTCGATCATGAGGTCAGGAGCTCCAGACCAGCCTGGCCAAGAGAGTAAAACCCTAACTCTACTAAAAATACAAAAATTAGCTGGGTGTGTCCACAGGTGCCTATAATCCCAGCTAGTTGGGAGGCTGAGGTAGGGGAATTGCTTGAACCCAGGAGGTGGAGGTTACAGTGAGCCAAGATCATGTCACTGCACTCTAGCCTGGGTGACAGAGTAAGACTTAATCTTGGGAAGAAAAAAAGGGAAAGAAAAATGGTGACCACCTGATGCCAAGATATTCAGAAAAAGAGAAGTTGGAGGCTGGGCATGGTGGCTCATGCCTGTAATCTCAGCACTTTGGGAGGACAAGGTGGGTGGATCACCTGAGGTCAGGAGTTTGAAACTACCCTGACCAACAAGGTGAAACCCCATCTCTAAAAAATAAATAAACAGAAAAAATGAAAAAGTAAAAGAGAAGTTTGGAAAGATTGAATAAAAAAATTAATAAAAATAAAATTAATGCAGGAAAGAGAAGCAGAAATTAAATTTTTGTTTTATAAACAAACTTCCCTGAGTCCTTCACCCTCCCATGGAATTATATCCTGCTTTGCAAGTTTTATAAGTTTATAAATCCTTGTACTCTTCTTTTCTATAGCTGACAACTAAGTTTCTGTAACACAGTGAAGGTCATAAGAAATGCCGAAGCATGCAAGACTCTGGCCTTCTGGGCACTGTAGCAGCAGGCAATAGATAAGGCTCATGCTAGAATCTTTGAGCTCTACAGATAGTGAACATCTGCATTGCATAGCAACAGTCATATGTAAGCCTAAGTTAAGTGCCTATTATTGCTAATTGCCTTCCTTCTACACCTGCAAACTTGTTTTTGTGCCACTGTATCCTTCACGCATAAAATGTCAAGCCCAGCCTTTGTTAAGGGCTCAGCCATTTTGTTTCCAAGCTGGGCTGGTGTATACTTAAAATAAACTCCTTCTGCAACCTCAACAGTCTCTCTAGTCTTTGAAATTCTGCAACAAGATGTCAATAAAGGCATAATTTTAATTATATAGGAGAAATAAGTTCAACGTATTTTTGGTACAGCACAATGACTATATAATAGTGCATCTGGACTTTGGAAAAGTGATGACAATGTCATGTGCTTTCACTACAAAAATGGTAACTATGTAAGATTACCATTAATTAGCTCAAATTAAGCATTTGACAATGTATATACAGTTCAAAACATCATGTTTTACAGAATGCATATTTTATCCATCAAGTTGAAAATAGTTTTAGAATTCTGGCACGGAGCTAAGCAATGGTGGGCACAGCTAGCAGATCAGCCACAGAGCTGAGGTACAGCTCAGCTTCCCCCTGTACCCTTCCCCCTCAGTGCCAGCCGCACCCCTCCACATGCTGAGCAACCCCGAGGTACTATCCCCTGTGGGGGGAGCCCAGGGCAACTCCAGGCACCCTCCAGTGGACCCTCATCATGGGCACTCAGAGCTCCAATGCTTTCCAAGGCGACTTGATCTCCAAGGAGGCAGAAGTTGCTTCTCCTGTGAAGGCCAAGGGCCAGGAGAATGGCCACATGAAAAGCAATGAAGACTTATCTCCCAAGGGTTAAGGGGAGTCACCCCCGTGAATGGAACAGATGAGGCAGCTGGGATCACTGGCGATGCCATCGAGCCAGCACCCCCTAGCTAGGATGTTGAGGCCAAGGGGGAGGTTACCCCATTAAGACCCCCAAGATGAAGAAATTCTCTTTCACGAAGACTTTTTTTTTTTTTTTTTTTGAGACGGAGTTTCGCTTCTGTTACCCAGGCTGGAGTGCAATGGCGCGATCTCGGCTCACGGCAACCTCCGCCTCCTGAGTAGCTGGGATTACAGGCACGCCCCACCATGCCCAGCTAAGTTTTTGTATTTTTTTTTTTTTAGTAGAGACGGGGTTTCACCCTGTTGACCAGGATGGTCTTGATCTCTTGACCTTGTGATCCACCCGCCTCGGCCTCCCAAAGTGCTGGGATTACAGGCTTGAGCCACCGCACCCGGCTCACGAAGGCTTTCAAATTGGCCTGTCCTTCAAGAGGAATCATAAGGAGGGTGGGGGTGATTCTTCTGCCTCTTCACCCACAAAGGAAGAGCAGGAGCAGGGGGAGATTTGTACCTGCAGCAACAAGGGCACTGCCCAGGAAGGGAAGGCGACTGCCACCCCTAAGAGCCAGGAGTCCCAGGCCAAGGGGGCAGAGGCTAGTGCAGCCTCAGAAGAGGCAGAGCCACAGGCTACAGAGCCATCCACTCCCTAAGGCCAGAGTGGCCCTGCACCAGACAGCACTGAGCAGAATGAGTAGCTAGATGGGGACAGGTGGGTGATTTCTAAGCTGTAAAAACTGCTGTCACTGTGAGGTCACCGCGTAGACCTGGTGCCCTGGGTGCTTTCCTTTGCCCAGAAAGGAACGGGCTATTGCCTCCTCCTAGCCACGTTCCCTTTCCTCCTCTCCATCCTGTGGATTCTCCCATCAGCCATTTGATTTTCCTCTTAAGGCCAGTTGAAGATGGTCCCTTATAGCTTCCCAAGTTTGGTTACTGATGTGAAATCCTCCTGTACCTGGCCCTACCTCCTTCCCTGTCCCCACTCCTGCAAAAGGCAATTGTTGGTTTTCTTCCCCAATGCTTTTCCAAATAGGTTTTGTTTACCCTACTTCCCAAATCCCTGAGCTAAAATGGGGTGCTTATACTCCCAAACCTTGAGTGTCCAGCCTTCCCTGTTGTTTTTAGCCTCTTGTGCTGTGCCTAGTGGCACCTGGGCTGGGGAGGACACTGCCCTGTCTAGGTTTTTATAAATGTCTTACTCAAGTTCAAACCTCCAGCTTGTGAAATCAACTGTGTCTCTTTTTTGACTTGGTAAGCAATTATTAGGCTTGGGGTGGTGGGAAGGCCTGTAATGTGAATCAAATGCAAAACAACTCCTTGGCTTTTTCTCTTCAATTGTTCTAAATAATTTTAATGGCTCTCTTCCTTTCTCCACCATCGTGGTGTGAGCTTTATTCTGTTTCTCGCCATGTCTTCTCACAAGACTTTCAGGATTAAGCGATTCCTGGCCAAGAAACAAAAGCAAAATCGTCCCATCTCCCAGTGGAGTCGGATGAAAACTGGTAATAAAATCAGGTACAACTCCAAAAGGAGACATTGGAGAAGAACCAAGCTGGGTCTGTAAGAAATTACACATGCGATGGCACACATATTTATGCTATCTCAAAGTCACAATCGTGTTACCAAATCAAGCTGAAAAAAGTCACCACTATCTGGAGAAGTTTGAACAGTTTCCTCTCTGAATCTGTTATGAAGGCATTAGTTAGTACAACCCATAGTGCTTCCATTATTCATGTTAAAAAAAAAATAGGCTTTGGTTGCTCAGTAATAAATATGTGAGACCTTTCACTTCAAAAAAAAAAAACTTTTAATGGCCAAACCCCAGATTTGCCTTTTTTTTTTTTTTTTTTGAGATGGTGTCTGAATCAGTCGCTCAGGCTGGAGTGCAGTGGCGTGATCTTGGTTCACTGCAACCTCCATCCTGCTGGGTCAGGCAATTCTCTGCCTCAGCTTCCCAAGTAGCTGGCATTACAGGCACAGGATATCACGCTCAGCTAATTTTTGTATTTTTAGTAGAGATGGAGTTTTATCATCTTGGCCAGGCTGGTCTTGAACTCCTGACCTTGTGATCCACCCACCTCGACCTCCCAAAGTGCCGCGATTACAGGCATGAGCCACCCTGCCCAGCTATACCTTTTTATTTTTTTCCATCACTGCTAAAACCATTCTCTTCCACCTGGTTTTACTGTAACATTTGGGAAAAAAAAGCCGGGCGCGGTGGCTCACACCTGTAATCCCAGCACTTTGGAAGGCCGAGGCGGGTGGATCACAAGGTCAAGAGATCAAGACCATCCTGGTCAACAGGGTGAAACCCCGTCTCTACTAAAAAACAAAAAATTAGCTGGGCATGGTGGCGTGTGCCTATAATCCCAGCTATTCAGGAGGCTGAGGCAGGAGAATTGCCTGAACCCAGGAGGCGGAGGTTGCAGTGAGCCAAGATTGTGCCATTGCACTCCAGCCTGGGTAACAAGAGCGAAACTGTCTCAAAAAAAAAAAAAAAAAAAGGAAAGGGAATAAACGTCATCCCTTTAAAAAAACTTTAGAACTTTAGGGGCCCAAAGTGGCTCCGGCCGGATGTCGTGGCGCTTGCGAAGTCGAGGCCAAGAGTTCAAGGCCAACCAACCTCAGCAACCTTACAAGCTCTCAATGATTGGCAAAAAAAAAAAACAAAACTTTAGAACTTTATAGAAAGATAACAATGTTTGAAATATCTTGTCTTTGTCATAAACCTGGCTGATAGTATCAAAAAGTTTTTGTATTTTTATTTTGTCAGTCATAATCTTAAGAATTTTGTTATTGAACACTGTTCTGCAGACAGCACAGTGAAAGGGAGGAGCCAATGTAGTTTAAGGCTTTTACTTTAAGCATGGGGAACCTGAAGTTTCTGGTGCTGATGGTAATGGCATGAGAGTAAAAGGGCAGATGTTGCTTGTGACCCCATTACTGGTCACTCTGAACATAGTTAAGTTTGCATGCAAAATACTAAGACCTGTTGAAACCCAAAAGCTGCCATGATCTCGAAATATTTTCTGAGAAAATGACCAAGGATTTGGCTACACTTAGGTGGCTAAAACTAAAAACTGTAAGCCATGGGCAGTGGCTCATACTTGTAATCCCAGTACTTTGGGAGGCTGAGGCGGGCAGATCAAGAGGTTAGAAGTTTGAGACCAGCCTAACTAACATGGTGAAACACCATCTCTACTAAAAATATGAAAATTAGCTGGGTGCAGTGGCGAGCACTTGTAATCCCAGCTACTTGGGAGGCTGAGGCAGAACTGCTTGAAACCACAAGGCAGTGGTTGCAGTAAGCCAAGATCATGCCACTGCACTCCAGCATGAGCAAAAAAGCAAAACTCCATCTTAAAACAAAAGCCATATATACGGCGTAAACATATACACATACTATGTACACACAAATTTTTAAAACAGAAACCTACAGCATGGATATATAGTTTAATGCATAAATAGATGCATAATATTTGTATATATATTTTTTCATTTGTTGGAGTGAAGGGACGAGATCTCAGCTCACTGCAACCTCTGCCCTCCAGGTTCAAGTGATTTCCTGCCTCAGTCTCCCAAGTAGCTGGGATTATATGCATTCACCACTATCCTCAGCTAATTTTTCTATTTTTAGTAGAGCTGGGTTTTCACCATGTTGGCCAGGCTGGTCTCAAACTACTGACCTCAGGTGATCCATCTGTCTCAGCCTCCCAAAGTTTCAGGATTACAGGAATGAGCCACTGTGCCCAGACCCAAAAGAGTTAACAATTTTTAACTTATTTGCAGTTGAAAGCTACTGACAAAAAGATTACTAGAGATGTTAGTCCATTATGTTACCAAATAGTATATTGTTACTTTTACCTACACCGTTAAGTAAGATGGGTTACGTTAAAGTCCCGGCATAATAGGCCAGATGCAGTGGCTCACATCTATAATCCCAGCACTTTGGGAGGTTGAGGTAGGTGGATCACGAGGTCAAGAGATCAAGACCATCCTGGCCAACATGGTTAAACCTTGTCTCTACTAAAGATACAAAAATTAGCTGGACATGGTGATATGTACCTGTAGTCCCAGCTACTCAAGAGGCTGAGGCAGAAAATCGCCTGTACCAGGGAGCAGAGGATGCAGTGAGCTGAGATAGCGCCACTAAACTCCAGACTGTCTACACAGCGAGACTCCATCTCAAAAAACAAAAAATGGTAATGGCATAAGAACACTCTTTCATCGAATACACAATAGTCTTAATGTATTTTAAAAAATGTTTAATTAAAAAATTAACTTTCCATGTAATCTGAAAAATTTAAAATGTACTGCATTTTATTAAAGTATATTTAGGAAAATGATATACTAATTTAATTTTAATAAAACTTAAAAGTTTTCTCACTATAATGTGGAAGAATATTACTTTGAACACCTACCTCATGCATCATTCAATAGGAGTGTCTCCACTTAGATTTCATCATGCATGTTCCATTTTAATGACCTTACTCTTCTATAGAAAGTCACAAATAATGCTCACCTAATAAAAAAAGAATATCTTATATCTTGATGCAGTGACAACTGATCACATGCAACTACAATATGAAGAAATAGCATGAAGTAATTTCAGAGATGAATTACATCATTAGCTTTTAGAAAAATACCTACTTTTTGTCAAGGAAAAATAACATACTACGAACATAATTATAACCTTCCAAAAAATAATTCTAATTTTAAAGTTATATACAAATAATAATCTATCTACCTACCAATATTAGTTTGGGATTTTTTTTTTTAAATTCAACACTCTGATTTAGTGTAATGCCTAAAGTATCTATGCCTTAGTTTTTTATTTTTATTTTATTTTTTAGATGAAGTCTTGCTGTCGTCCAGGCTGGAGTGCAGTGGAGTGATTTTGGCTCACTGTAACCTCTGCCTCCCAAGTTCTAGTGATTCTCCTGCTTCACCCTCCTGAGTAGGTGGGATTACAGGTATGTGCCACCATGCCTGGCTAATTTTTGTGTTTTTAGTACAGACAGTGTTTCACCATTTGTTCAGGTTGGTCTTGAACTCCTAACCTTGTGATCCACCCACTTTAGCTTCCCAAAGTGTTGGGATTACAGTCATGAGCCACCATGCTTGGCCACCTTAGTTATTTCTACTGTGAATTCTCTGATACTTACATAGACTCAATTTTGAATTAAATATTTTTTCATACTTACATAATTCACAAAAATACATCTTAGGCCAGGCGCGGTGGCTCAAGCCTGTAATCCCAGCACTTTGGGAGGCCGAGGCGGGTGGATCCCGAGGTCAAGAGATCGAGACCATCCTGGTCAACATGGTGAAACCCTGTCTCTACTAAAAATACAAAAAAATTAGCCGGGCATGGTGGCGTATGCCTGTAATCCCGGCTACTCAGGAGGCTGAGGCAGGAGAATTGCCTGAACCCAGGAGGTGGAGGTTGCGGTGAGCCGAGATCGTGCCATTGCACTCCAGCCTGGGTAACAAGCGAAACTCTGTCTCAAAAAAAAAAAAAAAAAATACATCTTAGTATGAACCCTCTGGAGTTGTCTAAGTTGGAGTTTTTGAAAAAACATTTTTTCAAATTTATTACATTTGTAGTTTTCTCCAATATGAATTCTCTGATGTTAAAGTTTCAGCAACTGTTTCAGGGTTTTCCTCTAGTACAAAACATGTACAGTAAGATCTGTCATACAAATAAACAATCCTCTTTATATTTGTAATGTTTGTCAACATAAATACACTTCACTTTAAAAGCTTGTATTTTCTGAAAGATCCTGACAGTAATTCCATTTATAATGCTTTTATTAAGTACTATTAAGA
Organism: Saguinus midas; assembly: GCA_021498475.1. NCBI lineage: Eukaryota > Metazoa > Chordata > Mammalia > Primates > Cebidae > Saguinus > Saguinus midas. The sequence goes on along the minus strand of CM038410.1, from coordinate 2,480,927 downwards.
TGTGAGCAGATATTAATGCCTTTTCCACATCCTTTATATTTACACATTTTTTCTCAAGTATAAATAAATGCTTTCCTGGTAATAAGGTGTGAGCATAGGTTAAAAGTTTTGCCTCATTCTTCACACTTTTAAGTTTGTACCAGGCACAGTAGCTCCCACCTGTAAGCGCAGCACTTTTGGAAACCAAGGTGGGCAGATCACAAGGTCAGGAGATTGAGACATCCTGGCCAACATGGTAAAACCCCGTCTCCACTGAAAAATACAAAAATTAGCTGGATGTGGTGGTTAGTGCCTGAAACCTCAGCTACTGGAGAGGCTGAGGCAGGAGAATCATTTGAATCAGGGAGCTGGAAATTGCAGTGAGCAGACATTGCACCACTGCATACCTGCCTACCAACAGAGTAAGACTCCGTCAAAAACAAAGTTTGTCCAGTATAAACTACTCTACCTACAATCAGGTTCAACAATCATTTAGAGGCTTTGTCGCATTTTTTACATTTCTAAAATTTCTCACCACTATCGTTCGTTTACATTTAGAAAAGTTTGAGGTGACCAGGCATGGTGGCTCACGCATGTAATCCAAGCACTCTGGGAGGCTGAGGTGGGCAGACCACCTGAGGTTGGGAGTTAGAGACCAGCCTAATCAACATGGAGAAACCCCATCTCTATTACAAATACAAAATTAGCTGGGTAGGGTGGAGCATGCCTGTAATCCCAGGTACTCAGGAGGCTGAGGCTGGAGAATCACTTGAACCTGGGAGGTGGAGGTTGCGGTGAGCCAAGATTGCGCCATTGCACTCCAGCCTGGGCAACAAGTGTGAAACTCCATGTCAAAAAAGAAAAAGAAAAAAGGAAAAAGAAAAGTTTGAGGTGTGTCAAAATTACTGTGACATCTTCCAGGTTTGTAGAGTTTCTCTCCATTATAAATTTTATGTTTAGTATGACTTAAAAAACAGTTAAAAGCATTGCCATACCATTCACAATTGTAGGGTTTCTATCTAGTACAAATTATCTTACGTTTATTAAAAGCTGAGAATACACAAAGGCTTTGCCATATTATCTACATTTCTAGGGTTTTTTCAGTATGAATTCTTATGTCTTATAAGGGTTGAGAACTGGTTAAAAACTTTGCCACATTCTTCACATTTGTTGAGTTTCTCTCCAGTATTTATTATTTTACGTTTCATTAGAGTTGAGGCATGTTTAAGAGCTTTGCCACATTCCTCACATTTGTAGGGTTTCTCTGCAGTATGAATCATTTCATGCATATTAAGGGTTGAGGATCAGTCAGAAGCTTTACCATATTCTTCATACTTGTAAGGTTTCTCTCCTCTATAAATCATCTTATGTTGAGTAAGGCTTGAGAATGCACTAAAGGCTTCACCACATTCTTTACATTTGTAGGGTTTCTCTCCAGTATGAATTATCTCTAGTAAGAGTTCAGAGCTGGTTAAAAGCTTTGCCACATTTTTCAAATTTGTACAATTTCTCTCCAGTATGAATTATCATGTCTAATAAGAGTTGAGGACCGGTTAAAAGCTTTGCCACACTTTTCACATTTCACATTTGTAGGGTTTCTCTCCAGTATGAACTTTCTTATGTTTAGCAAAGTGGGAAGAATTGGTAAAGGCTTTGCCACATTCTTCACATTTGTAGGGTTTCTCTTCACTATGAAGTTTCTTATGACTAGTAAGGCCTGAAGACTGTTTAAAAGCCTTGCCACATTCTTCACATTTGTAACGTTTCTCTCCAATGTGAATTATCTTATGTTTAGAAAGTGCAAAGAACCAGTTAAAGGCTTTGTCACATTCTACACATTTGTAGGGTTTCTCTCCAGTATGAATTTTCTTATGTTCAGTAAGGACTGAGAAATATTTAAAAGCCTTGCCACACTTTTCACATTTGTAGGGTTTCTCCAGTATGAATTTTCTTATGACTAGTAAGGTCTGATGACTAGTTAAAAGCTTTGCCACATTTTTCACATTTGTAGGGTTTCTCTCCAGTATGAATTCTCTTATGCATAGTAAGGGTTGAGGATCGGTTAAAAGCTTTGCAACAATTCTTCACATTTGTAAGATTTCTTTCCAGTATGAATTATCTTATGTGTAGTAAGAGCTGTGGACTGTTTAAAAGTTTTGCCACATTTTTCACATTTGTAGGGTTTCTCTCCAGTATGAACTTTCTTATGATTAGCAAGGTGTGAAGAGTGGGTAAAGGCTTTGCCACATTTTTCACATTTGTAGATTTTCTCTCAAGAATATTCTTATGTGTAGTAAGGTTTGAGGACTTGTTAAAGGCTTTGGCACATTTTTCACATTTGTAGGGTTTCTCTCCAGTATGAATTATCATGTGCATAGTAAGAGTTGAGGAGCAATTAAAAGCTTTGCCACATTATTTACATTTGTAGGGTTTCTCTCCAGTATGAATTATCTTATGTTTAGTAAGGTCTGATGACTAGTTAAAAGCTTTGCCACATTTTTCACATTTGTAGGTTTCTCTCCAGTATGAACTTTCTTATGATTAGCAAGGTGTGAAGAGTGGGTAAAGGCTTTGCCACATTTTTCACATTTGTAGGGTTTGTCTCCAGTATGTATTTTCTTATGACTTGCAAGGCTTGACTGGTACATAAAGAGTTTGCCACATTCTTCACATTTGTAGGGTTTCTCTCCAGTATGAATTCTCTTATGGATAGTAAGACATGAGGACTGGTTAAAAGCTTTGCCACATTTTTCACACTTGTATGGTTTCACTCTAGTATGAATGATCTTATGAGTAGTGAGAGTTGCGGACTGGTTAATTTTGCCATGTTCTTCAAATTTATAGGATTGGTCTCTAGTATAAATCATGTTATGTCTAGTAAGGTCTGAAGAACGCTTAAAAGCTTTGCCACATTCTTCACACTTGTACAGTTTCTCTCCAGTATGAATTATCTTATGTATAGTAAGGGTGGAGGATCTGTAAAAAGCTTTGCCACATTCTTCACACTTGTACGGTTTCTCTCCAGTATGAATTATCTTATGTACAGTAAGGGTGGAGGATCTGTTAAAAGCTTTGCCACATTCTTCACACTTGTATGGTTTCTCTCCAGTATGAATTATCTTATGCAGAGTAACAGTGGAGGATTGGCTAAAAGCTTTGCCACATTCTTCACATTTGTAGGGTTTCTCTCCAGTATGAACTCTCTTATGCACAGTAAGGGTTGAGGATCGGGTAAAAGCTTTGCCACATTGTCCACACTTGAATGGTTTTGCTTCACTATGAATTTTCTTATGTCTAGTAAGTTTTGAAGACTCTTTAAAGGCTTTGCCACATTCTTCACATTTGTAGGGTTTCTCTCCAGTATGAACTCTCTTATGCATAGTAAGGGTTGAGGATCGGGTAAAAGCTTTGCCACATTGTCCACACTTGAGAGGTTTTGCTTCACTATGAATTTTCTTATGTCTAGTAAGTTTTGAAGACTCTTTAAAGGCTTTGCCACATTCTTCACATTTGTAGGGTTTCTCTCCAGTATGAACTCTCTTATGCATAGTAAGGGTTGAGGATCGGGTAAAAGCTTTGCCACATTTTTCACACTTGTAATGTTTCACTCCAGTATGAATGATCTTATGAGTAGTGAGACTTGCAAACTGGTGAAAAGTTTTGCCACATTCTTCAAATTTGTAGGACTGTTCTCTAGTATAAATTATCTTATGTTTAGTAAGGTCTGAAGAACACTTAAAAGTTTTGCCACATTCTTCACACTTATACGGTTTCTCTCCAGTATGAATTATCTTATGCATAGTAAGGGTTGAGGATCGGGTAAAAGCTTTGCCACATTGTCCACACTTGAATGGTTTTGCTTCACTATGAATTTTCTTATGTCTAGTAAGTTTTGAAGACTCTTTAAAGGCTTTGCCACATTCTTCACATTTGTAAGGTTTCTCTCCAGTATGAACTCTCTTATGCACAGTAAGGGTTGAGGATCGGGTAAAAGCTTTGCCACATTTTTCACACTTGTATGGTTTCACTCCAGTATGAATGATCTTATGAGTAGTGAGAGTTGAGGACTGGTTATAAGTTTTGCCACATTCTTCAAATTTGTAGGATTGGTCTCTAGTATAAATTAGCTTATGTTTAGTAAGGTCTGAAGAATGCTTAAAAGCTTTGCCACATTCTTCACACTTGTACGGTTTCTCTCCAATATGAATTATCTTATGCATAGTAAGTGTTGTGGATCGGGTAAAAGCTTTGCCACATTCTTCACATTTGTAGGGTTTCTCTCCAGTATGAATTTTCTTATGTCTAGTAAGGTCTGAAGAACGCTTAAAAGCTTTGCCACATTCTTCACACTTGTATGGTTTCTCTCCAGTATGAATTATCTTATGTATAGTAAGGGTGGAAGATCGGTTAAAAGCTTTGCCACATTCTTCACATTTGTAGGGTTTCTCTCCAGTATGAATTATCTTATGCTTAGTAAAGGTGGAGAATAGTTTAAAAGCTTTGCCGCATTGTTCACACTTGAATGGTTTTGCTTCACTATGAATTTTCTTATGTCTATTAAAGTTTGAAGACTGGTTAAAGGCTTTGCCACATTCTCCACATTTGTAGGGTTTCTCTCCAGTATGAACTCTCTTATGCATAGTAAGGGTTGAGGATCGGGTAAAAGCTTTGCCACATTTTTCACACTTGTAACGTTTCACTCTAGTGTGAATAATCTTATGAGTGGTGAGAGTTGCGGACTGGTTAAAAGTTTTGCCACATTCTTCAAATTTGTAGGATTGGTCTCTAGTATAAATTATCTTATGTCTAGTGAGGTCTGAAGAACGCTTAAAAGCTTTGCCACATTCTTCACACTTGAATGGTTTTGCTTCACTATGAATTTTCTTATGTCTAGTACGGTTTGAAGACTGTTTAAAGGCTTTGCCACATTCTTCACATTTGTAGGGTTTCTCTCCAGTATGAAATATCTTATGCATAGTAAGGGTTGAGGATCGGGTAAAAGCTCTGCCACATTGTTCACACTTGAATGGTTTTGCTTCACTATGAATTTTCTTATGTCTAGTAAGGTTTGAAGACTGTTTAAAGGCTCTGCCACATTCTTCACACTTGTACGGTTTCTCTCCAGTATGAATTATCTTATGTATAGTAAGGGTGGAGGATCGGTTAAAAGCTTTGCCACATTCTTCACATTTGTACGGTTTCTCTCCAGTATGAAGTATCTTATGTATAGTAAGGGTGGAGAATTGGTTAAAAGCTTTGCCACATTGTTCACACTTGAATGGTTTTGCATCACTATGAATTTTCTTATGTCTAGTAAGGTTTGAAGACTGGTTAAAGGCTTTGCCACATTCTTCACATTTGTAGGGTTTCTCTCCAGTATGAACTCTCTTATGCATAGTAAGGGTTGAGGATCGGGTAAAAGCTTTGCCACATTTTTCACACTTGTAACGTTTCATTCTAGTATGAATAATCTTATGAGTGGTGAGAGTTGTGGACTGGTTAAAAGTTTTGCCACATTCTTCAAATTTGTAGGATTGGCCTCTAGTATAAATTATCTTATGTCTAGTGAGGTCTGAAGAACGCTTAAAAGCTTTGCCACATTCTTCACACTTGTACGGTTTCTCTCCAGTATGAATTATCTTATGTATAGTAAGAGTGGAGGATCGGTTAAAAGCTTTGCCACATTCTTCACACTTGAATGGTTTTGCTTCACTATGAATTTTCTTATGTCTAGTACGGTTTGAAGACTGTTTAAAGGCTTTGCCACATTCTTCACATTTGTAGGGTTTCTCTCCAGTATGAACTCTCTTATGCATAGTAAGGGTTGAGGATCGGGTAAAACCTTTGCCACATTCCTCACACTTATATGATTTCTCTCCAGTATGAGTTATCTTATGTTGAATTAGATGTGAAAGCGTACAAAATGATTTGTCACATTCTTTATATTTGAAAGGTTTCTTTCTAGTATGTCTTATATTATGTCTACTTGAATTTGAAAATTTATGAAAGACTTCCACATATTTATCACACTGAAATGTTTTACTCTGAGAGGTTGTCACACATTGGTCAAGTCCATTATAACTTCCTTTGTGTTTATTACACTCATCCACACTTTTACAACCTTTACTTAATTCTGAATTCTCATGTCCACATTTTCCATATCTTGTCAGTATCTCTTGTTGAAAAGATTTTTTTATGTTTTGCTTTAGCCAAAGGTCTTTGGGAAAATAACTCAAAACTGAAAGAAATAAAAATAACAAATTATTTTATTTACTAGATTCAGATGAATATACTTTACAAATCTAATCTATATTATACAAACTACGTAAGTAAGATGGCGCAGCAAAATACCACAGGTCCTAATTCCTTGTAGACAAATAACTGTAATAAAACATTTTGACCAGAATACATTTGTAAAAAAAATTGTAAATAATTGTGTGCAGTGCCCCAGGTGAACACAATGCAAAGAGCTCCACAGAAGAAAAAAAAAAGTCTGTTAGATTTACCTGACACAGCTCTTTCTGATCCCCAATATAACATGATACTTTCAGAAGTAAATTGCAAATTCCTGGTTTCTTTTTAAAGACAAAAAAATAGGCCGGGTGCAGTGGCTTAAGCCTGTAATCCCAGCACTTTGGGAGGCCGAGGCGGGTGGATCACGAGGTCAAGAGACCAAGACCATCTGGTCAACATGGTGAAACCCTGTCTTTACTAAAAATACAAAAAATTAGCTGGGCATGGTGTTGCGTGCCTGTAATCCCAGCTACTCAGGAGGCTGAAGCAGGAGAATTGCCTGAACCCAGGAGGTGGAGGTTGCGGTGAGCCAAGATCGTGCCATTGCACTCCAGCCTGGGTAACAAGAGTGAAACTCCATCTCAAAAAAAAAAAAAAAAAGAGAGATCGAGACCATCCTGGTCAACATGGTGAAACCCCGTCTCTACTAAAAAATACAAAAAATTAGCTGGGCATGGTGGCGCATGCCTGTAATCCCAGTTACTCGGGAGGCTGAGGCAGGAGAATTGCCTAAACCCAGGAGGTGGAGGTTGCAGTGAGCCGAGATCGCGCCATTGCACTCCAGCCTGGGTAACAAGACTGAAACTCTGTCTCAAAAAAAAAGAAGACAAAAAAATAGTGGCACATACATCTTTCTTTCTGGTTTCTAGGGCCCTTGCCAGACACTGATGTCTGTATCTGTCTCCCATGACATAAAGTGCTAAAAGAAATGGTATAATTTGTAATTACAGTTTAAGTCTGTTTAGATCAAAGGTTAAGTGTTATAGAGGCAGAGAGACTGCAGCACAAGGAACAGACGGGGAACAGGTGCAGAGAGTGATTACTATTAAAAAGAAACACTAACATATTTTTTTTTTTTTTTTGAGACAAACTTTCACTCTTGTTACCCAGGCTGGTGTGCAACGGTGCAATCGTGGTTCACCGCAACCTCCACCTCCTGGGTTCAAGCAATTCTACTGCCTCAGCCTCTCAAGTAGCTGGGATTACAGGCACACGACACCATGTCCAGCTAATTTTTTGTATTTTTACTAGAGATGGGGTTTCACCATGTTGATCAGGATGGTCTCAATCTCTTGACCTCATGATCCACCCACCTTGGCCTCCCAAAGTGCTGGGATTAATGTATTTCTTTATTTAAAAATAAAAACACAAAATTTTAGACAAGACACATTCTAAGAACATATTTTTTTTTTTTTTCCAATCATTGAGAGCTTATAAGGTTGCTGAGGTTGGTTGGCCTTGAACTCTTGGCCTCGCCTTCGCAAGCGCCACGACATCCGGCCGGAGCCATTTTGGGCCCCCTAAGAACATATTTAAGAGACTTCCGAAATTTCTAGGCAAGAGAATTTGTTTCAGGCTGTGCCAGGACAAAGCTACATACATTATTATTATTATTATTTTTTTGAGATGGAGTTTTGCTCGTTACCCAGGCTGGAGTGCAATGGCACGATCTCAGCTCACCGCAACCTCCACCTCCTGGGTTCAGGCAATTCTCCTGCCTCAGCCTCCTGAGTAGCTGGGATTACAGGCACGTGCCACCATGCCCAGCTAATTTTTTTGTATGTTTAGTAGAGATGGGGTTTCACCATGTTGACCAGGATGGTCTCGATCTCTTGACCTTGTGATCCACCCGCCTCGGCCTCCCAAAGTGCTGGGATTACAGGCGTGAGCCACCGCGCCCGGCCAGCTACATACATTATAAAGACAGTGACAGGAAGCTTTTTTTCAATATCCAAATCTCAAAAATTAGAATATATACAAAATGTTAGGGCACATGGCCCATCAAAAACATTATCAAACTTTCGGTAAGCAATCATAAAAATATAAAGATGTATGAATTATTTTTAAACATTTAAGATAAATACTACACAATAAGTGAAATAGAAAAAGACAACTTAAAAATCAGAAAAATAACAAAAATAATAATATCAAAAAACATAAATTATAGAGATAAAAAGTCAGGGACAACAAGAGAATCTTGGGAACTGCAAGATAAAATGATATGTCATTCATAAGAATAGTCTTATGAGATAACCAATGAACTTTTAAGAAAATTCGTTAGACCTGAATGGAACTGGCTGATATAGTCAAAGTCTTGAAAAAATTAGCTGTTCAGTGAGAATAACACAAATAACAAAACTGTCCAATCATCAAAATAAAGACCTTCCAAAATAACCTAATCCTAAGAAAGAATATTGGCACTGCATATACCATACCTACATTTCAAAGATTCTGAAAGGAGTTCTTCCACTGCAAATGACGTAATGTAAGAAAACAACACAAAACTGTACAAAAAAACATAATTTTCTGGGAAAGATATGTACATCCAAAATAATAGCATCCTTTAGCATTATCATAATGAGGCAGAAAACATTTTTAATCATTTTCTAAAATTTGAAAGATAAAAGCATAGAAATGATGATAAACATCTGTTAATGAGTATTAACATAAAAAGATATAATTAACAACATCAATATCAAACTTGAGAGCAGATGTACTGAGGAAGAATTTTTGTATGCAAATGAAGATAATTTTTTACCAGATTAAAACTGTTTTAGAGTTTGTATGTAATCTCAAAGGTGCCATAAAGGAAATATCTGTATAGATAGATATATAAAAGAAAATATGAGAGAAGTAAAAGCATATCAATGCAAAAATATAAAGTGAAAAAAGGAAGACAGAGAGAAAATGAAAGACAAAGATACAAGAATCTAATAAAATAATAAAATAACATTCGTATTTCTTTCAGAAAATTATTTATATAAGTAAAATTTATATACAAATTACATAACAGACAGATATTACATATAACTAACTTTCCAATCAAGCTTGCCTTTCCATAAGAGTCAGTTGAGATCTAATAATAAAGACTGAAAGTTCCAAGATAAAAGTAGAATTTTTTGTAAATATTAACCAAATGAGAGAAGAGGTCAAAATGATATTACACAGCTACAAGTTAAGTCAAAACCTGTCATATATAATAAAATGTACTTTAAGTCAAAACTCCAAAGAGACAAAGAAGGGCATTAAAAAAATACATTCAGTCACTGGAAACTTATGACAAATTTGTACATGTATGTGTATCTCACATTAAGGTTCAAAATATATAAAGCAAACATTGACAGCACTGCAGAAACACACAGAGAGTAATATAATTATAGTAGAATATTTCAATATCCCACTTTCTGTAATTAAAAGAAAAGAATACTAGGAAGGAAACAGAAAAATGAAGGCAGTATAAAACAATTATTTCTCGCCGGGCGTGGTGGCTCAAGCCTGTAATCCCAGCACTTTGGGAGGCTGAGGCGGGTGGATCACGAGGTCAAGATATCGAGACCATCCTGGTCAACATGGTGAAACCCCATCTCTACTAACGATACAAAAAATTAGCTGGGCATGGTGGCGCGTGCCTGTAATCCCAGCTACTCAGGAGGTTGAGGCAGGAGAATTGCCTGAACCCAGGAGGCAGAGGTTGCGGTGAGCCGAGATCGCACCATTGCACTCCAGCCTGGGTAACAAGAGTGGAACTCCGTCTCAAATAAATAAATAAATAAAACAATTATTTCTCAACATTAAAGGTATGGAAAGCTCAACATGAAGGCCGGGCGCAGTGGCTCACACCTATAATCCCAGCACTTTGGGAGGCCGAGGCGGGTGGATCACAAGGTCAAGAGATCGAGACCATCCTGGTCAACAAAGTGAAACCCTGTCTCTATTAAAAATACAAAAATTAGCTGGGCATGGTGGTGCACGCCTGTGGTCCCAGCTACTCGGGAGGCTGAGGCAGGAGAATTACCTGAACCCAGGAGGTGGAGGTTGCAGTGAACCGAGATCATGCCATTGCACTCCAGTCTGGGTAACAAGAGCGAAACTCCATCTCAAAAAAAAAAAAAAAAGGAAGCTTAACATCAGAATACACACCCTTCTCATTAGCTCATACAACACTCCCCTTGAAGGAACCACCTTTTAGGTCAAAAAAGAAGTCTTAATAAATTTTTTAAAACTGAAACTATACTATATGGTTGCTTTCTATGACCAAAATGCAATGAGAGTATAAAACAATAATAGAAAAAAAAATTCACAAATATATAGAAATTAACACACTCTTGAGTGTGCTATTGTTTAAATGTTGAAATGACTAACATTGCTCAATGTAATCTACAGAGTTAATGTAATGTTTTTCAAATTTTTCCAAAAAAATAGAAACAACAACTCCAAAAGTATATGAAATATCAAGAGACAATAAAGGACCCAACAATATTCAAAACAAGAAAATTGCTGAAGGTATGAGTTTCTTATTTCAAAACACATTGCAAACCTACAGAACTAAAATAATTTTGTAACAATATAAAGTTAATTAAGTATACTGTAAGCCAACAAAAACAAAAAAGAATATAAAGTTAAGAAAGTAGAATGCAGCACATGTATAAACTTTCAGATATTCGGTCATACAAAGAGTCACTTGCATACCCATAATTATTGCAGCAGTGTCACTCAAAGCTAGTAGGTACAAGCAATGCAAATTTCTATCACCAACTTATTCAGCGAATATAATTTGACATATAAATATACTGGAATACCATTTAGTTTGCAAAAACAAAAAATATAACTATAAAGATAAATTTTTATGACATTATGCAAAATAAAGTGAGCCAGTCACATTAATACAGACAGAGACTGGATGATATGTAAAACAGTTATATTTAGAAACAGAACAGAGGTGTTTCAAAAGGGCCACAAAATGGGAGTAACTGGTGGTTGTTTAATGTATATTGAGATTTAGCTTTGCAAGATCAAAACATTTTAGCAATATGTTTTATGACAGTGTCAGTATCATTAATAAGACTATGCTAAATATATTTAAATATTTTGGGCAGGATGCAGTAGCTCATGTCTGTAATCCCAGCACTTTGGGGGCTGAAAAGGTGGATCACTTGAGGTCAGGCGTTCATGACCAGCCTGGCCAACATGGTGAAACCCAGTCTCTGCTAAAAAAGAAAACACACAAAAAAAATTAGCTGGATATGGTTGTGCCCACCTGTAATCCCAGCTAGTTGGGAGGATGAGGCCAAGAATTGTTTGAACCCAGGAGGCAGAGGTTGCAGTGAGCCGAGATCGCACCACTACACTCAGCCTGGGTGAGAGAGCACAACTCCATCTCAAAGAAAAAAAAAAACAATATTTATTCTAAATTTTGTTACGTGTTTTGGACAAGTAAAATAAAAATAATACCTAAAAGAGATACAGATTTACCATAGTTCTCAAATTATATTTAAATCCAAAACTGCTTCTCACACACAAAAATAATACAGATTCAGCCAGGCACGGTGGCTCATGCCTGTAATTCCAACACTTTGGGAGGCCAAGGCGGGTGGATCACGAGGTCAAGAAATCGAGACCATCCTGGTCAATATGGTGAAACCCCGTCTCTACTAAAAACACAAAAAATTAGCTGGGAATGGTGGCGCGTGCCTGTAATCCCAGCTACTCAGGAGGCTGAGGCAGGAGAATTGCCTGAACCCAGGAGGTGGAGGTTGTGGTGAGCCGAGATCGCGCTATTGCACTCCAGCCTGGGTAACAAGAGCGAAACTCCGTCTCAAAAAAAAAAAAAAAATACAGATTTAAAAGAAATTATAATGTCAAAATTAGGAGGATGTATATGACTACTCACTTAGAATTAGACAACCATTCACAAAAAACCTTACAGAGCAAATACACAAGTTATATAAAAAAACAGGAATAATATTTATACAAACAAACAGATAATTATATCGGCAATAGACTTATGGCTGATTCATATTTGATTTACTCAACACTGTCTTAAATTGTTCAGACTTAAATACTGTCATACACAGTATTATAAACTAGATAATCAAAACACAATTAACTGATATGAGGTGGAAAACCCTAGAATATTTAACACAAAAATATAAAATTGCACAGAATACAAAACTTAGTTGGCATCATCAAGTAGATCAATATATTCATGAAAGGAATCCTAGAATATAGGTCAAAAGTAATATGAGGACACTTGAAGGTAAATAAAAGCTGCAAACTTTCCAAATTTTGATGTAATAATTTTTTAACCAATAATACTTGGTTCAAAATTATTTTACTCCAAAAACAAGATGAAAATAAAGATGGTCCAATGGCCGGGCATGGTGGCTCACGCCTGTAATCCCAGCACTTTGGGAGGCCGAGGCGGGTGGATCACGAGGTCAAGAGATCGAGACCATCTTGGTCAATATGGTGAAACCCCATCTCTACTAAAAATACAAAAAATTAGCTGGGCATGGTGGCATGTGCCTGTAATCCCAGCTACTCAGGAGGCTGAGGCAGGAGAATTGCCTGAACCCAGGAGGTGGAGGTTGCGGTGAGCAGAGATTGCGCCATTGCACTCCAGCCTGGGCGACAAGAGTGAAACTCCATCTTAATTACAAGGAAAAAAAAAAAAAGGCTGTGTGCGGTGGCTCACGCCTGTAATCCGAGCCCTTTGGGAGGCCGAGACAGGTGGATCACGAGGTCAAGAGATTGAGACCATCCTGGTCAACATGGTGAAACCCCGTCTCTACTCAAAATACAAAAAATTAGCTGGGCATGGTGGCGGGTGCCTGTAATCCCAGCTACTCAGGAGGCTGAGGCAGGAGAATTGCCTGAACCCAGGAGGTGGAGGTTGCAGTGAGCAGAGATCGCGCCATTGCACTCCAGCCTGGATAACAAGAGCGAAACTGTCTCAAAAAAAAAAAAAAAAAAAAAATACTGTCCAAAATAAAAGGTGTGGTTGTTAACATGACTAGCACAGTCTTACAAAAAATACTATATTGGCTGGGTGCAGTGGCTCCTGCCTGTAATCACAGCACTTGGGAGACCGAGGCGGGCTAATTGCTTAAGTTCAGGAGTTCAAGACTAGCCTGAGCAACGTGAGGAAACTCTGTCTCTATTTAAAAACACACACACAGCCTCAGTGACTCATGAATATAATCCTGCAATTTTAGGAGGCCAAGACAGTCAGATCACTTGAGACCAGGAGTTCAAGATCAACCTGATCAACACAGTGAGACTGCATATAAACAAAGAAAAATCCTAAAATGCATCCATTAGGTTGAATATTAAAATGATGCTGGAGAGCATTATAAAGCTCTTCATTAAATACAAATATACAGACACATAAGTTTTTTTTTTTTTTTTTGGAGACAGGGTCTTACTCTATTGCCAGACTGGAGTACAGTGGCATGATCTCAGCTCACCAAAACCTCCTCCTCCCAGGCTCAAGCAATTCTCCTGCATCAGCCTCCCAAGTAGCTGGGGAAGGTGCCACCATGCCCAGCTACTTTTTTTTTTCCTTTAGTATTTTTAGTAGAGACAAAGTTTTACCATGTTGGCCAGCTCGTCTCCAACTCCTGACCTGAAATAATCCACCTGCCTCAGTCTTCCAAACTTGTAGGATCACAGGCGTGAGCCACCACACCCAGGTAAAAATTCTTTACTATCATAATGATGGTATATAAAACCCTTAGAGTTACACTTTTTTTTTTTTTTTGAGACGGAGTTTCGCTCTTGTTACCCAGGCTGGAGTGCAATGGCGCGATCTCGGCTCACCGCAACCTCCGCCTCCTGGGTTCAGGCAATTCTCCTGCCTCAGCCTCCTGAGTAGCTGGGATTACAGGTCCGCGCCACCATGCCCAGCTAATTTTTTGTATCTTTAGTAGAGACGGGGTTTCACCATGTTGACCAGGATGGTCTCGATCTCTTGACCTCGTGATCCACCCGCCTCGGCCTCCCAAAGTGCTGGGATTACAGGCTTGAGCCACCGCGCCCGGCCTAAGTTACACTTTTTAATAACTGAAAAATATAGAGGTCTAGTTTTTGTATTAAATTGAAGTAGTTATGAGACTAAAATATGTTGTTTTAGCTTTAAGATGTTTTACGTAATCTCCATTTTTTTTTTCTTTTTTTTGAGACTGAGTTGCCCTCTTGCTGCCCCTGCTGGAGTGCAATGATGGGATCTCGGCTCACTGCTACCTCCGCCTCTCGGGTTCAAGCAATTCTCCTGCCTTAGCCTCCCAAGTAGCTGGGATCACAGGCATGTGCTACCATGCCCAGCTAATTTTGTATTTTTAGTAGAGATGGCATTTCTCTATGTTGGTAAATTCCTGGTAAATTCCATGATTTACCAGGAATCCATAACTATTATTGAAATGAACTAACCTGACTCTATCTTAGAAATAAGTCTGACAAGCTCCAGCTTAGCTTCTCCCTCCCGGAGTCACACTGTATTCAGAGCCTTGAACTGCTGAGGTTTGGGTCACACTGTTCTCAGTACCTGTAACCGAGGTAACCATGTCCTGCTTGGTAGGTCTACCTGCTATTGTGAATACCCCTTAGTGATTGATTATATGGAAATACTATTAGTAATTAGCAATCATGAGAACCTCCACCTCCCCTGGTTACCAGTTTCCTCCCCTAACTTGCTTATTCTGCTTCTGTAAACTTCCACTTTGCTCCCTTACCCTAAGCAACACATGAAAGAAAATCAAACCCCTTCCTTGGGGCCAAGAGAATTTTCAGTGTTAGCTGCCTCTTGGTCACCAGCAATAAAGGACTCACAATCAGAACTCAGAGTGTGGCACTTTCTCTAACTTGCTCAGATAAAACATTATATCCATGTGTATGTGTATGTGTATGTGTGTGTGTGTGTGTGTATACACAGACACACAATATTCTTTTTTTTTTTTGAGATGGAGTTTCGCTATTGTTACCCAGACTGGAGTGCAATGGCAGGATCTCGGCTCACCACAACCTCCGCCTTCTGGGTTCAAGCATTTCTCCTGCCTCAGCCTCCTGAGTAGCTGGAACTACACGTGCGCACCATCATGCCCAGATAATTTTTGTATTTTTAGTAGAGACGGAGTTTCACCTTGTTGACCAGGATGGTCTCAATCTCTTGACCTCGTGATCCATTCCCTCGGCCACCCAAAGTACTGGGATTATAGGCATGAGCCACCACGCCCGGCCAATATTCATACACACACACACACACACACACACACACACACACACCCCAAGGCTAAAAAAATATATGAAGCAAATACTGACAAAAGTGAAGTAAGAAATATATAGCAACATAATAATTGTAAACATAAAGACCCCATTTGCAGTAATAAATAAAAAAACAAAAAACTTAGACAACAATATAAACTGTATTTATTATTCTGCATATAGAAAAATACCTAAGAGTAGATAGTTTATAAAGATAGAAGGGTTGGGCGTGGTGGTTCATGCCTGTAATCCCAGCACTTTGGGAGGCAGATGCAGGCAGATCACAAGGTCAGGAGCTCAAGACCAGCCTGGCCAGTATAGTGAAACCCTGTCTCTATTAAAAATACAAAAATTAGCCAAGTGTTGTGGTGCACACCTGTAATCCCAGCTACTTGGGAGGCTGAGGCAGGAGAATCACTTGAACCTGAAAGGCAGATGCTGCAGTGAGACAAGAAAGTGCCACTGCACTCCAGCCTAGGCGACAGAGCGAGACTCCATCTCAAAAAAATAAATAAATAAACAAAAAGGTTTGGCTCACAGTTCCAAAGACTATACAACAAGTGTGAAGTGTGTGCCAGCATCTGCCTCCTGTGAGGTTTTCAGGACTTACAATCATGGTGGAAGGCAAAAAGTAACTGGACTAATCACATGGTAAGTAAGAGAGTAACTGTGAGGTGAAGGATCCAGGTTCTCTTAATAAACCGGCTCTCATTTGAGTAGAGGGTAACCTTTTTGATTGCCAAGAGGACGGTGTGAAGCCATTCACGAGGAATTTGCCCCTGATGACCTGAACATCTCCTACCAGGTTCCACATCCAACATTGATGATTACGTTACAGCATGAGGCGCACATCCAAACCACATCACAGAACAATTAGGCTTAGCAGGTATGTACAAAACTTTCCAGTCAAAAGCAAGATAAGGCCAGGCGTGGTGGCTCATGCCTGTAATCCCAACACTTTGGGAGGCTAAGGCAGACGGATCAAAAGGTCAGGAGTTCAAGACCAGCCTGGCCAATATGGTGAAACCCCGTTTCTACTAAAACTACAAAAATTAGCCAGACATGGTGGTACATGACTGTAGTCTCAGCTATTCGGGAGGCTGAGGCAGGAGAATGCTTTGAACCCAGGAGGCAGAAGTTGCAGTGAGCCAAGACTGCGCCACTGTACTTTAGCTGGGATGACAGAGCGAGACTGTCTCAAACAATGAAAAAGCAAGATAATACACGTATTCATATTTTCACCTGGTGTATTCTGTTAGGACACATACCAAATCTTATTAAATTTAGGAATATCAGCTGGGTGCAGTGGCTCATGACTATAATCCCAGCATTTTGAGAGACCAAGGTGGAAGGATCACTTGGCTGAGACTGAGATCAGCATCGGCAACACAGTGAACACCTGACCCTACTAATAATAAAACAAACCAGGAATGATAGTGTGTCTATAATTCCAGCTCAGGAGGCTGGGGTGGAAGGATCATTTGAGTATAGTAGGTTGAGATTGCAGTGAGCCAAAATCATGCCACTGCACTACAGCCTTGTTGACAGAGTAAGATCTTGTCTTTTTTTCTTTCAAAAAAAATTTTTTAACAGAGACAGGGTTTCACCTTGTTGGTCAGGCTGGTCTTGAACTCCTGACTTCAGGTGATCTGCCCATCTCGGCCTCCCAAAGTGTTGGGATAGGCATGAGCTACTGTGCACAGCCAAGATTCTGTCTTAAAACAAAACACCAAATAAAGAAGACCAAAAGTAGACAGTATATGTTTTTTCACCAAAACTGGATGAAACTAGAAATTAACAGCAAAAGCAAAACTGGCAAATGCAAATATACATGAAAAGAAAGGAAACTCAGGATGGGCCCAGTGGCTCCCGCCTCTAACCCCAGCACTTTGGGAAGGTGAGGCAGGGAGATCACCTGAGGTCAGAATTCAAGAACAGCCTGACCAACATGGAGAGACCCCGTCTCTACTAAAAATACAAAAAATTAGCTGGGCATGGTGGCATGTGCCTGTAATCCCAGCTACTCAGGAGGCTGAGGCGGGAGAATTGCCTGAACCCAGGGGGTGGAGTTTGCGGTGAGCCGAGATTGCATCATTGCACTCCAGCCTGGGTTAAAAAAGCGAAACTCTGTCTCAAAAAAAAAAAAAAAAAAAGAAAAGAAACTATTCAACATATTCTTGCTCAAGGGTCAAAAAATTTAATTTTTCAAAGATGTTAATATGACCTACAGTGGTAAACAAATTCAATATGATCTCTGTAACAATCTCAATGCACAGCTTTTAACAAAAATATAATTAAAATTTTTAATTTGATAATAAACTATGGACAAATACCCATGAATAGGAACAAAGAGGCATTATACTTTCTGATGTAAAAACATATTAAAACCCACAATAGCAAAAACAATGCGGTATTGCCACAAAGATAAACGGATGAAAGAATAGAATGAAGAACACAGAAATGAACCCTTCTATCTATGACCAAGTGATCTTTCACATGAGCAAACAATGGAGAAAAAGATTATCTCATCAAAAAATAATATTACCCACAGCCAATATCATACTGAATGGCAAAACTGGAAGCATTCCCTTTGAAATCTGGCACTAGACAAGGATGCCCTCTCTCACCACTCCTATTCAATATAGTATTGGAAGTTCTAGCCAGAGCAATCAGGGAAGAAAAAGAAATAAAGGGTATTCAGTTAGGAAAGAAGGAAGTCAAATTGTCTCTATTTGCAGACAACATGATTGAATATTTAGAAGACCCCATTGTCTCAGCCCAAAATCTCCTGAAACTGATAAGCAACTTCAGCAGTCTCAGGATACAAAATCAATGTGCAAAACTCACAAGCATTCCTATACACCAATAACAGACTTAAAGAGAGCCAAATCAAGAATACACTGCCATTCACAATTGCTACAAAGAGAATAAAATACCTAGGAATACGAATAACAAAGAACATAAAGGACCTCTTCAAAAAGAACTACAAACCACTGCTCAATGAAATAAGAGGGGACACAAATAGATGGAGAAACATTCCATGTTCATGGTTAGGAAGAATCAATATTGTGAAAGTGGCCATACTGCCCAAAGTAATTTATAGATTCAATGGGATCCCCATCAAGCTACCAATGGCATTCACAGAACTGGAAGAACCCACCTTAAACTTCATATGGAACCAAAAGAGCCCACATAGCCAAGTCAATTCTTTCTTTTTTTTTCGAGATGAAATTTCATGGCGTGATCTCGGCTCACCACAACCTCTGCCTCCTGGGTTCACGCAATTCTCCTGCCTCAGCCTCCTGAGTAGCTGGGATTACAGGAATGTGCCACCACGCTCAGCTAATTTTTTGTATTTTTAGTAGAGACGGGGGTTTCACCATGTTGACCAGAATGGTCTCGATCTCTTGACCTCGTGATCCACCCGCCTCAGCCTCCCAAAGTGTTGGGATTATAGGCTTGAGCCACGGCACCCGGCCTAGCCAAGTCAATTCTAAGCAAAAAGAACAAAGCTAGAAGCATCACGCTACCTGACTTCAAACTATACTACAAGGCTACAGTAATCATGACAGCATGTACTGGTACCAAAACAGAGATATAGACCAATGGAACAGAACAGAGGCCTTGAAGGCAACGCCACTCATCTACAACCTTCTGATCTTTGACAAACCTTACAAAAACAAGCAATGGGGAAAGGATTCCTTGTTCAATAAATGGTGTTGGGAAAACTGTCTAGAGAAAGCAGAAACTGGACCCCTTCCTGACAGCTCACACTAAAATTAACTCCAGACAGATTAAAGACTTAAACATAAGACCTAACACCATAAAACCCTAGAAGAAAATCTAGGCAAAACCATTCAGGACATAGGCATAGGCAAGGACTTCATGACTAAAACACCAAAAGTATTGGCAACAAAAGCCAAAATAGACAAATGGGACCTATTAAACTCCAGAGCTTCTGCACAGAAAAAGAAATGATCATTAGAGTGAATCAGTAACTAACAGAACAGGAAAAAATTTTTTGCAATCTACTCATCAGACAAAGGGCTAATATCCGGAATCTACAAAGAACTAAAACAGATTTACAAGAAAAAAAACAAACAAGCCCATTCAAAAGTGGGCGAAGATATCAACAGACACTTTACAAAAGAAGACATACATGAGGCCAACACATATGAAAAAATGCTCATCATCACTCATCAGTAGAGAAATGGAAATTAAAATGACATTGAGATACCATCTCACGCCAGTTAGAAAGGTGATCATTAAAAATCTGGAGACAACAGATGCTGGAGAGGATGTGGAGAAATAGGAACACTTTTACACCGTTGGTGGGAGTGTGAGTTAGTTCAACCACTGTGGAAGACAGTGTGGTGATTCCTCAAGGACCTAGAAATAGAAATTCCATTTGACCCAGCAATCCCATTACTGGGTATATATCCAGGGGAATATACATCGTTCTGTTATAAGGACACATGCACACGAATGTTCACTGCAGCACTGTTTACAACAGCAGACTTGGAACCAACCCAAATGCCCATCAATGATAGATTGGACAGGGAACATGTGGCAGATATACACCATGGAATACTATGCAGCCATAAAGAATGATGAGTTCATGTCCTTTGTAGGGACATGCATGAACCTGGAAACCACCATTCTCAGCAAACTGACACAGAACAGAAAATCAAACACCACATGATCTCACTCAGAGGTGGGTGTTGAACAATGAGAACACATGGACACAGGGCAGGCAGCATCACACACTGAGGTCTGTGGTAGGGAACTAGGGAAGGGACAGCGGGAGGTGGGGACTTGGGGAGTTATAACATGGGGAGAAATGCCAGATATAGGTGATGAGAG
Organism: Saguinus midas; assembly: GCA_021498475.1. NCBI lineage: Eukaryota > Metazoa > Chordata > Mammalia > Primates > Cebidae > Saguinus > Saguinus midas. Next base: position 2,460,533 of record CM038410.1, on the reverse strand, counting down.
GAAGGCAGCAAACCACATTGCCATGTATGTACCTATGCAACAATGCTGCATGTTCTTCACATGTACCCCAAAACCTAAAATGCAATAAAAAATATATATATAAATAAAAAATATTGAAAACTGGATATCTACAATAATAAAATAAAGTTGGAATATTCCCTTGAACCATATACAAAAAATATTATAAATAAAATATTTAAGACATAGAAGATAACAAATCTTTTAAAAAATATACAAAAAAGATATAATATTGGCTTTTGCAAAGTTTTCTTAGAACATTAAATGTATGAGCAACAACAAAAACAAAAAAATACAGAAAAATGTAACTGCACTGTACTTCAAAATTTCTGCACATCAAATTAAAAAACCAAAATTTCAATACACAATGCCTCCTAGAAAATAGGTGAAAATCACATGTGATAGGAGTTAATGTTCAGAATATATAAACAACTCTTAAAACTTACCAATAAAGTTGAATAATTTGATTTGTAAATAATAATAATAATATATATATATATATATAGCTAAATTTTTATCAAAAGAGATACACAAGGCCAGGTGCGGTGGCTCACACCTATAGTCCCAGCACCTTGGGAGGCCAAGGCAGGCAGATCATGACATCAGGAGTTTGAGACCAGCCTCAGCAATACAGTAAAACATTGTCTCTACCAAAAAATACAAAAATTAGCCAGGCATGTTGGTGTGCACCTGTGCTCCCAGCCACTTGAGAGTCTGAGGCAGGAGAATCACTTGAATCCAGGAGGTGGAAGTTGCGGTGAGTTGAGATCGTGCCACTACACTCCAGTCTGGGCAACAGAGCAAGACTCCATCTCAAAAAACAAAAAGTAAAACAAAAACAACACAAAACAAAGATACACAAATGAGAAAAAGCACTTGAAAGGAAATGCGAAATTAATATTTTGCAGAGAAACACATAAAATAACAATAAGAAACAAAACTGCCTCACACTCATTAGAATGGGTACTTTTTTTTTATTGAGACAGAGCTTTGCTCTTGTTTTCCAGGCTGTGGTGCAATGGCACGGTCTCGGCTCACTGCAAACTCTGCCTCCCAGGGTCAAGTAATTCTCCTCCCTCAGCCTCCTAAGTAGCTGGAATCACAGGTGCCCACCTCTGTATCCGGCTAATTTTTGTATTTTTAGTAGAGACAGGGTTTCACCATGTTGGCCAGGCTGACCTCATGTGATCTGTCCACCTTGGCCTCCCAAAGTGCTAGAATTACAGGCATGAGCCACAGTGTCCAGACTAAATTTTTAAAAACACCAAAACTATTGATGTTACAATGAAAATAAAATTTAAACATTCATGTTTATTGTACCAGTATTCACAAAAGCCAAAGCAAAAGACCGAAAGCAACCCAGATGTCCCTTGATTTATAAACACATCAAAAAATGTAACATATACATACAATGGAATACTACTCAGTCTTAAAAAAGAAAATTTTGGACGGGCATGGTGGCTCAAGCCTGTAATCCCAGCACTTTGGGGGGCTGAGGCAGGCAGATCACTAGGACTCCTGTTCAAGACCAGCCTGGCCACGATGGTGAAATCCTGTCTCTACCATAAATACAAAAATTAGCCAGGTGCAGTGGTGGGCACCTGTAATCTCAGCTTCGTGGGAGGTCGAGGCAGCAGAATCGCTTGAACCCAGGAGGTGGAGGTTGCAGTGGGCCCAGATTGCGCCACTGCACTACAGCTTGAGCAACAAGGATGAAACTCCAACTCAAAAAAGAAAATAAACAAAATAAAATTTTAAAAATTTTAAAAATAAAAATGTCACATTTTAAAGTAAACTTATAGAATATTATGTCACCCGAATAAACCATAAACAAAATAATAGTATATGATTCCACTTATGACATACCTCAAGTGGTCACACTCATAAAAACAGAAAGTGGCCTGGCACGGTGGCTCAAGCCTGTAATCCCAGCGCTTTGGGAGGCTGAGGCGGGTGGATCACGAGGTCAAGAGATCGAGACCATCCTGGTCAACATGGTGAAACCCGTCTCTACTAAAAATACAAAAATTAGCCAGGCATGTTGGTGTGCACCTGTGCTCCCAGCCACTTGAGAGTCTGAGGCAGGAGAATCACTTGAATCCAGGAGGTGGAAGTTGCGGTGAGTTGAGATCGTGCCACTACACTCCAGTCTGGGCAACAGAGCAAGACTCCATCTCAAAAACAAAAAGTAAAACAAAAACAACACAAAACAAAGATACACAAATGAGAAAAAGCACTTGAAAGGAAATGCGAAATTAATATTTTGCAGAGAAACACATAAAATAACAATAAGAAACAAAACTGCCTCACACTCATTAGAATGGGTACTTTTTTATTGAGACAGAGCTTTGCTCTTGTTTTCCAGGCTGTGGTGCAATGGCACGGTCTCGGCTCACTGCAAACTCTGCCTCCCAGGGTCAAGTAATTCTCCTCCCTCAGCCTCCTAAGTAGCTGGAATCACAGGTGCCCACCTCTGTATCCGGCTAATTTTTGTATTTTTAGTAGAGACAGGGTTTCACCATGTTGACCAGGATGGTCTCAATCTCTTGACCTCGTGATCCACCCGCCTCAGCCTCCCAAAGTGCTGAAATTACAGGCGTGAGCCACTGCACTCAGCCTAATGTGAATATACTTAACATGTCTGAAATGTACAGATTCTTTTTGAGACAAAATGTCACTCTGTCACCTAACCTGGAGTGTAGTGGAACAATTATGGTTCACTTCAGCCTCAAACTCCCAGACTCAAACAATCCTCCCACTCAATCTCCCAAGTAGCTGAAATCACAAGGTGCACATCACCATGCCTGGCTATTTTAAAAATTTTAAAAATTTTAAAAATAAAATGTCACATTTTAAAGTAAACTTATAGAATATTATGTCACCTGAATAAACCATAAACAAAATAAAATTTTAAAAATAAAATGTCACATTTTAAAGTAAACTTATAGAATATTATGTCACCTGAATAAACCATAAACAAAATAATAGTATATGATTCCACTTATGACATACCTCAAGTGGTCACACTCATAAAAACAGAAAGTGGCCAGGCACGGTGGCTCAAGCCTGTAATCCCAGCACTTTGGGAGGCTGAGGCGGGTGGATCACGAGGTCAAGAGATGGAGACCATCCTGGTCAACATGGTGAAACCCGTCTCTACTAAAAATACAAAAATTAGCCAGGCATGGTGGTGCACACCTGTAATCTCAGCTACTGGGGAGGCTAAGGCAGGAGAATCAATTGAACCTGGAAGGCAGAGGTTGCAGTGAGCCAAGATCACACCACTGCACTCCAGCCTGGGACACAGCAGACTTGTCTCAAAAAAAGAAAAGAATTTGTCTAGATAACTACAATATTTGACTGTAATTGTGTACTCATGGAAGGTAGGTATTTGAATCATTGGCATGTACTGCATAACAGTAAAACTGCAGAGAAAATGCAGTATAATTATAAATAGAAGATTCTATTGAGAAACTTTAAATAAGCATGTAAAAGACTAAATTTAATTTTTATGTTTTAAATATATGGTTTTTTTTTTTTTTGAGATGGAGTTTCGCTCTTGTTACCCAGGCTGGAGTGCAATGGCGCGATCTCGGCTCACCACAACCAACCTCCACCTCCTGGGTTCAAGTGATTCTCCTGCCTTAGCCTTCTGAGTAGCTGGGATTACAGGCATGAGCCACAGTGTCCAGACTAAATTTTTAAAAACACCAAAACTATTGATGTTACAATGAAAATAAAATTTAAACATTCATGTTTATTGTACCAGTATTCACAAAAGCCAAAGCAAAAGACTGAAAGCAACCCAGATGTCCCTTGATTTATAAACACATCAAAAAACGTAACATATACATACAATGGAATACTACTCAGTCTTAAAAAAGAAAATTTTGGACGGACATGGTGGCTCAAGCCTGTAATCCCAGCACTTTGGGGGGCTGAGGCAGGCAGATCACTAGGACTCCTGTTCAAGACCAGCCTGGCCACGATGGTGAAATCCTGTCTCTACCATAAATACAAAAATTAGCCAGGTGCAGTGGTGGGCACCTGTAATCTCAGCTTCGTGGGAGGTTGAGGCAGCAGAATCGCTTGAACCCAGGAGGTGGAGGTTGCAGTGAGCCCAGATTGCGCCACTGCACTACAGCTTGAGCAACAAGGATGAAACTCCAACTCAAAAAAGAAAATAAAATTTTAAAAATTTAAAAAATAAAAATTTGTCACATTTTAAAGTAAACTTTTAGAATATTATGTCACCTGAATAAACCATAAACAAAATAATAGTATATGATTTCACTTATGACATACCTCAAGTGGTCACACTCATAAAAACAGAAAGTGGCCAGGCACGGTGGCTCAAGCCTGTAATCCCAGCACTTTGGGAGGCTGAGGCGGGTGGATCACGAGGTCAAGAGATGGAGACCATCCTGGTCAACATGGTGAAACCCCGTCTCTACTAAAAATACAAAAAATTACTTGGGCATGGTGGCGCGTACCTGTAATCCCAGCTACTCAGGAGGCTGAGGCAGGAGAATTGCCTGAACCCAGGAGGCGGAGGTCGCACCATTGCACTCCAGCCTGGGTAACAAGAGCGAAAACTCCGTCTCGAAAGAAAAAAAACCAGAAAGTGGAAAGGTGTTTGTCAAGGGCTGCAGAGACAGTAAAATAGGTTTTTGTAACTGAATGGGTATCGACTTTTAGTTTCACAAGATAGAAAATTTTTAGAAGTCTTTTGCATAATAATGTGAACATACTTTTTTTTTTTAGACACAGTTTTGCTCTGTTGCCAGGCGCCAGGCTCCAGGCTGGAGTGCAATGGCACAATCTCGGTTCACTGCGACCTCCACCTCCCAGATTCAAGCAATTCTCCTGCCTCAACCTCCCGAGTAGCTGGGACTACAGACACATGCCACCACGCCCAGCTAACTTTTGTATTTTTAGTAGAGACAGGGTTTCACCACGTTGGCCAGGATGGTCTCAATCTCTTGACCTCGTGATCCGCCTGCTTCAGCCTCCCAAAGTGCTGAAATTACAGGCGTGAGCCACTGCACTCAGCCTAATGTGAATATACTTAACATGTCTGAAATGTACAGTTTCTTTTTGAGACAAAGTGTCACTCTGTCACCTAACCTGGAGTGTAGTGGAACAATTATGGTTCACTTCAGCCTCAAACTTGCAGACTCAAATAATCCTCCCCACTCAATCTCCCAAGTAGCTGAAATCACAAGGTGCACATCACCATGCCTGGCTATTTTTAAAAATTTTTGTAGAGAGGGAATCACGATACGTTGCCCAGGCTGGTCTCAAACTTTTGGACTCAAGTGATCTGTCTTTTTTTTTTTTTTTTGAGATGGATTCTCGCTCTTGTTGCCCAGGATGGATTGCAATGGCGCAATCTAGGCTCACCACAACCAACCTGCACCTCCTGGGTTCAAGTGATTCTCCTGCCTTAGCCTTCTGAGTAGCTGGGATTACAGGTGCCTGTGACCACACCCAGCTAATTTTTTGTATTTTTTTTTTTGAGATGGAGTTTCGCTCTTGTTACCCAGGCTGGAGTGCAATGGCGCGATCTCGGCTCACCGCAACCTCCATCTCCTGGATTCAAGCTATTCTGCATCAGCCTCTCAGGTAACTGAAATTATAGACATGTGCCATCATGCCCAGGTAATTTTGTATTTTTAGTAGAGACGGGGTTTCTCCATGTTGGTCAGGCTAGTCTCGAACTCCTGACCTCAGGCGATCCACCCGCCTCAGCTTCCCAAAGTGCTGGGATTACAGGCATGAGCCACTGAGCCCAGCAATATATGTTAGTTTTACAAAATAAGCTGGGCATGGTAGTGCATGCCTGTAATCTCACCTACTCAGGAGGCTGAGGCAGGCAGATCACCTGAGGTCAGGAGTTTGAGACCAGCCTGGCTAATATGGTGAAAACCCGTTTCTACTAAAATACAAAAATTAGCCAGGCATGGTGGCTCAGGCCTGTAATCCCAGCTACTCAGGAGGCTGAAGCAGGAGAATTGCTTAAACCCAGGAGGCAGAGGTTGCAGTGAGCTGAGATCGCACCACTGCACTCCAGCCTGGGACACAGCAGACTCTGTCTCAAACAAACAAACAAAAAAAAAGCAGAGGGCCATCATACAGTATAATTTCAAACTGTATTTCAAGACTCTAGTAATAAAAACAGGATGCAGTGTACAGAAAAATTTAAAACCAATGGAACAGAAACCATTACTCACACATTTCAGACATGATGCAGCAAGAGAACTTACAAATGATTGAACATAGAGTTTCTCAAAATATGCAGATATTTGTGTGTCCCGAAAAACAATGGAAAAGGAGTCAGATTGTGCAGTCTCTTATATGCCATGAGGAGGACTTTGGCTGTTATTGTAAGCTTAAAGGAAGATCACCAAAGAGAAAGTATAATCATTAAATAATTTAGAAGCATAAGACATGGCTCACCCCTATAATCCCAGCACTGTGGGAGGCTGAAGCAGGAGAATTGCTTAAACCCAGGAGGCAGAGGTTGCAGTGAGCTGAGATCGCACCACTGCACTCCAGCCTGGGCGACCGAGGAAAACTCTGTCTCAAACAAACAAACAAAAAAAAGCAGAGGGCCATCATACAGTATAATTTCAAACTATATTTCGAGACTCTAGTCATAAAAACAGGATGCAGTGTGCAGAAAAATTTAAAAACCAATGGAACAGAAACCATTACTCACACACATTTCAGACATGATGCAGCAAGAGAACTTACAAATGATTGAACATAGAGTTTCTCAAAATATGCAGATATTTGTGTGTCCCGAAAAACAATGGAAAAGGAGTCAGATTGTGCAGTCTCTTATATGCCATGAGGAGGACTTTGGCTGTTATTGTAAGCTTAAAGGAAGATCACCAAAGAGAAAGTATAATCATTAAATAATTCAGAAGCATAAGACATGGCTCACCCCCTATAATCCCAGCACTGTGGGAGGCTGAAGCAGGTAGGTTATCTGAGGTGAGGAGTTCGAGATCAGCCTGGCTAACATGGTGAAGTCCCGTCTCTACTAAAAACAAAAATTAGCTGAGCATGGTGGCAGGTACCTGTAATCCCAGATACTTGGGAGGCTGAGGCAGAAGAATTGCTTGAGCCCAGGAAGCAGACAGAGGTTGCAGTGAGCCAAGATCACACCACTGCACTCCAGCCTGGGACACAGCAGACTTGTCTCAAAAAAAGAAAAGAATTTGTCTAGATAACTACAATATTTGACTGTAATTGTGTACTCATGGAAGGTAGGTATTTGAATCATTGGCATGTACTGCATAACAGTAAAACTGCAGAGAAAATGCAGTATAATTATAAATAGAAGATTCTATTGAGAAACTTTAAATAAGCATGTAAAAGAAACTAAATTTAATTTTTATGTTTTAAATATATGGTTTTTTTTTTTGAGACAAAGTTTTGCTCTTGTTGCCCAGGCTGGAGTGCAATGGCACAATCTCGGTTCACTGCGACCTCCACCTCCCAGATTCAAGCAATTCTCCTGCCTCAGCCTCCTGAGTAGCTGGGATTACAGGCACATGCCACCATGCCCAGCTAATTTTTGTATTTTTAGTAGAGACGGGTTTCACCATGTTGACCAGGATGGTCTCGATCTCTTGACCTCGTGATCCACCCGCCTCGGCCTCCCAAAGTGCTGGGATTACAGGCTTGAGCCACCGCGCCCGGCCAATTTTTTGTATTTTTAATAGAGATAGGGTTTCACTATGTTGGTCAGGCTAGTCTCGAACTCCTGACCTCAGGCAATCCACCCGCCTCAGCTTCCCAAAGTGCTGGCATTACAGGTGTGAGCCACCGTGCCCAGCCAATCCTCCTGTCTTAAACTCCCCAAAACCTAGGATTACAGATGTGAGCCACCACTATGTCTGACCCTGAAATGTACACTTAAATAAATTTAAGATGGTAAATTTCATGTTATATGTTTTTACAACAATTAATTTTTCTAAAGGAAAAAGTGAAAAAATACAGAATTATAAATCTTTCAAAAATAACCTTCAAATCATAAAAGTGTTTCTCAAAGGAAACACATTATTTATCATTAAACACATGGTGAAAATAAGACTATTTCTATTACTATTCACTTAGACAAGATAAAACAATCATTGTAAATCAGCTAAGAAAGAATAGATACAAGATAAGCCATAACCAAAACTGGGATCATATTTATAGATAAATACATACACACATATAATTTGATTGTGATAAACATATGACTAAAATATCTCTTAATGGAACCTCACATTAACTTTAAAGTATACAGAATTGCAAATTTTCTATAATTATAATACATAACTAAAACCAAAACCATAATAGACAGATGTTAAGAAACTACACTGAAAAAACACATTAATATGGAACTGCATTAAAATAATAAGAAATTTTTACTCATAAAATCTGGCATGCAACATTGACATACCACTAAAAAAGGAATCGTCGGCCAGGCATGGTGGCTCAGGCCTGTAATCCCAACACTTTGGGAGGCTGAGGCAGGCAGATCACCTGAGGTCAGGAGTTTGAGACCAGCCTGGCTAATATGGTGAAAACCCGTTTCTACTAAAATACAAAAAATTAGCCAGGCATGGTGGTGCACACCTGTAATCTCAGCTACTGGGGAGGCTAAGGCAGGAGAATCAATTGAACCTGGAAGGCAGAGGTTGCAGTGAGCCAAGATCACACCACTGCACTCCAGCCTGGGACACAGCAGACTCTGTCTCAAAAAAAAAAAAAAGAATTTGTCTAGATAACTACAATATTTGACTGTAATTGTGTACTCATGGAAGGTAGGTATTTGAATCATTGGCATGTACTGCATAACAGTAAAACTGCAGAGAAAATGCAGTATAATTATAAATAGAAGATTCTATTGAGAAACTTTAAATAAGCATGTAAAAGACTCTAAATTTAATTTTTATGTTTTAAATATATGGTTTTTTTCTTTTTGGGAGACAAAGTTTCACTCTCTTGTTGCCCAGGTTGGAGTGCCATGACAAGCTCTCAGCTCACTGCAACCTCCGTTTCCTAGGATCAAGAGATTCTCCTGCCTCAGCCTCCCAAGTAGCTGGGATTACAGGCATGAGCCACTGAGCCCAGCAATATATGTTAGTTTTTACAAAAATAAGCTGGGCATGGTAGTGCATGCCTGTAATCTCACCTACTCAGGAGGCTGAAGCAGGAGAATTGCTTAAACCCAGGAGGCAGAGGTTGCAGTGAGCTGAGATCGCACCACTGCACTCCAGCCTGGGCGACAGAGGAAAACTCTGTCTCAAACAAACAAACAAAAAAAAGCAGAGGGCCATCATACAGTATAATTTCAAACTGTATTTCAAGACTCTAGTAATAAAAACAGGATGCAGTGTACAGAAAAATTTAAAAACCAATGGAACAGAAACCATTACTCACACACATTTCAGACATGATGCAGCAAGAGAACTTACAAATGATTGAACATAGAGTTTCTCAAAATATGCAGATATTTGTGTGTCCCGAAAAACAATGGAAAAGGAGTCAGATTGTGCAGTCTCTTATATGCCATGAGGAGGACTTTGGCTGTTATTGTAAGCTTAAAGGAAGATCACCAAAGAGAAAGTATAATCATTAAATAATTTAGAAGCATAAGACATGGCTCACCCCCTATAATCCCAGCACTGTGGGAGGCTGAAGCAGGTAGGTTATCTGAGGTGAAGAGTTCGAGATCAGCCTGGCTAACATGGTGAAGTCCCGTCTCTACTAAAAACAAAAAATTAGCTGAGCATGGTGGCAGGCACCTGTAATCCCAGATACTTGGGAGGCTGAGGCAGAAGAATTGCTTGAACCCAGGAAGCAGACAGAGGTTGCAGCTGAGATTGCGCCATTGCACTCCAGCCTGGGTGACAGAGTGAGACTCTGTCAAAATAATAATAATAATAATAATAAAGCATAAGAGAGAAGATGTCCCTATGTTGAAGAAACAAAAACAAAAACAACCCACCTGTCCAGAAACTATTTTCTTTGGAACACTGCTTCCCAGGTCACATTTTAAGGACTGACTTTATCTTTCACCATAGGACGTCTTATCTGTGTCATGTGTTGTATTCACTCTTACTTACCTTGAGGTTTGGCTACCATCTTATATCTCTTCATATTCCAGGGTTCTTTTCCTTTCTCCAGACACGTGATCAGGTCTAAATTAGACACAGCAACACCTGTTTTTTTAAATAAATAAATAACATGAATCTTGCTCATATTGTCCTAGCAGTTATTGACCTAGTAATTTCCTCAGTAAAGAAGATGTAATAGAATATCCTAGCAAATTAATCTTAGAATACTACTTTATAACAGAAATTTTTAAATATTTAGACTTTTTTTTTTTGAGACAAAGTTTTGCTCTTGTTGCCCAGGCTGGAGTGCAATGGCGTGATCTCAGCTCATCAAAACTTCCATCTCCTGGATTCAAGCTATTCTGCATCAGCCTCTCAGGTAACTGAAATTATAGACATGTGCCATCATGCCCAGGTAATTTTGTATTTTTAGTAGAGACGGGGTTTCTCCATGTTGGTCAGGCTAGTCTTGAACTCCCAACCTCAGGTGATCCGCCTGACTCAACCTCCCAAAGTGCTGGGATTATAGGCGTGAGCCACCACACCTGGCCTGAAATATATATATATATTTTTTTTGAGGCGGAGTTTCGCTCTTGTTACCCAGGCTGGAGTGCAATGGCGTGATCTCAGCTCATCAAAACTTCCATCTCCTGGATTCAAGCTATTCTGCATCAGCCTCCTGAGTTGCTGGGATTACAGGCACATGCCACCATGCCCAGCTAATTTTTTGTATTTTTAGTAGAGACGGGGTTTCACCATGTTGACCAGGATGGTCTTGATCTGTTGACCTCGTGATCCACCCACCTCGGCCTCCCAAAGTGCTGGGATTACAGGCGTGAGCCACCACACCTGGCCTGAAATATTTTTAATGTGTAGATTCTTAATTTTACTATCCGGTGCTACTGAATCAAAAATTGGTGTTGGCAATTAGACTTTAAGGTGTGGGCAACAATGTTTTATACCACTAAATTTCTGGAACTACCATTAATCTAGAGTGAAGGACATAGATCAGCTCAGAAATGTGGAAAGTTCAGGTCAAGATAAAACATCTACATGAGGTTCCGCTTCCCCTTGTTGAAGTCTCCTTCCCTTCCCCTCCCTGGTGGTCACAGGGCTCCCCACAGCTGGGCCTAGCAGTAGCAGCAACTGCTCCAGCGGTATCTCTTCCTGCCCTGCCCTGCTTCCCCTTCCCTCCTCTCCCCTCCTTGCACCTGGCGCTGGCCCAGGGCAGCTCCGCAACGCGCCCCCCACCCCAAGCTCTGAACAAGGTGCCTCACTGGGGTGGGGACCTTGGCTCACCTAGGGCCATTTCACAATTCTGAATTGTGTCTGATAACGGAGAAATGGAATACAAGCCTCCAGCACCTCCTGTGGGAATGAGCAGTACCGTTTTTAGCACTGTAGGCAAAGACCCTTTGTCAGCCAATCATAGTTTGAAACCTTTGCCATCTGTTCCAGAGGAGAAGCAGCCCAGGAATAAAATCATCTCCATATTCTCAGGCAGAGACAGAAGTAAAAAGAAAGAAAAGGAACAGCCAGACATTTCTCCTCCACCTGATTTTGAACACACTATCCATGTTGGCTTTGATGCTGTTACCGGAGAATTCACTGGCATGCCAGAACAGTGGGCTCGATTACTACAGACCTCCAATATCACCAAACTTGAGCAAAAGAAGAATCCTCAGGCTGTGCTGGATGTCTCAAAGTTCTACAACTCCAACACAGTGAAGCAGCAGAAATATCTGAGCTTTACTCCTCTTGAGAAAGATGGTTTCCCTTCTGCAACACCACCACTGAATGTCAAGGGATCAGAAACATCAGCAGTAGTGACAGAGGAAGATGATGATGATGATGAAGAGACAGCTCCTCCTGTTACTGCCCCAGGACCAGATCATACAAAATCAATTTACACACGGCCTGTAATTGACCATCTCTGCACCAGTTGGTGATTCAAACGTTGATGGTGGTGCCAAGTCTTCAGACAAACAGGAAAAGACTAAGATGACAGATAGAGATTATGGAGAAATTAAGAACTACTGTGAGCATAGGTGACCCTAAGAAACAATATACAGGATATGAAAAAATTGGACATGGGACTTCTGGTACATTTTCACTGCTACTGACCCATTGGGACAGGAGGTTGCATCAAACATTTACAGAAACAGCCAAAGAAGGAATTGATCATTAACGAGATTCTGGTGACAAAAGAATTAAAAAATCCCAACATATTTAACTTCTTGGAAAATTACCTGGTAGGAGATGAATTGTTCGTGGTAATGGGTACCTTGCTGGTGGATCACTTACTGATGTTGTAACAGAAACCTGCATGGATGAAGCACAGATTGCTGCTGTATGCAGAGACTGTTTCAGGCATTGGGACTTTACATGTTAATCAAGTGATCCACAGAGACATCAAAAGTGACAATGCACCTCTGGAAATGGAAGGATCAGTTAAACTTACTGACTTTGGTTTCTGTGCCCAGATCACCCCAGAGCAAAGCAAAGGAGGTACCATGGTCAGAACACCATACTGGATGGAACCAGAGGTGGTTACACGGAAAGTTTACGGCCGTAATGTTGACATATGGTCTCTGGGTATCATGGCTATTAAGATGGTAGAAGGAGAGCCTCCACACCTTAGTGAAAATCCCTTGAGTACCTTTTACCTAATAGCAACTAATGGAATCCCAGAACTTCAGAATCCAGAGAAACTTTCCCCAATACTCCAGGATTTCTTAAATTGATGTTTGAAAATTGATGTGGAAAAAAGGGTTCAGCCAAAGAATTATGGCCAAACCACTATCTAGCTTGACACCACTGATCATGGCAGCTAAAGAAGCAATGAAGAGTAACTGTTAACATCACTGCTGTGGCCTCATATTCTTTTTCCCACTTTCTAAAAAAAGTCTTTTAGTATATGAAAATTATTACTCTTTTTGAGGTTTAAAGAAATGGTCTGCATAACCTGGATGAAAGAAGGAAATGACTATACTCTGAAGACAACAAAGAGAAACTTGCAAAAGGAAATTATGACTTTCATATGAACCCCTTCTTGAGGGTCCAAAAGGAACTGTGGACTGAATCACCAGCCTTAGGTCTTTCAGCAAACAGCCTATCAGAGCCATTTATCAAGAGTGAGATTTTCATTTTACTTTGCAGACTTTGTTGTAATAGATCCCATTAATTGTCCCCTTGGGGTATTTCCAATACTTGAATGGCACATTTGAGTTTTTCAGAGTATGTTTCATCTGATAGTCTTTCTCTCCTTCATAGCTTTCCTTTCCTTCCTTCCACCTTTTGAGTTCCTGTTGAGTTTCTCATGCCTAGGCAAGTGTAATAGAAATTATGTAGCTCCTTATGCTGGCAAAGGAGCTCTATATAGTTTCACTTTGTATAAAAGTTAGGACTAGCTCTTGTTACATGTAATATTTTAGTTCATAACTTGACCTGAAGGAAGGGAAGAAAAGTATGTGATTTTTACCTTTTTTAACAAATGTGAAAAGTCATTTTAGTAATTTTGTGGTAGTAAGTTTGGCATTTGTTACATGTATAGAGAGAAGACTAGTAATCTATATTTATAACTAAATCATTGAGATAGAAAAAGATTCCCATTGACTACAGAAATCTTCCAATTTGGTCTTCCCTTCTGCCTGTTTTCTCTTCAGGTTTGGCTCTAGGAACCAAAGTGATTTGTTCTTGTTCCAACCTGGCTTTATGACTTTGGTTAGTGCCACTACCTTCCTCTTCTCGCCTTTTCCCCTTTATTTTGGAAATAAATTTCTGTATATGTTGCAATTTTAGATTTAGGTGTGTTTTTTTTTGTTTTTCATTAATCCTCTCTCACCTCACACATACCTCCCTCCCATGGCAAATAATATAATAACCAGTGAATTTTCAGAATTTAAAACTAGCTTTTTTTTAATTTAAAGGAGAAAAACATTTGGGACTAGCAGAGGCAGAGTGTGAGACATGAACCTTGTCGAGCTCTGATATAGTGAGACCAGATTATATTCATGAAAGAGAAATGTTAGCATGTTATAGAGGAGCAGCTGATAACCAATCAACTGCAGACACTTGTTGGAAGTCTCATTGTCCAAGATCATTATCAGTGCTTTATTATCTATGAGAACTTAAGTGACAGAGTATTTTCTTGGTGAATTTATAGATCATTTGAGATGTTGAGTTACTTTAGTTTTTTTTTTTTTCAAATAAGCAGAGGATATTAATGTAAAAAACTGGAGAAAGAAAAATGATGTGTGTTGATAGCAATAATTTTTTCTTTTAAAGATTCTACAAGGTCTGAGACCTGTAGCATTAATTATTTGAGTGCCCTCTCTTCTCTCCTCCCTTCACATCCCCTCTCTTTCTCTTCTCTTTTTTCCTCTCCTCTCCTTCTCTCCTTTATTTGTTGTTTGCTTTTAGAGTAGGTATTGTTCAAATATCCGTGTTTTGGTTCTGGCATTTGTTCCCACCATCCCCTTCCCCTCAATAACTTCACCCCTGCTTGCCACCCTGCAATAGTACAAATCATGAATAAAAATAATTTTGCTGTTGTAGTGTACATTGGGGAAACTAGCAGGGTTTTATTTCCATTATTTTATTCCCACTCTATCTATGTTAAGACATAGGCCAGACGCGGTGGCTCAAGCCTGTAATCCCAGCACTTTGGGAGGCCAAGGCGGATGGATCACGAGGTCAAGATATCGAGACCATCCTGGTCAACATGGTGAAACCCTGTCTCTACTAAAGATACAAAAAATTAGCTGGACACAGTGGTGCGTGCCTGTAATCCCAGCTACTCAGGAGGCTGAGGCAGGAGAATTGCCTGAACCCAGGAGGCGGAGGTTGCGGTGAGCCGAGATCGCGCCATTGCACTCCAGCCTGGGTAACAAGAGTGAAACTCCGTCTCAAAAAAAAAAAAAAAAGACATAATTATAAGGAGAGACGTGACTGTTTTGTATTGATAAAGCAGGAAAGTTTTCAGAAAAATGAGTAATTAATAAAACAAAAAATCTACATTAACAAATCCCAGATTTTCCTAAAAACAGGGATCTGAAACTTATTTACATAAAGCATAGATTGCCAGAAAACATTATACAATGAAGAGAAATGAAACCTTTAGGACATATTAGGAATTGTGTTTTGAAGTTATCCTTACCCAGGAAAACCAGGTTTCTGTAGTTCTCTAACATCACATTTCTATATAAATTCTTCTGTGCTGTGTTCAGGCATTGCCATTCCTCCAGAGAGAATTCTATGGCGACATCCATAAACGTCAATGGTCTCTGAAAAACATACACACATTTACCAGTGACCATGAAGAAGGGAATTAAATAATATCAAGAATAGTAAAACAAAACCTTATAATTTATAGTTGCTATATAATAAATTTTGGTGTGTTGTGTACTGTTTAATATAAAACCTAACCCCCAGCTCTGCTTAAAATTAACTCCCTATAAAACCTACCTTATCTATTCTCCCCACATTCTCAGCGAAGTTCCCAGGCATCTCAGGACTCCTGTTTCTCCTGATAACCAGCTGCAAGGTCACAGGGCAATATAACAACTGAAGAATGTACAAGGCATTTCTCAAAAAGCTACTTTTTAAATGTAACGCGCATCACAAGACATGTTGCAAATTAACTATTCTTTGTTAGCACTTCTGTAAACATGTTAGCTGCTACGTAATCCTGGATGTATAAAAGTACCCCATTCTCTTCTTTCAGGGCTCACACTTAGAATGCTAATCCTCTGAGCCAGTGGCCACCTTAATAAAATCCTCTTTGACCCATTAGTCTCTCCAGTCTCTTGGATATTCTGTAACAACCATGGGCAGAATTTTCGATTTGACTCAAGGTGAAATGAGACACCAAAGAGAATTGTTGTAACTTACAGGAGTAACTAAAATTATCTAATTAAATATTTTTAAACACAGAAATAGTATCTAATATATTCTCTATGAGAAAAGAAAGTGACATAAGACCTACATCAGTGAATATATGTTACGAGCATGAAAACAAATTTTTTTTTTTTTTTTCAAATAAGCAGAGGATATTAATGTAAAAACTGGAGAAAGAAAAATGATGTGTGTTGATAGCAATATTTTTTTCTTTTAAAGATTCTAAAAGGTCCGAGACCTGTAGCATTAATTATTTGAGTGCCCTCTCTTCTCTCCTCCCTTCCCATCCCCTCTCCTTCTCTCCTTTATTCGTTGTTTGCTTTTAGAGTAGGTATTGTTCAAATATCTGTGTTTTGGTTCTGGCATTTGTTCCCACCATCCCCTTCCCCTCAATAACTTCACCCCTGCTTGCCACCCTGCAATAGCACAAATCATGAATAAAAATAATTTTGCTGTTGTCGTGTACATTGGGGAAACTAGCAGGGTTTTATTTCCATTATTTTATTCCCACTCTATCTATGTTAAGACATAGGCCAGACGTGGTGGCTCAAGCCTGTAATCCCAGCACTTTGGGAGGCCAAGGCGGATGGATCACGAGGTCAAGATATCGAGACCATCCTGGTCAACATGGTGAAACCCTGTCTCTACTAAAGATACAAAAAATTAGCTGGACACAGTGGTGCGTGCCTGTAATCCCAGCTACTCAGGAGGCTGAGGCAGGAGAATTGCCTGAACCCAGGAGGCGGAGGTTGCAGTGAGCCAAGATCGCGCCATTGCACTCCAGCCTGGGTAACAAGAGTGAAACTCCGTCTCAAAAAAAAAAAAAAAAGACATAGCTTTTTTTTTAATTTAAAGGAGAAAAACATTTGGGACTAGCAGAGGCAGAGTGAGACATGAACCTTGTCGAGCTCTGATATAGTGAGACCAGATTATATTCATGAAAGAGAAATGTTAGCATGTTATAGAGGAGCAGCTGATAACCAATCAACCACAGACACTTGTTGGAAGTCTCATTGTCCAAGATCATTATCAGTGCTTTATTATCTATGAGAACTTAAGTGACAGAGTATTTCTTGGTGAATTTATAGATCATTTGAGATGTTGAGTTACTTTTTTTTTTTTTTTTTTTAGAGACGGGGTTTCACCATGTTGACCAGGATGGTCTCGATCTCTTGACCTCGGGATCCACCTGCCTCAGCCTCCTAAAGTGCTGGGATTACAGGTGTGAGCCACCACGCCCGGCCCCCAAATATGTATATTTTTTACTGCTATATTTACAACATACAAACTGAGTTGTGTACATTTTTCAGATTGAAAAAGTGTTGAGTTAGAAGGTGCCTCTCACATTTTAATGGGTACAACAAACTGGAGATCTTGTTAATGCAGATTATTTTTTCAAAAGATCTGGAATAAAGTTTGAGTTTCTGAATTTCTTTTTTTTTTTTTTTTAGAGACGGGGTTTCACCATGTTGACCAGGATGGTCTCGATCTCTTGACCTCGGGATCCACCTGCCTCAGCCTCCTAAAGTGCTGGGATTACAGGTGTGAGCCACCACGCCCGGCCCCCAAATATGTATATTTTTTACTGCTATTTTTACATCCTACAAACTGAGTTGTGTACATTTTTCAGATTGAAAAAAGTGTTGAGGTAGAAGGTGCCTCTCACATTTTAATGGGTACAACAAACTGGAGATCTTGTTAATGCAGATTATTTTTTCAAAAGATCTGGAATAAAGTTTGAGTTTCTGAATTTCTAATAAGACCATCAGTAATGTCAATGTTCTGACCCAAGAAGAATATTTTGTCAAACATCCAGTAAGCAGAAACACCTGTGTTTTTCCCAGTTTATCTGGCCTGTAAACAAAGATGAGTGGTTTCATTTTCTAAAGGCAGATATGTGCAAAGAAAACCAAAACAAGAAGGGAAGCCGCCAGATTAAATGTGATAAAGATACACAGTAGCTACATAAAGATACTTAATAATGAAGAGAAAAATAATTAACTCAATAGTGAAATACATCTGTCAGGGAGCTCTTTAATCAAGTGAATCGTTAACATCAACTGCACTAGGACAGATTTATAGAAAGTGCTGATACACACAGAAGAACACAGTATCACTGCTAGAGTATCTTCCCCCAAAAGTACAGTATGAATTTAACCACAAAGAAACATCAGTTCTAGGTAAAGTTCAAGATGGAGGAGCTATCTCTCTTGCTCTGTAATTTTTCATAGTGATTTTATGTAGTATCTCTTTAGCACCCTAGAAAGCAGGTATTTTCCAATAACTTTTCTTCAGAACTTTCTGGATAATAAATGCCATCCTGTTCAAATAAGCATTTTAAAATTTTGTTCTTCATATAGCTAATGAAGAACACAGAGGGAACCTCAACATTACAAGTCCTTTACTAAGGAATTCCCAGCTCTTCCCTAATAAAGATCTTGAGAGGGCCAGGCACCGTGGCTCATGTCTGTAATCCCAGCTACTCAGGAGGCTGAGGCAGGAGAATTGCTTGAACCCAGGAGGCGGAGGTTGCAGTGAGCCAAGATCGCGCCATTGCACTCCAGCCTGGGCAACAGAGCAAGATTCCATCTCAAAAATAAATAAATAAATAAATAAATAAATAAATAAATAAATAAATAAATAAATAAATAAATAAATAAATAAATAAATAAATAAATAAATAAATAAATAAATAAATAAATAAATAAATAAATAAATAAATAAATAAATAAATAAATAAATAAATAAATAAATAAATAAATAAATAAATAAATAAATAAATAAATAAATAAATAAATAAATAAATAAATAAATAAATAAATAAATAAATAAATAAATAAATAAATAAATAAATAAATAAATAAATAAATAAATAAATAAATAAATAAATAAATAAATAAATAAATAAATAAATAAATAAATAAATAAATAAATAAATAAATAAATAAATAAATAAATAAATAAATAAATAAATAAATAAATAAATAAATAAATAAATAAATAAATAAATAAATAAATAAATAAATAAATAAATAAATAAATAAATAAATAAATAAATAAATAAATAAATAAATAAATAAATAAATAAATAAATAAATCCCAGATTTTCCTAAAAACAGGGATCTGAAACTTATTTACATAAAGCATAGATTGCCAGAAAACATTATACAATGAAGAGAAATGAAACCTTTAGGACATATTAGAAATTGTGTTTTGAAGTTATCCTTACCCAGGAAAACTAGGTTTCTGTAGTTCTCTAACATCACATTTCTATATAAATTCTTCTGTGCTGTGTTCAGGCATTGCCACTCCTCCAGAGAGAATTCTATGGCGACATCCATAAACGTCAATGGTCTCTGAAAAACATACACACATTTACCAAGTGACCATGAAGAAGGGAATTAAATAATATCAAGAATAATAAAACAAAACCTTATAATTTATAGTTGCTATATAATAAATTTTGGTGTGTTGTGTACTGTTTAATATAAAACCTAACCCCCAGCTCTGCTTAAAATTAACTCCCTGTAAAACCTACCTTATCTATTCTCCCCACATTCTCAGCAAAGTTCCCAGGCATCTCAGGACTCCTGTTTCTCCTGATAACCAGCTGCAAGGTCACAGGGCAATATAACAACTGAAGAATGTACAAGGCATTTCTCAAAAAGCTATTTTTTAAATGTAATGCACATCATAAGACCTGTTGCAAATTAATTGTTCTTTGTTCTCACTTCTGTAAACATGTTAGCTGCTAGTAATCCTGGATGTATAAAAGTACCCCATTCTCTTCTTTCAGGGCTCACACTTAGAATGCTAATCCTCTGAGCCAGTGGCCACCTTAATAAAATCCTCTTTGACCCATTAGTCTCTCTAGTCTCTTGGATATTCTGTAACAACCATGGGTAGAATTTTCAATATGACTCAAGGTGAAATGAGACACCAAAGAGAATTGTTATAACTTACAGGAGTAACTAAAATTATTTAATTAAATATTTTTAAACACAGAAATATTATCTAATATATTCTCTATGAGAAAAGAAAGTGACATAAGACCTACATCAGTGAATATATGTTACGAGCATGAAAACAAATTTTTTTGTTTTTTGAGACAAAATTTCTCTATTGTTGCTCAGGCTGGAGTGCAATGGCGTGATCTTGGCCCACTGCAACCTCTGCATCCTGGGTTCAAGCAATTCTCCTGCCTCAGCCTCCCGAGTAGCTGGGGTTATAGGCACCTGCCACCAGACCAGCTAATTTTTCTATTTTAGTAGAGATGGGGTTTCACCATGTTGACCAGGATGGTCTCGATCTCTTGACCTCGTGATCCACCCGCCTCGGCCTCCCAAAGTGCTGGGATTACAGGTGTGAGCCACTGCGCCCACCCAAATATGTACCTTTTTTTGAGACAGAGTCTCACTCTGTTGCCCAAGCTGGAGTGCAGCGGCTTGATTTTGGCTTACTGCAACCTCCACCTCCTGGGTTCAGGCAATTCTCCTGCCTCAGCCTCCCGAGTAGCTGGGGTTATAGGCACCTGCCACCAGACCAGCTAATTTTTGTATCTTTAGTAGAGACGGGTTTCACCATGTTGACCAGGATGGTCTCGATCTCTTGACCTCGTGATCCACCCGCCTCGGCCTCCCAAAGTGCTGAGATTATGGGTGTGAGCCACCGCACCTGCCATAAAGGGAACATTTTAATACTGCAGATTATAAATTCATGGTATAAATTCTGCATAGCATAGAAGCCAAGATGTAGAGAATGTAGAGAAAGGTCTTTTATATAGGAAAGAAATATTTTCAGAGACCCTTGACTATCATACTTTGAAATAGTTAAACCATTAAGGAGGAAAACACAAGTAGAGAAGTATAGGTTTGCAAGTACAAAACACATGGCACTCCAGGAGTCAGAGTGGACACAGCTCTTGATCTGAGACACATTTAGCTTTATAAAGTCATTTTTGGCCAGGCGTGGCGGCTTGTGCCTGTAATCCCAGCACTTTGGGAGGCCAAGGCGGGTGGATCATGAGGTCAAGAGGTCAAGACCATCCTGGTCAACATGGTGAAACCCGTCTCTACTAAAAATACAAAAAATTAGCTGGGCATGGTGGCACATGCCTGTAATCCCAGCTACTCGGGATGCTGAGGCAGAATTGCCTGCACCCAGGAGGCGGAGGTTGTGAGCTGAGATCGCGCCATTGCACTCCAGCCTGGGTAACAAGAGCAAAACTCCATCTCAAAAATAAATAAATAATAAAGGTGTTAGCACCAACTGTTTACCTGACACCACCACACCCAGAGGCAAAACCAAAATCTGCAGAAAAGCCCACTTATTTCTGTCCTTTATAACAGAAAAGATTCAGGAACAATAAACTACTCCATAGAGATAAAAATATAAATGTTGGCCAGGTGTGGTGGCTTACACCTGTAATCCCAGCTACTCAGGAGGCTGAGGCAGGAGAATCACTTGGACTCAGGAGATGGAGGTTAAAGTGAGCCAAGATTGCACCACTGCACTCCAGCCTGGGTAACAAGAGCAAAACTCCATCTCAAAAATAAATAAATAAATAAATAAATAAATAAATAAATAAATAAATAAATAATAAAGGTGTTAGCACCAACTGTTTACCTGACACCACCACACCCAGAGGCAAAACCAAAATCTGCAGAAAAGCCCACTTATTTCTGTCCTTTATAACAGAAAAGATTCAGGAACAATAAACTACTCCATAGAGATAAAAATATAAATGTTGGCCAGGTGTGGTGGCTTACACCTGTAATCCCAGCTACTCGGGAGGCTGAGGTGGGTGGATCACAAAGTCAAGAGATCGAGACCATCCTGGCCAACATGGTGAAACCCTGTCTCTACTGAAAAATGCAAAACTTAGCTGGGTCTGGTGGCACGTGCCTGTAGTCCCAGCTACTCGGGATGCTGAGGCAGAATTGCCTGCACCCAGGAGGCGGAGGTTGTGAGCTGAGATCGCGCCATTGCACTCCAGCCTGGGTAACAAGAGCAAAACTCCATCTCAAAAATAAATAAATAATAAAGGTGTTAGCACCAACTGTTTACCTGACACCACCACACCCAGAGGCAAAACCAAAATCTGCAGAAAAGCCCACTTATTTCTGTCCTTTATAACAGAAAAGATTCAGGAACAATAAACTACTCCATAGAGATAAAAATATAAATGTTGGCCAGGTGTGGTGGCTTACACCTGTAATCCCAGCTACTCAGGAGGCTGAGGCAGAATTGCCTGCACCCAGGAGGCGGAGGTTGCGGTGAGCTGAGATTGTACCACTGTACTTCAGCTTGGCGACACAGCAAGACTCTGTCTCAAAAAAAAAAAAATCTTGAGAATCCACTCTTTCTCATGTTCAATATCCACAAAGGGAACTTTTCTTTTCTTCTTTTTTTTGAGACAGAGTCTCACTCTGTTGCCCAAGCTGGAGTGCAGCGGCTTGATTTTGGCTTACTGCAACCTCCACCTCCTGGGTTCAAGCGATTCTCCTGCCTCAGCCTCCCAAAGTGCTGAGATTATGGGTGTGAGCCACCGCACCTGCCATAAAGGGAACATTTTAATACTGCAGATTATAAATTCATGGTATAAATTCTGCATAGCATAGAAGCCAAGATGTAGAGAATGTAGAGAAAGGTCTTTTATATAGGAAAGAAATATTTTTCAGAGACCCTTGACTATCATACTTTGAAATAGTTAAACCATTAAGGAGGAAAACACAAGTAGAGAAGTATAGGTTTGCAAGTACAAAACACATGGCACTCCAGGAGTCAGAGTGGACACAGCTCTTGATCTGAGACACATTTAGCTTTATAAAGTCATTTTGGCCAGGCGTGGCGGCTTGTGCCTGTAATCCCAGCATTTTGGGAGGCTGAGGCAGGAGAATAGCTTGAAACCGGAGGCGGAGGTTGCAGTGAGCCAAGATAGCACCATTGCACTCCAGCCTGGGTAACAAGAGCAAAACTCCATCTCAAAAATAAATAAATAATAAAGGTGTTAGCACCAACTGTTTACCTGACACCACCACACCCAGAGGCAAAACCAAAATCTGCAGAAAAGCCCACTTATTTCTGTCCTTTATAACAGAAAAGATTCAGGAACAATAAACTACTCCATAGAGATAAAAATATAAATGTTGGCCAGGTGTGGTGGCTTACACCTGTAATCCCAGCGTTTTGGGAGGCTGAGGCAGGAGAATCACTTGGACTCAGGAGATGGAGGTTAAAGTGAGCCAAGATTGCACCACTGCACTCCACCCTGGGAAACAGAGCAAGATTCCATCTCAAAAATAAAAACAAACAAACAAACAAACAAAAATGTCATTTGTTCCTTTCTACTTCTCTGGAATTACTACGCAGATGGGATTCTCTGGATGAATTACACCTGCATCTTCAGAATATGCTTTTAAAGTTGTCAGCACTGCCAGGCGCGGTGGCTCAAGCCTGTAATCCCAGCACTTTGGGAGGCCAAGGCGGGTGGATCATGAGGTCAAGAGGTCAAGACCATCCTGGTCAACATGGTGAAACCCTGTCTCTACTAAAAATAAAAAATTAGCTGGGCATGGTGGCACATGCCTGTAATCCCAGCATTTTGGGAGGCTGAGGCAGGAAGATCACAAGGTCAGGAGTTTGAGAGTAGCCTGGCCAACATGGTGAAACCCGTCTCTACTAAAAATACAAAAAATTAGCTGGGCATGGTGGCACATGCCTGTAATCCCAGCTACTCAGGAGGCTGAGGCAGGAGAATAGCTTGAAACCGGAGGCGGAGGTTGCAGTGAGCCAAGATTGCACCACTGCACTCCACCCTGGGAAACAGAGCAAGATTCCATCTCAAAAATAAAAACAAACAAACAAAAATGTCATTTGTTCCTTTCTACTTCTCTGGAATTACTACGCAGATGGGATTCTCTGGATGAATTACACCTGCATCTTCAGAATATGCTTTTAAAGGTGTCAGCACTGCCAGGCGCGGTGGCTCAAGCCTGTAATCCCAGCATTTTGGGAGGCTGAGGCAGGAAGATCACAAGGTCAGGAGTTTGAGAGTAGCCTGGCCAACATGGTGAAACCCTGTCTCTACTAAAAATAAAAAATTAGCTGGGCACGGTGGCACATGCCTGTAATCCCAGCGTTTTGGGAGGCTGAGGCAGGAGAATCACTTGGACTCAGGAGATGGAGGTTAAAGTGAGCCAAGATTGCACCACTGCACTCCAGCCTGGGTAACAAGAGCAAAACTCCATCTCAAAAATAAATAAATAATAAAGGTGTTAGCACCAACTGTTTACCTGACACCACCACACCCAGAGGCAAAACCAAAATCTGCAGAAAAGCCCACTTATTTCTGTCCTTTATAACAGAAAAGATTCAGGAACAATAAACTACTCCATAGAGATAAAAATATAAATGTTGGCCAGGTGTGGTGGCTTACACCTGTAATCCCAGCTACTCGGGATGCTGAGGCAGAATTGCCTGCACCCAGGAGGCGGAGGTTGCAGTGAGCCAAGATTGCACCACTGCACTCCAGCCTGGGTGACAGAGCGAGACTCTGTCTCAAAACAAAACAACCTGTCTTTTTTCTGTCCTCAGATAATTAACTCAATAGTGAAATACATCTGTCAGGGAGCTCTTTAATCAAGTGAATTGTTAACATCAACTGCACTAGGACAGATTTATAGAAAGTGCTGATACACACAGAAGAACACAGTATCACTGCTAGAATATCTTCCCCAAAAGTACAGTATGAATTTAACCACAAAGAAACATCAGTTCTAGGTAAAGTTCAAGATGGAGCTATCTCTTGCTCTGTAATTTTTCTTTTTTTTTTTTTTTAGAGACGGGTTTCACCATGGCCAGAATGGTCTCGATATCCTGACCTCATGATCTGCCCACCTCGGCCTCCCAAAGTGCTGGCATTACAGGCATGAGCCACCATGCCCAGCTAATTTTTGTATTTTTATGAGAGACGGGTTTCACCATGGCCAGAATGGTCTCGATATCCTGACCTCATGATCTGCCCACCTCGGCCTCCCAAAGTGCTGGCATTACAGGCATGAGCCACCATGCCCAGCCTTCTCTCAAGCTTTAATGAGCTTAAAACTGCTTGATAACTGTAGCCCCACTCTATGTAATGTGATGGGTGTTTTAAACAAGTCCTCTGTCAGTGCTGATGTTGCTCCTCCTGGGATCATCACTAGCATTAGCTAGAGAAAGCAGGCAAAGCACAGAGTTCTTTATACTCAGCACTCTCATCACAACACAAATACTTACAGGGCAAATGAAGACAAAAGTTTTATATTCTTTGCTGGCTCTTTAAAGTTTACAGAGGAAACAGAAGGCAGCAATATCTGACTAAGTCTGCATTTGAAAAACATGTACACATGTACTAATGCAATGCTTAGTTAGGAGGTACTATGTGCTCAAGAGTACGTTAGAGCACTGTGCCGGGAATAACACATTATGTGATTTAATTCTCATAACACCCTGGGAGTTGGTACTAAGTGTTTAATAATTCCTACAATTTTGATAAAGGGCCCAGCATTTTTATTTCTTCTGTTTTTGGTCATTGATTTTTTTTTTGAGACAGAGTCTTGCTCTTTCACCAGGTTGGAGTGCAGTGGCACAATCTCAGCTCACTGCAACCTCCGTCTCCCAGATTCAAGCAGATTCCCTGCCTCAGCCTCCCAAAGTGCTGGCATTACAGGCATGAGCCACCATGCCCAGCCTTCTCTCAAGCTTTAATGAGCTTAAAACTGCTTGATAACTGTAGCCCCACTCTATGTAATGTGATGGGTGTTTTAAACAAGTCCTCTGTCAGTGCTGATGTTGCTCCTCCTGGGATCATCACTAGCATTAGCTAGAGAAAGCAGGCAAAGCACAGAGTTCTTTATACTCAGCACTCTCATCACAACACAAATACTTACAGGGCAAATGAAGACAAAAGTTTTATATTCTTTGCTGGCTCTTTAAAGTTTACAGAGGAAACAGAAGGCAGCAATATCTGACTAAGTCTGCATTTGAAAAACATGTACACATGTAGTAATGCAATGCTTAGTTAGGAGGTACTATGTGCTCAAGAGTACGTTAGAGCACTGTGCCGGGAATAACACATTATGTGATTTAATTCTCATAACACCCTGGGAGTTGGTACTAAGTGTTTAATAATTCCTACAATTTTGATAAAGGGCCCAGCATTTTTATTTCTTGTTTTTTTGGTCATTGATTTTTTTTCAAATGTGTATAATAAAATCTAAATATAGGCAGATAAGAGGATATAGAATGGAAGAGTTTAATGTAGTTTAGAGCAATTTTTTTTTGAGACAGAGTCTTGCTCTTTCACCAGGTTGGAGTGCAGTGGCACAATCTCAGCTCACTGCAACCTCCGTCTCCCAGATTCAAGCAATTCCCCTGCCTCAGCCTCCTGAATAGCTGGGACTAGAGGCATGTGCCACCACACTCAACTAATTTTTTGTATTTTTTAGGAGAGACGGGGTTTCACCATGGCCAGAATGGTCTCGATATCCTGACCTCATGATCTGCCCACCTCGGCCTCCCAAAGTGCTGGGATTATAGGCGTGAGCCACTGCGCCCACCCAAATATGTACCTTTTTTTGAGACGGAGTTTTGCTCTTGTTGCCCAGGCTGGAGTGCAATGGCGTGACCTCAGCTCACCACAACCTCTGCCTCCTAGGTTCAAGCAATTCTCCTGCCTCAGCCTCCCAAGTAGCTGGCATTACAGGCGTCTGCCACCGCACGCAGTGTAGACCTGGCATTTCACCATGTTGGTCAGACTGGTCTCAAACTCCTGACCTCGTGATCCACCCACCTCGGCCTCCCAAAGTGCTGGCATTATAGGCATGAGCCACCATGCCCAGCCTTCTCTCAAGCTTTAATGAGCTTAAAAACTGCTTGATAACTGTAGCCCCACTCTATGTAATGTGATGGGTGTTTTAAACAAGTCCTCTGTCAGTGCTGCTGTTGCTCCTCCTGGGATCATCACTAGCATTAGCTAGAGAAAGCAGGCAAAGCACAGAGTTCTTTATACTCAGCACTCTCATCACAACACAAATACTTACAGGGCAAATGAAGACAAAAGTGTTCTATTCTTTGCTGGCTCTTTAAAGTTTACAGAGGAAACAGAAGGCAGCAATACCTGAATAAGTCTGCATTTGAAAAACATGTACACATGTAGTAATGCAATGCTTAGTTAGCAGGTACTATGTGCTCAAGAGTACGTTAGAGCACTGTGCCGGGAATAACACATTATGTGATTTAATTCTCATAACACCCTGGGAGTTGGTACTAAGTGTTTAATAATTCCTACAATTTTGATAAAGGGCCCAGCATTTTTATTTCTTGTTTTTTTGGTCATTGATTTTTTTTCAAATGTGTATAATAAAATCTAAATATAGGCAGATGAGAGGGATATAGATTGGAAGAGTTTAATGTAGTTTAGAGCAATTTTTTTTTGAGACAGAGTCTTGCTCTTTCACCAGGTTGGAGTGCAGTGGCACAATCTCAGCTCACTGCAACCTCCGTCTCCCAGATTCAAGCAGATTCCCTGCCTCAGCCTCCTGAATAGCTGGGACTACAGGCGTGCCACCACACCCAGCTATTTTTGTATTTTTATGAGAGACGGGTTTCACCATGGCCAGAATGGTCTCGATATCCTGACCTCATGATCTGCCCACCTCGGCCTCCCAAAGTGCTGGCATTACAGGCATGAGCCACCATGCCCAGCCCCCAAATATGTATATTTTTACTGCTATATTTACATCCTACAAACTGAGTTGTGTACATTTTTCAGATTGAAAAAGTGTTGAGTTAGAAGGTGCCTCTCACATTTTAATGGGTACAACAAACTGGAGATCTTGTTAATGCAGATTATTTTTTCAAAAGATCTGGAATAAAGTTTGAGTTTCTGAATTTCTTTTTTTTTTTTTTTTTTTTTTAGAGACGGGGTTTCACCATGTTGACCAGGATGGTCTCGATCTCTTGATCTCGTGATCCACCCGCCTCAGCCTCCCAAAGTGCTGGGATTACAGGCTTGAGCCACCGTGCCCGGCTAAATCTGAATTTCTTTTTTTGCCAATCAATGAGAGCTTGTGAGGTTGCTGAGGTTGGTTGGCCTTGAACTCTTGGCCTCGCCTTCACAAGCGCCACAACATCCGGCGGAGCCACTTTGGGCCCCGAGTTTCTGAATTTCTAATAAGACCATCAGTAATGTCAATGTTCTGACCCAAGAAGAATATTTTGTCAAACATCCAGTAAGCAGAAGCACCTGTGTTTTTCCCAGTTTATCTGGTCTGTAAACAAAGATGAGTGGTTTCATTTTCTAAAGGCAGATATGTGCAAAGAAAACCAAAACAAGAAGGGAAGCCGCCAGATTAAATGTTATAAAGTATACACAGTAGCTACATAAAGATACTTAATAATGAAGAGAAAAATAATTAACTCAATAGTGAAATACATCTGTCAGGGAGCTCTTTAACCAAGTGAATTGTTAACATCAACTGCACTAGGACAGATTTATAGAAAGTGCTGATACACACAGAAGAACACAGTATCACTGCTAGAATATCTTCCCCCAAAAGTACAGTATGAATTTAACCACAAAGAAACATCAGTTCTATGTAAAGTTCAAGATGGAGCTATCTCTCTTGCTCTGTAATTTTTCTTTTCTTTTTTTTTTTTGAGACGGAGTTTCGCTCTTGTTACCCAGGCTGGAGTGCAATGGCGCGATCCCAGCTCACCGCATCCTCCGCCTCCTGGGTTCAGGCAATTCTCCTGCCTCAGCCTCCTGAGTATCTGGGATTACAGGCACGTGCCACCATGCCCTGCTAATTTTTTGTATCTTTAGTAGAGACGGGGTTTCACCATTTTGACCAGAATGGTCTCGATCTCTTGACCTCGTGATCCACCCGCCTCGGCCTCCCAAAGTGCTGGGATTACAGGCTTGAGCCACCGCCCGGCCTTGTAATTTTTCATAGTGATTTTATGTAGTATCTCTTTAGCACCCTAGAAAGCAGGTATTTCCCAATAACTCTTTTTCAGAACTTTCTGAATAATAAATGCCATCCTGTTCAAATAAGCATTTTAAAATTTTGTTCTTCATATAACTAACGGATAACACAGAGGGAACCTCAACATTACAAGTCCTCCATCTTTACTAAGGACTTCCCAGCTCTTCCCTAATGAAGATCTTGAGAGGGCCAGGTACCGTGGCTCATGCCTGTAATCCCAGCACTTTGGGAGGCTGAGGTGGGTGGATCACAAAGTCAAGAGATCGAGACCATCCTGGCCAACATGGTGAAACCCCGTCTTTACTGAAAAAATACAAAAATTAGCTGGGTCTGGTGGCACGTGCCTGTAGTCCCAGCTACTCGGGAGGCTGAGGTAAGAGAACTGCTTGAACCCAGGAGGCAGAGATTGCAGCGAGCCAAGATTGCACTACTGTACTTCAGCCTGGCGACACAGCAAGACTCTTGTCTTAAAAAAAAAAAAAATCTTGAGAATCCACTCTTTCTAATGTTCAATATCCACAAAGGGAACTTTTCTTTTCTTCTTTTTTTTTTTTGAGACAGAGTCTCACTCTGTTGCCCAAGCTGGAGTGCAGCGGCTTGATTTTGGCTTACTGCAACCTCCACCTCCTGGGTTCAAGCGATTCTCCTGCCTCAGCCTCTCGAGTAGCTGGGGTTATAGGCACCTGCTACCAGACCAGCTAATTTTTCTATTTTTAGTAGAGATGGAGTGTCATCATGTTGGCCTGGCTGGTCTCAACTACCAACCTCGTGATCCGCCCGTCTCAGCTTCCCAAAGTGCTGAGATTATGGGTGTGAGCCACCGCACCTGCCATAAAGGGAACATTTTAATACTGCAGATTATAAATTCATGGTATAAATTCTGCATAGCATAGAAGCCAAGATGTAGAGAATGTAGAAAGGTCTTTTATATAGGAAAGAAATATTTTTCAGAGACCCTTGACTATCATACTTTGAAATAGTTAAACCATTAAGGAGGAAAAACACAAGTAGAGAAGTATAGGTTTGCAAGTACAAAACACATGGCACTCCAGGAGTCAGAGTGGACACAGCTCTTGATCTGAGACACATTTAGCTTTATAAAGTCATTTTTGGCCAGGAGTGGTGGCTTATGCCTGCAATCCCAGCATTTTGGGAGGCTGAGGCAGACAGATCAGAAGGTCAGGAGTTTGAGAGTCGCCTGGTCAACATGGTGAAACTGTCTCCACTAAAAATACAAAATTAGCCAGGCATGGTGTCACACACCCATACTCCCAGCTACTCGGGAGGCTGAGGCAGGAGAATCACTTGGACTCAGGAGATGAAGGTTACAATGAGCCAAGATTGCACCACTGCACTCCAGCCTGGGCAACAGAGCAAGATTCCATCTCAAAAATAAAACAAACAAACAAAAATGTCATTTGTTCCTTTCTACTTCTCTGGAATTACTACGCAGATGGGATTCTCTGGATGAATTACACCTGCATCTTCAGAATATGCTTTTAAAGGTGTCAGCACCGCTGGGAGCGGTGGCTCAAGCCTGTAATCCCAGCACTTTGGGAGGCTGAGGTGGGTGGATCACAAAGTCAAGAGATCGAGACCATCCTGGCCAACATGGTGAAACCCTGTCTCTACTGAAAAATGCAAAACTTAGCTGGGTCTGGTGGCACGTGCCTGTAGTCCCAGCTACTCGGGAGGCTGAGGCAGGAGAATCGCTTGAACCCAGGAGGCGGAGGTTGCGGTGAGCTGAGATTGTACCACTGTACTTCAGCTTGGCGACACAGCAAGACTCTGTCTCAAAAAAAAAAAAAAAAAAAAAATCTTGAGAATCCACTCTTTCTCATGTTCAATATCCACAAAGGGAACTTTTCTTTTCTTCTTCTTTTTTTTTGAGACAGAGTCTCACTCTGTTGCCCAAGCTGGAGTGCAGCGGCTTGATTTTGGCTTACTGCAACCTCCACCTCCTGGGTTCAAGCGATTCTCCTGCCTCAGCCTCCCGAGTAGCTGGGGTTATAGGCACCTGCCACCAGACCAGCTAATTTTTCTATTTTTAGTAGAGATGGAGTGTCATCATGTTGGCCTGGCTGGTCTCAACTACCAACCTCGTGATCCGCCTGTCTCAGCTTCCCAAAGTGCTGAGATTATGGGTGTGAGCCACCGCACCTGCCATAAAGGGAACATTTTTAATACTGCAGATTATAAATTCATGGTATAAATTCTGCATAGCATAGAAGCCAAGATGTAGAGAATGTAGAGAAAGGTCTTTTATATAGGAAAGAAATATTTTTCAGAGACCCTTGACTATCATACTTTGAAATAGTTAAACCATTAAGGAGGAAAAACACAAGTAGAGAAGTATAGGTTTGCAAGTACAAAACACATGGCACTCCAGGAGTCAGAGTGGACACAGCTCTTGATCTGAGACACATTTAGCTTTATAAAGTCATTTTTGGCCAGGCGTGGCGGCTTGTGCCTGTAATCCCAGCGTTTTGGGAGGCTGAGGCAGGAAGATCACAAGGTCAGGAGTTTGAGAGTAGCCTGGCCAACATGGTGAAACTGTCTCCACTAAAAATACAAAATGAGCCAGGCATGGTGTCACACACCCATACTCCCAGCTACTCGGGAGGCTGAGGCAGGAGAATCACTTGGACTCAGGAGATGAAGGTTACAATGAGCCAAGATTGCACCACTGCACTCCAGCCTGGGCAACAGAGCAAGATTCCATCTCAAAAATAAAAACAAACCAACAAAAATGTCATTTTTTCCTTTCTCCTTCTCTGGAATTTCTTCTCAGATAGGATTCTTTGGATGAATTACACCTGCATCTTCAGAATATGCTTTTAAAGTTGTCAGCACTGCCAGGCGCGGTGGCTCAAGCCTGTAATCCCAGCACTTTGGGAGGCCAAGGCGGGTGGATCACGAGGTCAAGAGGTTAAGACCATCCTGGTCAACATGGTGAAACCCCGTCTCTACTAATAATACAAAAAATTAGCTGGGCATGGTGGCGCGTGCCTGTAATCCCAGCTACTCAGGAGGCTGAGGCAGGAGAATTGCCTGAACCCAGGAGGCGGAGGTTGTGGTGAGCCAAGATCGCGCCATTGCACTCCAGCCTGGGTAACAAGAGCAAAAACTCCATCTCAAAACAAACAAACAAACAAACAAATAAATAAAAATAAAGGTTTTCAGAGACCCTTGACTATCATACTTTGAAATAGTTAAACCACCACACCCACAGGCAAAACCAAAATCTGCAGAAAAGCCCACTTATTTCTGTCCTTCATAACAGAAAAGATTCAGGAACAATCAACTACTCCGTAGAGATAAAAATATAACTGTTGGCCAGGTGTGGTGGCTTACACCTGTAATCCCAGCATTTTGGGAGGCTGAGGCAGGAAGATCACAAGGTCAGGAGTTTGAGAGTAGCCTGGCCAACATGGTGAAACCCTGTCTCTACTAAAAATAAAAAATTAGCTGGACGTGGCAGCATGTGCCTGTAATCCCAGCTACTCGGGAGGCTGAGGCAGGAGAATCACTTGGACTCAGGAGATGGAGGTTAAATGAGCCAAGATTGCACCACTGCACTCCACCCTGGGAAACAGAGCAAGATTCCATCTCAAAAATAAAAACAAACAAACAAAAATGTCATTTGTTCCTTTCTACTTCTCTGGAATTACTACGCAGATGGGATTCTCTGGATGAATTACACCTGCATCTTCAGAATATGCTTTTAAAGGTGTCAGCACCGCTGGGAGCGGTGGCTCAAGCCTGTAATCCCAGCACTTTGGGAGGCCAAGGCGGGTGGATCATGAGGTCAAGAGGTCAAGACCATCCTGGTCAACATGGTGAAACCCCGTCTCTACTAAAAATACAAAAAAAAAATTAGCTGGGCACGGTGGCACATGCCTGTAATCCCAGCTACTCGGGATGCTGAGGCAGAATTGCCTGCACCCAGGAGGCGGAGGTTGCGGAGCTGAGATCGCGCCATTGCACTCCAGCCTGGGTAACAAGAGCGAAAACTCCATCTCAAAATAAATAAATAAATAAATAAATAATAAAGGTGTTAGCACCAACTGTTTACCTGACACCACCACACCCAGAGGCAAAACCAAAATCTGCAGAAAAAGCCCACTTATTTCTGTCCTTTATAACAGAAAAGATTCAGGAACAATAAACTACTCCATAGAGATAAAAATATAAATGTTGGCCAGGTGTGGTGGCTTACACCTGTAATCCCAGCACTTTGGGAGGCCAAGGCAGGCGGATCATGAGGTTAGGAGTTCAAGAGCAGCCTGACCAACATGGTGAAACCCTGTCTCTACTAAAAATAAAAAAATTAGCTGGACGTGGCAGCATGTGCCTGTAATCCCAGCTACTCGGGAGGCTGAGGCAGGAGAATCGCTTGAAACCGGGAGGCGGAGGTTGCAGTGAGCCAAGATCGCACCACTGCACTCCAGCCTGGGTGACAGAGCGAGACTCTGTCTCAAAACAAAACAAAACAAAACAAAACAAAACAACCTGTCTTTTTTCTGTCCTCAGATGCCCTCTCTTGCCACAGACACTAGCAATTTCTTCTAATAAGGGCCATACTGTCCTATCCCCACCAAACCCAAAAGAGAACAGGTCCTGTGACCACCCTTTAGTGCAAAGGTGGAACTTAACTGATCTAAATGTATTTTAAACCCCTCATAGTTGATTCTCGCCTCACCTCAGAATCACATAAGGCACTTAATTAAAACAATATGGATGCTTCCACCCAGAACAATAAATAGAACCTGTGCAAAGGGTACAAGTAAAGAGATTTCTGCAAATTGGCCATGTAATCCTAGTGAGAAACCTGGGCTGATAACCACTTAGCTAAGCATTGCCTCTCAAGCTTTTTTTTTTCTTTCCTGAGATGGAATTTTGCTCATTGCCCAAGCTGGAATTCAGTGATCTCAGCTCACTGCAACCTCCTCCTAGGTTCAAGCAATTCTCCTGCCTCAGCCTCCCAAGTAGCTGGCATTACAGGCATGAGCCACCATGCCCAGCCTTCTCTCAAGCTTTAATGAGCTTAAAAACTGCTTGATAACTGTAGCCCCACTCTATGTAATGTGATGGGTGTTTTAAACAAGTCCTCTGTCAGTGCTGCTGTTGCTCCTCCTGGGATCATCACTAGCATTAGCTAGAGAAAGCAGGCAAAGCACAGAGTTCTTTATACTCAGCACTCTCATCACAACACAAATACTTACAGGGCAAATGAAGACAAAAGTGTTCTATTCTTTGCTGGCTCTTTAAAGTTTACAGAGGAAACAGAAGGCAGCAATACCTGAATAAGTCTGCATTTGAAAAACATGTACACATGTAGTAATGCAATGCTTAGTTAGCAGGTACTATGTGCTCAAGAGTACGTTAGAGCACTGTGCCGGGAATAACACATTATGTGATTTAATTCTCATAACACCCTGGGAGTTGGTACTAAGTGTTTAATAATTCCTACAATTTTGATAAAGGGCCCAGCATTTTTATTTCTTCTGTTTTTTTGGTCATTGATTTTTTTTTTTTGAGACAGAGTCTTGCTCTTTCACCAGGTTGGAGTGCAGTGGCACAATCTCAGCTCACTGCAACCTCCTCCTAGGTTCAAGCAATTCTCCTGCCTCAGCCTCCCAAGTAGCTGGCATTACAGGCATGAGCCACCATGCCCAGCCTTCTCTCAAGCTTTAATGAGCTTAAAACTGCTTGATAACTGTAGCCCCACTCTATGTAATGTGATGGGTGTTTTAAACAAGTCCTCTGTCAGTGCTGATGTTGCTCCTCCTGGGATCATCACTAGCATTAGCTAGAGAAAGCAGGCAAAGCACAGAGTTCTTTATACTCAGCACTCATCACAACACAAATACTTACAGGGCAAATGAAGACAAAAGTGTTCTATTCTTTGCTGGCTCTTTAAAGTTTACAGAGGAAACAGAAGGCAGCAATATCTGACTAAGTCTGCATTTGAAAAACATGTACACATGTACTAATGCAATGCTTAGTTAGGAGGTACTATGTGCTCAAGAGTACGTTAGAGCACTGTGCCGAATAACACATTATGTGATTTAATTCTCATAACACCCTGGGAGTTGGTACTAAGTGTTTAATAATTCCTACAATTTTGATAAAGGGCCCAGCATTTTTATTTCTTCTGTTTTTGGTCATTGATTTTTTTTTTTTGAGACAGAGTCTTGCTCTTTCACCAGGTTGGAGTGCAGTGGCACAATCTCAGCTCACTGCAACCTCCGCCTCCCAGATTCAAGCAGATTCCCTGCCTCAGCCTCCCAAGTAGCTGGCATTACAGGCGTCTGCCACCGCACGCAGTGTAGAGCTGGCATTTCACCATGTTGGTCAGACTGGTCTCAAACTCCTGACCTTGTGATCCACCCACCTCGGCCTCCCAAAGTGCTGGCATTACAGGCATGAGCCACCATGCCCAGCCTTCTCTCAAGCTTTAATGAGCTTAAAACTGCTTGATAACTGTAGCCCCACTCTATGTAATGTGATGGGTGTTTTAAACAAGTCCTCTGTCAGTGCTGATGTTGCTCCTCCTGGGATCATCACTAGCATTAGCTAGAGAAAGCAGGCAAAGCACAGAGTTCTTTATACTCAGCACTCTCATCACAACACAAATACTTACAGGGCAAATGAAGACAAAAGTTTTATATTCTTTGCTGGCTCTTTAAAGTTTACAGAGGAAACAGAAGGCAGCAATATCTGACTAAGTCTGCATTTGAAAAACATGTACACATGTACTAATGCAATGCTTAGTTAGGAGGTACTATGTGCTCAAGAGTACGTTAGAGCACTGTGCCGGGAATAACACATTATGTGATTTAATTCTCATAACACCCTGGGAGTTGGTACTAAGTGTTTAATAATTCCTACAATTTTGATAAAGGGCCCAGCATTTTTATTTCTTCTGTTTTTTTGGTCATTGATTTTTTTTTTGAAATGTGTATAATAAAATCTAAATATAGGCAGATAAGAGGGATACAGAATGGAAGAGTTTAATGTAGTTTAGAGCAATTTTTTTTTTTTTGAGACAGAGTCTTGCTCTTTCACCAGGTTGGAGTGCAGTGGCACAATCTCAGCTCACTGCAACCTCCGTCTCCCAGATTCAAGCAGATTCCCCTGCCTCAGCCTCCTGAATAGCTGGGACTACAGGCGTGCGCCACACCCAGCTATTTTTTTGTATTTTTTATGAGAGACGGGGTTTCACCATGGCCAGAATGGTCTCGATATCCTGACCTCATGATCTGCCCACCTCGGCCTCCCAAAGTGCTGGGATTATAGGCGTGAGCCACTGCGCCCGGCCTAAAACAATTTTTAATGTGTTTATATTTACTTTTTTGTGACTTGTGGAGCATCTAACGGATCTGCAGGAATAGAAAACAAGTTGCTAAATGGAACATCTCTGCAAGTACTGGGTTTAATAAAAATTTTAAAAATTAAGACCTTAAAATACATATTTTATTTTTACCTGCTTTTGGGTTTCAGGAAATTTTGAGCACCAGCTCTAGAAAGGCAGCAGGATTCACCAGCCAAAACTCTGATCTCTTCTAATCAGTTCTGTGAGGCAAGACTCCAAGGTGGAGCCAAACCTAAATAAGGCCTCCAAATAGGGTGAATCCAAACAGGGCTGGAGCAGAGAGTAGACCCTGTGTACAATTCTGTTCTCTATGCCACTGGGGTATATTTCCAGTTCTGTTTTTATTTAAGCTTATCTAAGACAAACTTAAATCCTACAGTTTGTGTAATTTTAGTCTTTTCTAGCCACTGCAGTGTCAATTTTTTAACATATACTAATTTAAACAAATCTCTTAAGGTTTTCTAGGGTCATTTTATTAGAAGATAAATAAGTATCCTTGGCAAGGTAAAAGAAATACAAATAATAACATTTCTGTCCATAAATATCTCTTAAGGTGATGACATCAGAAATCACAACAACATAAAAATTGTGGCCCAAATAAAGCTCACAATTTTTTTTGCTTATTTATTTATTTATTTGCTTATTTATTTGCTTATTTATGTATGTATGTATGTATGATGGAGTTTCGCTCATTACCCAGGCTGGGGTGCAATGACGCGATCTCGGCTCACCGCAACCTCCGCCTCCTGGGTTCAGGCAATTCTCCTGCCTCAGCCTCCCGAGTAGCCGGGATTACAGGCACGTGCCACCATGCCCAGCTTATTTTTGTATCTTTAGAGATGGGGTTTCACCATGGCCAGAATGGTCTCGATATCCTGACCTCATGATCTGCCCACCTCGGCCTCCCAAAGTGCTGGGATTATAGGCGTGAGCCACTGCCCGCCTAAAACAATTTTTAATGTGTTTATATTTACTTTTTTGTGACTTGTGGAGCAACTAACGGATCTGCAGGAATAGAAAACAAGTTGCTAAATGGAACATCTCTGCAAGTACTGGTTTTAATAAAATTTTTAAAAATTAAGACCCTAAAATACATATTTTATTTTTACCTGCTTTAGGGTTTCAGGAAATTTTGAGCACCAGCTCTAGAAAGGCAGCAGGATTCACCAGCCAAAACTCTGATCTCTTCTAATCAGTTCTGTGAGGCAAGACTCCAAGGTGGAGCCAAACCTAAATAAGGCCTCCAAATAGGGTGAATCCAAACAGGGCTGGAGCAGAGAGTAGACCCTGTGTACAATTCTGTTCTCTATGCCACTGGGATATATTTCCAGTTCTGTTTTTATTTAAGCTTATCTAAGACAAACTTAAATCCTAGAGTTTGTGTAATTTTAGTCTTTTCTAGCCACTGCAGTGTCAATTTTTTAACATATACTAATTTAAACAAATCTTTTAAGGTTTTCTAGGGTCATTTTATTAGAAGATAAATATGTATCCTTGGCAAGGTAAAAGAAATACAAATAATAATAACATTTCTGTCCATAAATATCTCTTAAGGTGATGACATCAGAAATCACAACAACATAAAAATTGTGGCCCAAATAAAGCCCACAATTTTTTTGCACACATCTGTTTATTATACCAACCATATGATCCTTAATTCAACCATTATCTAGTTGCTAGTCTAGACTAAAAGTTTCTGGATGGTAGACACCATAACTGCTTTACGTGTTTTTCTAATGGCCACATGAAATGGAAGCAATTAGTTTATCTGTTTGAGTCTCCAGATCTCCTCCTTGTTTTTCACCCAAGTACCAGAAAACTGAAGAAACTTTCATCTGGGTACCAACCAAAGACCTATCTTGTCTGTGGGAAGGAACAAACAGGATGACTCACTTCTCTTACACTGAGACAGAAGCAGAATTAACCACTTTTGTCAGCCTGACACGATTCTACCCTGGACATCTTCAAATGTCTCAAAGATGCCTAGATTGTGAGAGGATTCCCGTGCTGATGGCCCAACGATAAGTCAGGCTGGAGAGACTCATGCCAATTCTAAATAGAAAATAGAACTGCTCTGGTAGAGCTCCAGAGCCTGAACCACCTGTCCTGATTCACTAGCTTCTGGGTAGGAGAAAGAACAAGAATATTTTACCTCACATTTTACAGCTGGTATAGTCATGGTCATGGCTCTGGATACTTTTAATTTTTATATTTTATTATTTTCAAAATAAATGAATTAGTGACTGGATATATGTATTGTTTGTGGTCTCATTTTAATGTCTCTTTGAGCCTTATAAATAAAAGAACTTTCATTTTTCAGATAAAATGAGCAAAATATTCTCTCATTTTCAGGTAGGAGGATTAAACTTCTTTTTATTTTACCCTATAATGATCAGGTCTCTGGACATGTTCTTGAATTCTTGGACATCTGAATTTTGGTAGACACTGGCTTTAAACTTCTAAAGAGTAGCCTTGGACACAGTGTGTGCACTTGAGAAAATGTTTATAGAAAAAAACAGAAGAAAGAAAGGTGTTACTAAAAAAAATCCATGGATGTACATGTGAAATTCCTGGGAGCGCTGTGCCGTCTATGTCTACTAGGAATGTTTGGGAGTGGGTGGGAATCCTGTGGTAGCAGCTGTGGGAAAAGGGGGGTCTGTCATCAGAGCGCCTTTCTTCTAAGTTTTCATCCTCTCTCCACCTGGGAGTAGGCCTGGGATCCCAGAACAATGGAAAATGTGACAGCCTGTGTACAGGAGAGTGGAACCTCCCATTCCTGGATACCCAGAGCTCCATTCCAGGCCCAGCCTCAGTAATATCTTTCTTCTGGCACCAAATCTGTAGAGTTTGCTAAACACCAAGCAATTCTCC
Source organism: Saguinus midas (assembly GCA_021498475.1). Lineage (NCBI taxonomy): Eukaryota > Metazoa > Chordata > Mammalia > Primates > Cebidae > Saguinus > Saguinus midas. The sequence continues at coordinate 2,421,222 of CM038410.1, read as the reverse complement.
AACACCAACTCATCATCTAACATTTGAATTCTGACACCTAGAGTCAGCAGACCGTGAGTCAGGGCTTGATCTCACAACATTGCCTTTACTGCAGATGCCAGTCACAAACCACATGGGCCTATCCACGCTTTTGAGCTAATGTTTACAAATTCAGGACTCTTATTACTTCCCTCAAGTTCAAAAATTTGTTAGAGCGATTCACAGAGCTTAGCAGTATACTGTAGTTATGTTTATCAGTTTATTATGGAAGATACAATCCAGGAAAAGTCAAATGGAAGAAATGTACAGGACAAAGAAAAAAAGTGGGGAAAGATGGAGCACATAGAGAATCCTGAAAAATAGCTGTGATTAATAAAAATTTTCCAGCTGAGCACAGTGGCTCACACCTGTAATCCCAACACTGTGAGAGGCCGAGGCAGGAGGATCACAAGGTCAAGACATGGAGACCATCCTGGCCAATATGGTGAAACCCCATCTCTAATAAAAATATAGAAATCAGCTGGGTGTGGTGGCAGGCACCTATAGTCCCAGCTAATTGGGAAGCTGAGGCAGGAGAATCTCTTGAACTCGGGAGGCAGAGGTTGCAGTGGGCCAAGTTCCCACCCTGCACTCCAGCCTGGGCAAAAGGGTGAGACTCTATCTCAAAAAAAAAAAAAAATCAGCTGTATTTGTCTTCAGTGGTAAAAATAAAATATTTCTTAAGCAAATTTTAATTTGAGCTACCCTCAGTCTTAGTCAACATACAACCCCATTTTATATCCCTCCCAAGAACATGCTGACTTCAGGGTAAAACATTATCTAATCTAAAATCTGATTTTGGCCAGATACAGTGGCTTGCACCTGTAATCCCAGCTACTTGGGATGCTGAGGCAGGAGAATCTCTTGAACTCGGGAGGCAGAGGTTGCAGTGAGCCAAAATTGTGCAACTGCACTCCAGTCTGGCAACCTCCGTCTCAAAAAATAAATAAATAAAATTCCATCCTTTGTGTGCACCAGGAACGATTTATGGAAAGAAACACCTTTCCCATTACGATTAGATGGTACTCTTTTCTTACCTATCACATAGCCAGACACAGACTCTACATTTTTTTTCTTGTTCTCAAAAAAAAAAAAAAAAACCCTCACAAATAAAATCAAATTTTGTTCACCCTCCATTTGCCACCCCCTTCCACCTCCTAATCTTGTTGCTCTACCTATGAAAGAAAACACTTGTCTCCCTAACTTTGCAATTCTTAAAGTTGTTTCCTTCCCCTTCGATTCCAGCATGATTGGCTGATCAGCGATGTGTCTCCAAGAAAGGGAAGCTGGAGAAGGGTTGGGTGAAGACACTTAATGTCTGAAGGGGTTAGCTTTTCAAAGGAAGAAGAGCACAGCAGGACATTCCCTTCAGTCCCAGGTATTCACCTGCTCCCTTGAGACCTCAGGTTGTCCTCAGGGAGAAAATAACCCAGGCGCTGATATTCACTAGACACTCTAGCAGACAAAGGCATGGTGGGTATCTTGGTTTATCTCTAGACAGTACTCAAACCCAGGACCAGGAAAAAACTCAAGGGTGGCTGAGGACACATCACCCCATAAAGTTTCAAAGGAAAACCTTGGCCCAAAAACATCTGTTAAGATCTCTGTGCCTAGGGAAGATTTTAAAAAGAAGAGGCACAGAGAGCAGAGTTTTACAATACAGAGTCAGAGGATTATTCTTTGCTTTCTTCTCATGGGAAATATTTCAAACCAAAACACATTTTTAAAGGATTCCCAGGCTGATGGCCCAATGATAAGCCAGGCTAATTCTAAATAGAAAATAGAACTGTTTGTAGAGCTCCAGAGCCTGAACCACCTGTCCTGATTCACTAGCTTTCTGTACTTTAATTTTATATTTTATTATTTTCAAAATAAATGAATTAGTGACTGGATATATGTATTGTCCTGTGTGGCATTACTAGTTTAATTTATAGCTACTTGTGGCAATAGCAACCAATCTCAAAAGATAAATACATAGTACAAAAAAGAAAGAAATAATTGTGATCTCATTTTAATGTCTCTTTGAGCCTTATAAATGAAAGGACTTTCATTTTTCAGATAAAATGAGCAAAATATTCTCTCATTTTCAGGTAAGAGGATTAAACTTCTTTTTATTTTACCCTATAATGATCAGGTCTCTGGACATGTTCTTGAATTCTTGGACATCTGAATTTTGGTAGACACTGGATTTAAACTTCTAAAGAGTAGCCTTGGACACAGTGTGTGCACTTGAGAAAATGTTTATATAAAAAAACAGAAGAAAGAAAGGTGTTACTAAAAAAAATCCATGGATGCACATGTGAAATTCCTGGGAGCGCTATGTCTACTAGGAATGTTTGGGAGTGGGTGGGAATCCTGTGGTAGCAGCTGTGGGAAAAGGGGGTCTGTCATCAGAGCGCCTTTCTTCTAAGTTTTCATCCTCTCTCCACCTGGGAGTAGGCCTGGGATCCCAGAACAATGGAAAATGTGACAGCCTGTGTACAGGAACCATTCCTGGATGGTACTCTTTTCTTACCTATCACATAGCCAGACACAGACTCTACACATTTTTTTCTTGTTCTCATTAAAAAAAAAAAAATCAGCTGTATTTGTCTTCAGTGGTAAAAATAAAATATTTCTTAAGCAAATTTTAATTTGAGCTACCCTCAGTCTTAGTCAACATACAACCCCATTTTATATCCCTCCCAAGAACATGCTGACTTCAGGGTAAAACATTATCTAATCTAAAATCTGATTTTTGGCCAGATACAGTGGCTTGCACCTGTAATCCCAGCACTATGGGAGGCTGAGGCAGGCGGATCACCTGAGGTCAGTTCGAGACCAGACTGGCCAACATGAGACTCTTTCTCTAGCAAAAGTACAAAAAATTAGCTGGCTGTGGTGATGCACCCCTGTAATCCCAGCTACTTGGGATGCTGAGGCAGGAGAATCTCTTGAACTCGGGAGGCAGAGGTTGCAGTGGGCCAAGTTCCCACCCCTGCACTCCAGCCTGGGCAAAAGGGTGAGACTCTATCTCAAAAAAAAAAAAAAATCAGCTGTATTTGTCTTCAGTGGTAAAAATAAAATATTTCTTAAGCAAATTTTAATTTGAGCTACCCTCAGTCTTAGTCAACATACAACCCCATTTTATATCCCTCCCAAGAACATGCTGACTTCAGGGTAAAACATTATCTAATCTAAAATCTGATTTTGGCCAGATACAGTGGCTTGCACCTGTAATCCCAGCACTTTGGGAGGCTGAGGCGGGTGGATCACCTGAGGTCAGTTCGAGACCAGACTGGCCAACATGAGACTCTTTCTCTAGCAAAAGTACAAAAATTAGCTGGCTGTGGTGATGCACCTGTAATCCCAGCTACTTGGGATGCTGAGGCAGGAGAATCAGTAGAACCCGGAGGCAGAGGTTGCAGTGAGCCAAAATTGTGCAACTGCACTCCAGTCTGGCAACCTCCGTCTCAAAAATAAATAAATAAAATTCCATCCTTTGTGTGCACCAGGAACGATTTATGGAAAGAAACACCTTTCCCATTACGATTAGATGGTACTCTTTTCTTACCTATCACATAGCCAGACACAGACTCTACACATTTTTTTCTTGTTCTCATAAAAAAAAAAAAAAATTAGCTGAGCATTGTGGTGCACGCCTGTAGTCCCAGCTACTCGGGAGGCTGAGGCAGGCGGATCACCTGAGGTCACGAGTTCAACACCAGCCTGGCCAACATGGTAAAACCTTGTCTGTACAAAAATACAAAAATTAGCAGGGCATGGTGGTGTGTGCCTGTAATCCCATCTACTCCGGAGGGTGAGGTGGAAGAATCGCTGGAACCCGGGAGGCAGAGGTTGCAATGAGCGGAGATCGTACCACTACACCCCAGTCTGGACGACAGAGAGAGACTCTTGCCAAAAAAAATATATACATACAAATGTAAAAATAAGAAAAAAATATTACTCAAATGCATTTTTTGTAAATTACTACACTGAAGGAAACAAAATTCAGGCTTAATCAACTATAATTTGCCAATTAACCTCTGATTACATAACCAGGAAATTTCCACCTTGATTGTACAAATTAAGAAAGTATGTACAGCCGGGCGCAGTGGCTCACGCCTATAATCCCAGCACTTCGGAATGCCGAGGTGGGTGGATCACGAGGTCAAGAGATCGAGACCATCCTGGTCAACAAGGTGAAACCCGTCTCTACTAAAAATACAAAAAAAAATTAGCTGAGCATTGTGGTGCACGCCTGTAGTCCCAGCTACTCGGGAGGCTGAGGCAGGCGGATCACCTGAGGTCACGAGTTCAACACCAGCCTGGCCAACATGGTAAAACCTTGTCTGTACAAAATACAAAAATTAGCTGGCTGTGGTGATGCACCTGTAATCCCAGCACTATGGGAGGCTGAGGCAGGCGGATCACCTGAGGTCAGTTCGAGACCAGACTGGCCAACATGAGACTCTTTCTCTAGCAAAAGTACAAAAATTAGCTGGCTGTGGTGATGCACCTGTAATCCCAGCTACTTGGGATGCTGAGGCAGGAGAATCTCTTGAACTCGGGAGGCAGAGGTTGCAGTGAGCCAAAATTGTACCACTACACCCCAGTCTGGACGACAGAGAGAGACTCTTGCCAAAAAAAATATACATACAAATGTAAAATAAGAAAAAATATTACTCAAATGCATTTTTTGTAAATTACTACACTGAAGGAAACAAAATTCAGGCTTAATCAACTATAATTTGCCAATTAACCTCTGATTACATAACCAGGAAATTTCCACCTTGATTGTACAAATTAAGAAAGTATGTACAGCCGGGCGCAGTGGCTCACGCCTATAATCCCAGCACTTCGGAATGCCGAGGTGGGTGGATCACGAGGTCAAGAGATCGAGACCATCCTGGTCAACAAGGTGAAACCCCGTCTCTACTAAAAATACAAAAAAAAAAAATTAGCTGAGCATTGTGGTGCACGCCTGTAGTCCCAGCTACTCGGGAGGCTGAGGCAGGGGAATTGCTTGAACCCAGAAGGCGGAGGTTGTGGTTAGCCGAGATCGTGCCATTGCACTCCAGTCTAGGTAACAACAGTGAAACTCCATCTCATTAAAAAAAATAAAAATAAAAAGTATGTCCGGGCGCGGTGGCTCACGCCTGTAATCCCAGCACTTTGGGAGGCTGAGGCGGGTGGATCACGAGGTCAAGAGATCGAAACCATCCTGGTCAACATGGTGAAACCCCGTCTCTACTAAAAATAAAAAAAAAATTGGCTGGGCATGGTGGCACGTGCCTGTAATCCCAGCTACTCAGGAGGCTGAGGCAGGAGAATTGCCTGAACCCAGGAGGCGGAGGTTGCAGTGAGCCAAGATTGCACCATTGCACTCCAGCCTGGGTAATAAGAGCGGAACTCCGCCTCAAAAAAAAAAAAAAAAATGTACCCAGGCGCCGTGGCTCACACCTATAATCCCAGCACTTCAGGAGGCCAAAGTGGGTAAATCACCTAAGGTCGAGAGTTCAAGACCAGCCTGACCAACATGAAGAAATCTTGTCTCTACTAAAAATACAAAAATTAGCCAGGCGAATCCCAGCTACTCTGCAGGCTTTGGCAGGAGAATCGCTTGAACCCAGCAGGCAGAAGTTGCAGTGACCTGAGATCACGCCATTGCACTCCAGCCTGGGTAATAAGAGCGAAACTCCATCTCATTAAAAAATAAAAATAAAAAGTATGTCCGGGCGCTGTGGCTCACGCCTGTAATCCCAGCACTTTGGAAGGCCGAGGCAGGTGGATAACGAGGTCAAGAGATCGAAACCATCCTGGTCAACAAGGTGAAACCCCGTCTCTACTAAAATAAAAAAATTGGCTGGGCATGGTGGCACGTGCCTGTAATCCCAGCACTTTGAGAGGCCGAGGCGGGTGGATCACAAGGTCAAGAGATTGAGACCATCCTGGTCAACAAGGTGAAACCCCGTCTCTACTAAAAATACAAAAATTAGCCAGGCGAATCCCAGCTACTCTGGAGGCTTTGGCAGGAGAATCGCTTGAACCCAGCAGGCAGAAGTTGCAGTGACCTGAGATCACGCCATTGCACTCCAGCCTGGGTGAGGCAAGGCCCTTTCAAGCTTGCTGTGATCATTAAACTGCATGTTTGCTTGCTGTGATCATTAAAAACCCTAGTTTTTAGCCAGGCGCGGTGGCTCACACCTGTAATCCCAGCACTTTGGGAGGCTGAGGCAGGAGAACTGCTTGAACTCAAGAGGTGGAGGTTGCGGTGAGCCGAGATTGTGCCATTGCACTCCAGCCTGGGTGAGGCAAGGCCCTTTCAAGCTTGCTGTGATCATTAAACTGCATGTTTGCTTGCTGTGATCATTAAAAACCCTAGTTTTTAGCCAGACGCGTGGCTCACTCCTATAATCCCAGCACTTCAGGAGGCCAAAGTGGGTAAATCACCTAAGGTCGAGAGTTCAAGACCAGCCTGACCAACATGAAGAAATCTTGTCTCTACTAAAAATACAAAATTAGCTGGGCATGGTGGCACGTGCCTGTAATCCCAGCACTTTGGGAGGCTGAGGCAGGGGTGCTTGAACCCAGAAGGCGGAGGTTGTGGTTAGCCGAGATCGTGCCATTGCACTCCAGCCTGGGTGAGGCAAGGCCCTTTCAAGCTTGCTGTGATCATTAAAAACCCTAGTTTTTAGCCAGACGCGTGGCTCACTCCTATAATCCCAGCACTTCAGGAGGCCAAAGTGGGTAAATCACCTAAGGTCGAGTTCAAGACCAGCCTGACCAACATGAAGAAACCTTGTCTCTACTAAAAATACAAAATTAGCCAGGCGAATCCCAGCTACTCAGGAGGCTGAGGCAGGTGGATCACAAGGTCAAGAGATCGAGACCATCCTGTCAACATGGTGAAACCCGTCTCTACTAAAAATACAAAAAAAAAAAATTAGCTGAGCATTGTGGTGCACGCCTGTAGTCCCAGCTACTCGGGAGGCTGAGGCAGGAGAATTGCCTGAACCCAGGAGGCGGAGGTTGCAGTGAGCCAAGATTGCACCATTGCACTCAAGCCTGGGTAATAAGAGCGGAACTCCGCCTCAAAAAAAAAAAACAAAAAAAAAAAAAATGTACCCAGGCGCGTGGCTCACACCTATAATCCCAGCACTTCAGGAGGCCAAAGTGGGTAAATCACCTAAGGTCGAGTTCAAGACCAGCCTGACCAACATGAAGAAATCTTGTCTCTACTAAAAATACAAAAATTAGCCAGGCGAATCCCAGCTACTCAGGAGGCTGAGGCAGGTGGATCACAAGGTCAAGAGATTGAGACCATCCTGGTCAACAAGGTGAAACCCGTCTCTACTAAAAATACAAAAAAAAATTAGCTGAGCATTGTGGTGCACGCCTGTAGTCCCAGCTACTCGGGAGGCTGAGGCAGGTGGATCACAAGGTCAAGAGATCGAGACCATCCTGTCAACATGGTGAAACCCGTCTCTACTCAAAATACAAAAACTTAGCTGGGCATGGTGGCGCGTGCCTGTAATCCCAGCTACTCAGGAGGCTGAGGCAGAATTGCCTGAACCCAGGAGGCGGAGGTTGCGGTGAGCCGAGATCGCACCATTGCACTCCAGCCTGGGTAATAAGAGCGAACTCCGCCTCAAAAAAAAAAAAAAGTATGTAGCCAGGTGCCGTGGCTCACACCTATAATCCCAGCACTCGGGAGGCCAAAGCGGGTGGATCACCTAAGGTCGAGAGTTCAAGACCAGCCTGACCAACATGAAGAAACCTTGTCTCTACTAAAAATACAAAATTAGCCAGGCGAATCCCAGCTACTCTGCAGGCTTTGGCAGGAGAATCGCTTGAACCCAGCAGGCAGAAGTTGCAGTGACCTGAGATCACGTCATTGCACTCCAGCCTGGGCAACAAGAGTGAAACTCCGTTTGGAAGATAAAAAAAAGAAATATGTAACTGTACCTAAGCAATTACTGGATTTGGTTTTCTTCCTCATGAACCTTATAACCCTTTCCTTCAAGCTCCTCCCTCTTGAGTGTCCATGTAGGGAGAAAAAAAAAAAAGCTCCTCCCATGAACCACAAACTACAAACCATAGCTGGGTGCTCTACAACTTTTGAATCACTCTTTGATTGAATTTTCTTTTGGATTGCAGAAATTTATTAAAATTGGAGACATTGTTTAATCTTGTACCATGAGACTCCATCAGGCTGTCTACACAGTACTGGGAGGCTGAGGCAGGAGAATTGCTTGAACCCAGGAGGCGGAGGTTGCGGTGAGCCGAGATTGTGCCATTGCACTCCAGCCTGGGTAACAAGAGTGAAACTCCTCTCAAAAAAAAAAAAAAAAGTACCCAGGCGCCGTGGCTCACACCTATAATCCCAGCACTTTGGAAGGCCGAGGCAGGTGGATCACAAGGTCAAGAGATCGAGACCATCCTGTCAACATGGTGAAACCCGTCTCTACTCAAAATACAAAAACTTAGCTGGGCATGGTGGCGCGTGCCTGTAATCCCAGCTACTCAGGAGGCTGAGGCAGGAGAATTGCTTGAACCCAGGAGGCGGAGGTTGCAGTGACCTGAGATCACGCCATTGCACTCCAGCCTGGGCAACAGGAGTGAAACTCCGCTTGGAAAAAAAAGAATTATGTAACTGTACCTAAGCAATTACTGGATTTGGTTTTCTTCCTCATGAACCTTATAACCCTTTCCTTCAAGCTCCTCCCTCTTGAGTGTCCATGTAGGGAAAGAAAAAAAGCTCCTCTCATTAACTATAAACTACAAACCATAGCTGGGTGCTCTACAACTTTTGAATCACTCTTTGATTAAATTTTCTTTTGGACTGCAGAAATTTATTAAAATTGGAGACATTGTTTAATCTTGTACCATGAGACTCCATCGGGCTGTCTACACAGTACTGGGAGGCTACAGCCCAGGTGAGGCTGTAGTTAGCCACAAAGGGCCACTGCACTCCAGCCTGGGTGAGGCAAGACCTTTCAAGGGTAAAACTGCATGTTTGCTTGCTGTGATCATTAAAAACCCTAGTTTTTAGCCAGACGCGGTGGCTCACTCCTATAATCCCAGCACTTTGAGAGGCCGAGGCGGGTGGATCACAAGGTCAAGAGATTGAGACCATCCTGGTCAACATCCCGTCTCTACTAAAAATACAAAAATTAGCTGGGCATGGTGGTGCACGCCTGTAGTCCCAGCTACTCGGGAGGCTGAGGCAGGAGAACTGCTTGAACTCAAGAGGTGGAGGTTGCGGTGAGCCGAGATTGTGCCATTGCACTCCAGTCTGGGTAACAAGAGTGAAACTCCCTCTCAAAAAAAAAAAAAAAAAAAAAAAAAACCTAGTTTTTAGGATAACAGCTCTGCCTGTTTGAAGATGAAAGATAATTCCATTTAAAACTTGCCCTATTCAATCTCAATTTCCTTCTCAGTCACATTTTAACTTTTAAACAACTCATCATTCCCATCTACAGATTAAGATACATATGCCATCGGCTGGGCGCGGTGGGCGCGGTGGCTCACACCTGTAATCCCAGCACTTTGGAAGGCCGAGGCAGGTGGATAACGAGGTCAAGAGATCGAGACCATCCTGTCAACATGGTGAAACCCCGTCTCTACTCAAAATACAAAAACTTAGCTGGGCATGGTGGCACGTGCCTAGAATCCCAGCTACTCAGGAGGCTGAGGCAGGAGAATTGCCTGAACCCAGGAGGCGGAGGTTGCGGTGAGCCCAGATTGTGCCACTGCACTCCAGTCTGTGTAACAACAGCGAAACTCCATCTCAAAAAAAAAGATATATATGCCATCAAAACATTCTTTGCCACCTTAAAAATTTCCTTAAAATAGTTTATAAACTAGGTCGGGTGCGGTGGCTCAAGCCTGTAATCTCAGTCCTTCGGGAGGCCCAGGGCCGGCGGATTGCCTGAGGTCATGAGTTCGAGACCAACCCGGCCAACATGATGAAATTCAGTCTCCACCAAAAATACAAAAATTAATGGGGCATGATGGCGGGTGCCTGTAATCCCAGCAACTTGGGAGACTGAGGCAGGAGGATAGCTTGAACCTGGGAGGCGGAGGTTGCAGAGAGCCGAAATCATGCCGCTGCACTCCAGCCTGGGTAACAAGAGCGAAACTCCATCTCAAAAAAAAAAAAACAAGAAACAACCCTATTAATCAAAATTAAATACAATAGGCCAGGTGTGGTGGCTCATGCCTGTAATCCTAACACTTTGGGAGGCTGAGGCAGGAGAATTGCCTGAACCCAGGAGGCGGAGGTTGCGGTGAGCAGATTGTGCCACTGCACTCCAGTCTGTGTAACAACAGCGAAACTCCATCTCAAAAAAAAAGAAAAAGATATATATGCCATCAAAACATTCTTTGCCACCTTAAAAATTTCCTTAAAATAGTTTATAAACTAGGCCGGGTGCGGTGGCTCAAGCCGGTAATCTCAGTCCTTCGGGAGGCCAAAGGCCGGCGGATTGCCTGAGGTCATGAGTTCGAGACCAACCTGGCCAACATGATGAAATTCAGTCTCTACCAAAAATACAAAAATTAATGGGGCATGATGGCGGGTGCCTGTAATCCCAGCAACTTGGGAGACTGAGGCAGGAGGATAGCTTCAACCTGGGAGGCAGAGGTTGCAGTGAGCCGAAATCATGCCGCTGCACTCCAGCCTGGCGACAGAGTGAGACTCCGTCTCAGAAAACACATTCACACACACACACGACACCCTAAATTTAATTTTTCTAACTTTCCACCGCCTCCCCCACAACCTATAAAACCAACTCCTATCCCACCACCCTTCGCTGACTTCATTTTCGGCCTCGGCCCGTCTGCACCCAGATGAATAAACAGTCTTTTTACTCACACAAAGCCTGTTGGGGGGTCTCTTCATTCCGCGCGCGTGTTTTAACACTGGGTTCAAGCGACTCTCCTGTCTCAGCCTCCTGAGTAGCTGGGACTACAGGCGTGCGCCACCACGCCCAGCTAATTTTTGTATTTTTAGTAGAGATGGGGTTTCACCCCAGGCCAGGATGGCCAGGATGGTCTCGGACTCGACCTCGTGATCCGCCAGCCTCGGCCTCCCAAAGTGCTGGGATTACAGGCGTGAGCCACCGCGCCCGGCCGGCAGCCGCCATCTTATGGCTGAAGGCCGAGCTGGGCAAGGAGAACTCGGCGCGCAGATTGTGGGGCTGACTGCAGGAAGGCCCGAGTCCCGCCACAGCCCCTTCCCCGCTCCGTCGGGATGTCGGACCCGGCACTCTCACCATTTCTAGGCTTCCACGGTGTCCTGGCGTCTTAGCTGTGGATCTCCCAATACCTGCAGGTCACAGGCCCACAGAGGCTGGGACTCTAAGAGCAGAAACACAGAGCAGGGAAGACGAGACCGGGAGATGCGGTTACAGCGAAAGAAGAGCCGCGCCAAACCTGGAAGCCGTCCTGTCCGTTCCAGCTACCAGCTACGTGCTCGATTGGACGGTTTCCAGCCCAGCGTTTCTGATTGGATAATGTTTAAGACCCGCCCCCTCAGGTCCTGAATGACAGAAGATGTGCTCAGACTGGTCAGAATGAAGAGTAACAGCCTAGGATGCAGCCTTTTCAGGCAGGGCTTCCTCCCTGAGCTGAGCCAGGTCCACCCCAGAGGGTATTTGCCTTTAACCGTGTGTCTAAGGTTATATGCATTTATAAATAATAAATTATATGGCTATTCACAAATTAAAAGAATATAATAATTATTTCAAAATTTCAGCTTTTACTGGTCATTAGATAAATGCAAATCAAGGTCGGGCGCGGTGGCAAAAGCCTATACTCTCAGCGCTTTGGGAGGCCGCCGTGGGTGGATCACGAGGTCAAGAGATCGAGACCATCCTGGTCAACAAGGTGAAACCCCGTCTCTACTAAGAAAACAAAAATTAGCTGGGCATGGTAGCGTGCCTGTAATCCCAGCTACTCAGGAGGCTGAGGCAGGCAGATCACTTGAGGTCAGGAGTTGAATTTTCAGTTTGATTATGTCACATTTAGCATGAGTGACTCCATTTTGGTTTGATTGGGTCTGTTTAGGCCTAGTGCACAAGCTCAGTCCGGAATAGTGGCCTCCAATAATTTTATTTTAAAAATTCCTCCCTTTTACTTCGGTTTTTACATAGGTCAAAGTGTGACCAAAACTCAGGGCCTTAGTGCCACTCTCAATTTTTATCATTTTGGGCTTTTGTCGCTGTTACTATTCATAGGTTATGGTGTCCCTATGCTCACATATGTCTTTGAGGTTTTTCTCATTCCAGTTAAAGAGAAATCATTTGACATTCTAGAGATGACTATATGCAAATACTTGTAAGTTTTGAAAGAATACAGTGCAGTAGGGAGACACTATTTTGACTTTTAAGAGGATAAAAGCAAAAGTTTCAAGTATGCTTATTAGCCAGGGTCCCCATGCACCAATCAACTAAAATTAAATAGATCAAATAATTAATAGATAAATGGTTTACTCATTTCAACCCAGCAGCCTGTTCATTAATCCCCTACAGCCAAATCTCTGACAATACCTGATATATTTCTTCATGTGCAACTACAAGTATTAGCAACTGCACAGGTACATCTCTGTTCATCCAGTAAGTAATCTAGAAAAATTTCATTCTTTAGCACAACTTTAGTAAGAAAATTTAAGGTCTATAGGATAACTGTAGCTAGCATTTATTTATTTTTATTTTTAATTTTATATTATTTAAATTTTTTTTTATTTCTTAGTTAGACCTAACTCGAAGCATTTATTTATTTGTTTATTTATTTATTTATTTTTAGAGGGAGTTTTGCTCTTGATGCCCAGTCTGGAGTGCAATGCCATGATCGTGGCTCACTGCAGCCTCCACCTCCTCTGGGTTCAAGTGATTCTCCTGCCTCAGCCTCCTGAGTAGCTGGGATTACATGCATGTGCCACCACTCCCAGCTAAACCGTATCTTTTAGAGTAGAATCTGCTATAGAGCCTATTATGGGAGATAAATTTCTAATCATTGCCCTATTTACTCTAAAACATGGAAAAAAAAAAAAGACCTAACAAATCATGCTTATTTAGAAGAGTAATGGTCTCCTGGCAATGATCCAAACCTATTCTGAATAAATTCTCTTTAACTTATAAAGTAGGTTAAGAGAAGTAGACCAGTATTCTGTTTCTGATATTATGAGGCAGCAAATATCCTTTTAGAAATTATAACCCACATTGACCCTTCATCTTTTACCTGTCAAGATACAAGTATTTTTCTTTCTTTTCTTTTTTTTTTTTTTTGAGACAGAGTTTCGCTATTGTTACCCAGACTGGAGTGCAATGGCACAATCTCAACTCACCACAACCTCTGCCTTCTGGGTTCAAGCAATTCTCCTGCCTCAGCCTCCTGAGTAGCCAGGACTACAGGCGCGCACCACCATGCCCTGCTAATTTTTGTAATTTTTAGTAGAGACGGGTTTCACCTCGTTGACCAGGATGGTCTCGATCTCTTGACCTCGTGATCCACCTGCCTCGGCCTCCGAAGGTGCTGGGATTAAAGGCTTGAGCCACCGCGCCAGACCCTCCTGGGTAGTATTTTAGGCCTGTAACCTTTTCATTTAAAATAATTGTCTGGTGTTTGAAAATAATGGGTATTTTATATTTATTGGGGTTTTTTTTTGTTTTTTGTTTTTTTTTAAAAAGATGGGGTTTCACCATGATGGCCAGGCTGGTCTTGAACTCCTGATCTCAGGTGATCCACCCACCTCGGCCTCCCAAAGTACTAGGATTACAGGCATGAGCCACAGCGCTTGGCCTTACTGGGGTATTTTATATATTACTGTACCAAAAAACACAACCAATGCCAAATTATTCAAACTTTCTAATAAAGTTATGTAACATTATGCTCACGCAGTTGTTGCATACCAAAAAATTTAATTTCTATAATTACATTAATGGCTTTAGGTAATGGTTTATAATTACATTAATGGCCAGAAGTAAAAATGTGATACAGGCTAGAAAAGAAAGTGGATTAAGAAAAAAAAAATATGTCGGCCGGGCGCGGTGGCTCACGCCTATAATCCCAGCAGTTTGGGAGGCCGAGGCCGGTAGATCACGAGGTCAAGAGATTGAGACCATCATGGTCAACATGGTGAAACCTCGTCTCTACTAAAAACACACACGAAAACTTGGCTGGGCATGGTGGCTTGTGCCTGTAATCCCAGCTACTCGGGAGGCTGAGGCAGGAGAATCGCTTGAACCCCGGAGACGGAGGTTGCGGTGAACCGAGATCGTGCCATTACACTCCAGTCTGGGTAACAACAGCGAAACTCCGTCTCAAAAAAAAAGTCAAGTCTGTAATCCCAGCACTTTGGGAGGCCGAGGTGGGTGGATCACGAGGTCAAGAGATCGAGACCATCCTGGTCAACATGGTGAAACCCCATCTTTTAAAAAACAAAAACAAAAAAACCCCAATAAATATAAAATACCCATTATTTTCAAACACCAGACAATTATTTTAAATGAAAAGGTTACAGGCCTAAAATACTACCCAGGAGGGTCTGGCGGTGGCTCAAGCCTTTAATCCCAGCACCTTCGGAGGCCGAGGCAGGTGGATCACGAGGTCAAGAGATCGAGACCATCCTGGTCAACAAGGTGAAACCCGTCTCTACTAAAAATTACAAAAATTAGCAGGGCATGGTGGCTTGTGCCTGTAATCCCAGCTACTCAGGAGGCTGAGGCAGGAGAATTGCTTGAACCCAGAAGGCAGAGGTTGTGGTGAGTTGAGATTGTGCCATTGCACTCCAGTCTGGGTAACAATAGCGAAACTCTGTCTCAAAAAAAAAAAAAAGAGTTGATTGTCATTAAAATTATCTGCCAAAACTTGTGGCAGCTCATGGTATTATTTTGACCATATGTTCTCATGTCTTTTTGCAAAGTTAAATATTTTACTGTAATCAATTTCATATTTAGATATGTGTGAACTCTCGAAATACTATGTAATTTATTTTTGTAATGATGATCCTAATTAGTACACACGGAAAATCCAGGAAAACAATAATTTTCTTTTCCTGTTGCCAGGCTGGAGTGGTGCAGTGGCACAATCTCGACTCACTGCAGCCTCCGCCTGGGTTCAAGCGATTCTCCTGCCTCAGCCTCCTGAGTAGCTGGGATTACAGGCACAAGCCACCATGCCCAGCCAAGTTTTCGTGTGTGTTTTTAGTAGAGACGGGTTTCACCATGTTGACCAGGATGGTCTCGATCTCTTGACCTCGTGATCCACCCACCTCGGCCTCCCAAAGTGCTGGGATTACAGACTTGACTTTTTTTTGAGACAGAGTTTCGCTATTGTTACCCAGACTGGAGTGTAATGGCACGATCTCGGTTCACCGCAACCTCCGCCTCCTGGGTTCAGGCAATTCTCCTGCCTCAGCCTCCTGAGTAGCTGGGATTACAGATGCACCACCACATCTGGCTGATTTCTGTTTTTGCATTTTTAGTAGAGACGGGTTTCACCATGTTGACCAGGATGGTCTCGATCTCTTGACCTCGTGATCCACCCACCTCGGCCTCCCAAAGTGCTGGGATTACAGACTTGACTTTTTTTTGAGACAGAGTTTCGCTATTGTTACCCAGACTGGAGTGTAATGGCACGATCTCGGTTCACCGCAACCTCCGCCTCCTGGGTTCAGGCAATTCTCCTGCCTCAGCCTCCTGAGTAGCTGGGATTACAGGCATGAGCCACAGCGCCCGCCAATTTTCTTCTTTTAACTGAAAATCACATTTGTGGGTTATGGTACCTATTATCAACACTGCTTATGATTCAATAATATGTGAATCTGTTTATAAATTTTATTTTTGAGACAGAGTCTTACTCTGTCACCCAGGCTGGAGTTTAGTAGCATGATCTCTGCTCACTGCAACCTCTACCTCTCAGTTCAAGCGATTCTCCTGCCTCAGCCTCCCGAGTAGCTGGGATTACAGGCACAAGCCACCATGCCCAGCTAATTTTTGTAATTTTTAGTAGAGACGGGTTTCACCATGTTGACCAGGATGGTCTCGATCTCTTGACCTCGTGATCCACCTGCCTCGGCCTCCCAAAGTGCTGGGATTACAGGCACAAGCCACCATGCCCAGCTAATTTTTGTAATTTTTAGTAGAGACGGGTTTCACCATGTTGACCAGGATGGTCTCGATCTCTTGACCTCGTGATCCACCCACCTCGGCCTCCCAAAGTGCTGGGATTACAGACTTGACTTTTTTTGAGACGGAGTTTCGCTGTTGTTACCCAGACTGGAGTGCAATGGCGCAATCTCGGCTCACCGCAACCTCCGCCTCCTGGGTTCAAGCGATTCTCCTGCCTCAGCCTCCTGAGTAGCTGGGATTACAGGCACAAGCCACCATGCCCAGCTAATTTTTGTAATTTTTAGTAGAGACGGGTTTCACCATGTTGACCAGGATGGTCTCGATCTCTTGACCTCGTGATCCACCTGCCTCGGCCTCCCAAAGTGCTGGGATTACAGGCACAAGCCACCATGCCCAGCTAATTTTTGTAATTTTTAGTAGAGACGGGTTTCACCATGTTGACCAGGATGGTCTCGATCTCTTGACCTCGTGATCCACCCACCTCGGCCTCCCAAACTGCTGGGATTATAGACAGGAGTAAGCCACTGTGCCCGCCTAGAAATTTTATATAGTATTTAATTTGACAATATAAATCTATTTGGTTTGAATGTAATACAGTGTGTGTTTGTATACTTTAGGATTTGATGCTTGGAATATTCTACAAATATACAGATATATCAGGCTTCCTGTTTTGCAACATTTCTCCTGTTTATTAAAATACTGACATTGGTATTGTTTAGTATGTTTCTATATCTCAAAACAGAAATAGAATATTGGACAAAATTATAGCTTAATGTTTATAATAAATAAATAATAAAAACATAAGTCTTTATAAGATAGTTATTTACAATTGCTTTCCACTTACCTGGCCAGGCAAGGCCTATCTTCTTCAAGACTGTGTTAAAATCACATCTGCTTACTTACAGTATCTTTTGGAAAGAAATGACCCTGACTGAGAATGGCCGGAAAAGAATAATAAATTTGGTGAAGAAATTTTGTTTAAAGAAACAAATCTGTTGAAAAGAAAATGATTCAATCTCAATTTCCTTCTCAGTCACATTTAACTTTTAAACAACTCATCATTCCCATCTACAGATTAAGATACATATGCCATCGGCTGGGCGCGGTGGGCGGTGGCTCACCTGTAATCCCAGCACTTTGGGAGGCCGAGGCAGGTGGATCACGAGGTCAAGAGATCGAGACCATCCTGGTCAACATGGTGAAACCCCATCTCTACTAAAAATACAAAAATTAGCTGGGCATGGTGGTGCATGCCTGCAATCCTAGCTACTCAGGAGGCTGAGGCAGGAGAATTGCCTGAACCCAGGAGGCGGAGGTTGCGGTGAGCCGAGATCGCGCCATTGCACTCCAGCCTGGGTAACAAGAGCGAAACTCCATCTCAAAAAAAAAAAAAAAAAAAAAAAAAAAAAAAAAAAAAAAAAAAAAAATTGCAAATACAGTAGAGAATAAAATTAAAGGTCTTTGTCTTCATGAAGTTTATATTGCAGAGTTTGGAAAATAGACAATTAGAGAATAATCCTCATATAATGCTGGTAGTATAAGTTGGTACTGCATACTGGAACAGGGCTTGCAATGCCTACGCAAGCTGAAATATAAATATATTTTAATTATATTTGTGGTTATATATTTAGTTGCCCAATTTCTTTAAAAATGCATGTCATTCTATAGAAGAGCTGAATAATCTGGAATGTTCATGAACAGTGAATAAATTGCAGTGTATTTATATAAAGTCACATTGCAGATCAGTCAATATGGGTAAATGACGAGACAGCAACAGAGACCAATCTCACAACGTTGAACAAAAAGCTGGTCAAAAATGAGAAGTTAGCCAGGCGCGTGGCTCAAGCCTGTAATCCCAGCACTTTGGGAGGCCGAGGCTGGCGGATCACGAGGTCGAGTCCCGAGACCATCCTGGCCATCCTGGCCTGGGGTGAAACCCCATCTCTACTAAAAATACAAAAATTAGCTGGGCGTGGTGGCGCACGCCTGTAGTCCCAGCTACTCAGGAGGCTGAGACAGGAGAGTCGCTTGAACCCAGTGTTAAAACACGCGCGCGGAATGAAGAGACCCCCCAACAGGCTTTGTGTGAGTAAAAAGACTGTTTATTCATCTGGGTGCAGACGGGCCGAGGCCGAAAATGAAGTCAGCGAAGGGTGGTGGGATAGGAGTTGGTTTTATAGGTTGTGGGGAGGCGGTGGAAAGTTAGAAAAATTAAATTTAGGGTGTCGTGTGTGTGTGTGTGTGTTTTCTGAGACGGAGTCTCACTGTCGCCAGGCTGGAGTGCAGCGGCATGATTTCGGCTCTCTGCAACCTCCGCCTCCCAGGTTCAAGCTATCCTCCTGCCTCAGTCTCCCAAGTTGCTGGGATTACAGGCACCCGCCATCATGCCCCATTAATTTTGTATTTTTAGTAGAGATGGGGTTTCACCATGTTGACCAGGATGGTCTCGATCTCTTGACCTCGTGATCCACCTGCCTCAGCCTCCCAAAGTGCTGGGATTACAGGCTTGAGCCACCGCACCCGGCCTGGTTTATAAACTATTTTAAGGAAATTTTTAAGGTGGCAAAGAATGTTTTGATGGCATATATATCTTTTTTCTTTTTTTTGAGATGGAGTTTCGCTGTTGTTACACAGACTGGAGTGCAGTGGCACAATCTAGGCTCACCGCAACCTCCGCCTCCTGGGTTCAAGCAATTCTCCTGCCTCAGCCTCCCGAGTAGCTGGGACTACAGGCACGCGCCACCATGCCCAGCTAATTTTTGTATTTTTAGTAGAAACGGGTTTTCACTTTGTTGACCAGGATGGTCTCGATCTCTTGACCTTGTGATCCACCTGCCTCAGCCTCCCAAAGTACTGGGATTATAGGCGTGAGCCACCGCGCCTGGCTAAAAACTAGGGTTTTTAATGATCACATCAAGCAAGCATGCAGTTTTACCCCTTGAAAGGGTCTTGCCTCACCCAGGCTGGAGTGCAGTGGCCCTTTGTGGCTAACTACAGCCTCACCTGGGCTTAAGGGATCCTCAGCCTCCCAGTACTGTGTAGACAGCCTGATGGAGTCTCATGGTACAAGATTAAACAATGTCTCCAATTTTAATAAATTTCTGCAATCCAAAAGAAAATTCAATCAAAGAGTGATTCAAAAGTTGTAGAGCACCCAGCTATGGTTTGTAGTTTATAGTTAATGAGAGGAGCTTTTTTTTCTTTCCCCTACATGGACACTCAAGAGGGAGGATGTTGAAGGAAAAGGTTATAAGGTTCATGAGAAAGAAAACCAAATCCAGTAATTGCTTAGGTACAGTTACATAATTCTTTTTTTTTTTCTTTTTTTTTTCCAAACGGAGTTTCACTCCTGTTGCCCAGGCTGGAGTGCAATGACGTGATCTCAGGTCACTGCAACTTCCGCCTGCTGGGTTCAAGCGATTCTCCTGCCAAAGCCTCCAGAGTAGCTGGGATTCGCCTGGCTAATTTTGTATTTTTAGTAGAGACAAGGTTTCTTCATGTTGGTCAGGCTGGTCTTGAACTCTCGACCTTAGGTGATCCACCCGCTTTGGCCTCCCGAAGTGCTGGGATTAT
Organism: Saguinus midas; assembly: GCA_021498475.1. NCBI lineage: Eukaryota > Metazoa > Chordata > Mammalia > Primates > Cebidae > Saguinus > Saguinus midas. The sequence goes on along the minus strand of CM038410.1, from coordinate 2,401,516 downwards.
AGGTGTGAGCCACGGCACCTGGCTACATACTTTTTTTTTTTTGAGACGGAGTTTCGCACTTGTTACCCAGGCTGCAGTGCAATGGTGCGATCTCGGCTCACCGCAACCTCCGCCTCCTGGGTTCAGGCAATTCTGCCTCAGCCTCCTGAGTAGCTGGGATTACAGATGCACCACCACATCTGGCTGATTTCTGTTTTTGCATTTTTAGTAGAGATGGGGTTTCACCATGTTGGTCAGGCTGGTCTTGAACTCTCGACCTCGTGATCCACCTGCCTCGGCCTCCCGAAGTGCTGAGATTATAGGCTTGAGCCACCGCCCTGGCCTTGATTTGCATTTCTCTAATGACCAGTAAAAGCTGAAATTTTGAAATAATTATTATATTCTTTTAATTTGTGAATAGCCATATAATTTATTATTTATAAATGCATATAACCTTAGACACACGGTTAAAGGCAAATACCCTCTGGGGTGGGCCCGGCTCAGCTCAGGGAGGAAGCCCTGCCTCAAAAGGCTGCAACCTAGGCTGTCACTCTTCATTCTGACCAGAGTCTGAGCACATCTTCTGTCATTCAGGCCTGAGGGGGCGGGACTTAAACATTATCCAATCAAAAACGCTGGGCTGGAAACCGTCCAATCGGGCACGTAGCTGGTAGCTGGAGCGGACAGGACGGCTTCCAGGCTTGGCGCGGCTCTTCTTTCTCTGTAACCGCATCTCCGGGTCTCGTCTTCCCTGCTCTGTGTTTCTGCTCTTAGAGTCCCAGCCTCTGTGGGCCTGTGACCTGCAGGTATTGGGAGATCCACAGCTAAGACGCCAGGACACCGTGGAAGCCTAGAAATGGTGAGAGTGCCGGGTCCGACATCCCGACGGAGCGGGGAAGGGGCTGTGGCGGGACTCGGGCCTTCCTGCAGTCAGCCCCACAATCTGCGCGCCGAGTTCTCCTTGCCCAGCTCGGCCTTCAGCCATAAGATGGCGGCTGCCGGCCGGGCCCGGTGGCTCACGCCTGTAATCCCAGCACTTTGGGAGGCCGAGGCTGGCGGATCACGAGGTCAAGAGATCGAGACCATCCTGGCCATCCTGGCCTGGGTGAAACCCCATCTCTACTAAAAATACAAAAATTAGCTGGGCGTGGTGGCGCACGCCTGTAGTCCCAGCTACTCAGGAGGCTGAGGCAGGAGAGTCGCTTGAACCTACTGTTAAAACGCGCGCGCGCGGAATGAAGAGACCTCTCCCCCCCCCATCCCCCGCAACAGGCTTTGTGTGAGTAAAAAGACTGTTTATTCATCTGGGTGCAGACGGCCGAGGCCGAAAATGAAGTCAGCGAAGGGTGGTGGGATAGGAGTTGGTTTTATAGGTTGTGGGGAGGCGGTGGAAAGTTAGAAAAATTAAATTTAGGGTGTCGTGTGTGTGTGTGTGTGTTTTCTGAGACGGAGTCTCACTGTCGCCAGGCTGGAGTGCAGTGGCACAATCTAGGCTCACCGCAACCTCCGCCTCCTGGGTTCAAGCAATTCTCCTGCCTCAGCCTCCCAAAGTGCTGGGATTACAGGCACGCGCCACCATGCCCAGCTAATTTTGTATTTTTGGTAGAGACTGAATTTCATCATGTTGGCCAGGTTGGTCTCGAACTCATGACCTCAGGCAATCCGCCGGCCTTTGGCCTCCCGAAGGACTGAGATTACCGGCTTGAGCCACCGCACCCGGCCTAGTTTATAAACTATTTTAAGGAAATTTTTAAGGTGGCAAAGAATGTTTTGATGGCATATATATCTTTTTTCTTTTTTTGAGATGGAGTTTCGCTGTTGTTACACAGACTGGAGTGCAGTGGCACAATCTAGGCTCACCGCAACCTCCGCCTCCTGGGTTCAAGCAATTCTCCTGCCTCAGCCTCCCGAGTAGCTGGGACTACAGGCACGCGCCACCATGCCCAGCTAATTTTGTATTTTTAATAGAGACGGGGTTTCACCATGGCCAGGATGGTCTTGATCTCTTGACCTCGTGATCCGTTCACCTCGGCCTCCCAAAGTGCTGGGATTACAGGCGTGAGCCACAGCGCCCGGCCAATTTTCTTCTTTTAACTGAAAATCACATTTGTGGGTTATGGTACCTATTATCAACACTGCGTTTATGATTCAATAATATGTGAATCTGTTTATAAATTTTATTTTTGAGACAGAGTCTTACTCTGTCACCCAGGCTGGAGTTTAGTAGCATGATCTCTGCTCACTGCAACCTCTACCTCTCAGTTCAAGCGATTCTCCTGCCTCAGCCTCCTGAGTAGCTGGGATTACAGATGCGCACCACCACATCTGGCTGATTTCTGTTTTTTGCATTTTTAGTAGAGATGGGGTTTCACCATGTTGGTCAGGCTGGTCTTGAACTCGTGACCTTGAGATCCACCCGCCTTCGCCTCCCAAACTGCTGGGATTATAGACAGGAGTAAGCCACTGTGCCCGGCCTAGAAATTTTATATAGTATTTAATTTGACAATATAAATCTATTTGGTTTGAATGTAATACAGTGTGTGTTTGTATACTTTAGGATTTCGATGCTTGGAATATTCTACAAATATACAGATATATCAGGCTTCCTGTTTTGCAACATTTCTCCTGTTTATTAAAATACTGACATTGGTATTGTTTAGTATGTTTCTATATCTCAAAACAGAAATAGAATATTGGACAAAATTATAGCTTAATGTTTATAATAAATAAATAATAAAAACATAAGTCTTTATAAGATAGTTATTTACAATTGCTTTCCACTTACCTGGCCAGGCAAGGCCTATCTTCTTCAAGACTGTGTTAAAATCACATCTGCTTACTTACAGTATCTTTTGGAAAGAAATGACCCTGACTGAGAATGGCCAGGAAAAGAATAATAAATTTTGGTGAAGAAATTTTGTTTAAAGAAACAAATCTGTTGAAAAGAAAATGATGTTCAGAAAAAATTAATTTTTCCTGTTACTTTTAAGAAAAGTAGTGCTTCAAAGTGTATTGAATTTTTTATTTAATTAAAAAATTACACCGGGTGTGGTGGCTCAAGCCTGTAATCCCAGCACTTTGGGAGGCCGAGGCAGGTGGATCACGAGGTCAAGAGATCGAGACCATCCTGGTCAACATGGTGAAACCCCATCTCTACTAAAAATACAGAAAATTAGCTGGGCATGGTGGTGCATGCCTGCAATCCTAGCTACTCAGGAGGCTGAGGCAGGAGATTTGCCTGAACCCAGGAGGTGGAGGTTGCAGTGAGCTGAGATAGTGCCATTGCACTCCAGCCTAGGTAACAAGAGCGAAACTCCATCTCAAAAAAAAAAAAAAAAAAAAATTGCAAATACAGTAGAGAATAAAATTAAAGGTCTTTGTCTTCATGAAGTTTATATTGCAGAGTTTGGAAAATAGACAATTAGAGAATAATCCCTCATATAATGCTGGTAGTATAAGTTGGTACTGCATACTGGAACAGGGCTTGCAATGCCTACGCAAGCTGAAATATAAATATATTTTAATTATATTTGTGGTTATATATTTAGTTGCCCAATTTCTTTAAAAATGCATGTCATTCTATAGAAGAGCTGAATAATCTGGAATGTTCATGAACAGTGAATAAATTGCAGTGTATTTATATAAAGTCACATTGCAGATCAGTCAATATGGGTAAATGACGAGAGACAGCAACAGAGACCAATCTCACAACGTTGAACAAAAAAGCTGGTCAAAAATGAGAAGTTAGCCAGGCGCGGTGGCTCAAGCCTGTAATCCCAGCACTTTGGGAGGCCGAGGCGGGTGGATCACGAGGTCAAGAGATCGAGACCATCCTGGTCAACATGATGAAACCCCGTCTCTACTAAAGATACAAAAAATTAGCTGGGCACGGTGGCGCGTGCCTGTAATCCCAGCTACTCAGGAGGCTGAGGCAGGAGAATTGCCTGAATCCAGGAGGCGGAGGTTGCGGTGAGCCGAGATCGCGCCATTGCACTCCAGCCTGGGTAACAAGAGTGAAACTCCGTCTCAAAAAAAAAAAAAAAAAAAAGAGAAGTTATTGTATTAAGACACATATTTGAAGTTCAAAAACAGGGAATTCATTTGTACAAAATGCCAGGATGTAAGTTACACTTCAGGGAACTGAATAATTTTCTTGAATGACTTTTCTGAAACAATTGTGATAATCATGTGATTTTTAAAAATCGTATTTACAGGATAAATTTTGCTTACTGACTTGTATATATAAAAAAATCCTTGCATTTATGAAGTAAAGCAAAGATTGTGGCAAAATAAGTTTTTGATTTTCTTATGGACTCAACTTGCTATTTAATGGAGGATTTGTTTCAATGTTCACCAGGAATATTAGCCTATTTTTGTTGTTGTTTTGTCCTCAATAGATTTTGGTATCAAGGTAATACTGGTTTCACATGAGCTAGGGAGGAATCCCATCTTGATTTTTAGAATAAATTCAGAATTACTACCAGCTCATCTTTTTATTTGTGATAAAATTTAGCTGTAAATTCACCTGATCCAGAACTATTTACAGTTGGTGGATGTTTTATTTCTAGTCCCATTTCATTACATATTTTTGCTCTGTTCAAGATTTTTGTTTCTTATTGGTTTAATCTTGGGAGGTTATCTAGGAGTTAATCTTCTCTACGTTTTCTAGTTGGCATGCATAGAAACGTTCATAGTAGTCTCTGAGGATATTTTGTATATGTGAGATTAATTGATGCAGAATAAAAGCGTGACAAAAGTCACATTCCCTCATAATTCACATTCCCTCATAATAAATCTCTGAAAAAACTAGATGCAGAACAAATGCACCTGAAGCCAATGAATGCCACAAATAACAAAAAAAATGAAGGCCAGGCACGGTGGCTCACATCTGTTATCCTAGCACTTAGGGAGGCCGAGGCAGGTGGATCACGAGGAGATCGAGGCCATCCTGGTCAACATGATGAAACCCGTCTCTACTAAAGATACAAAATTAGCTGGGCATGGTGGCGCGTGCCTGTAATCCCAGCACTTTGGGAGGCCGAGGCGGTGGATCACGAGGTCAAGAGATCGAGACCATCCTGGTCAACATGATGAAACCCGTCTCTACTAAAGATACAAAATTAGCTGGGCACGGTGGCGCGTGCCTGTAATCCCAGCACTTTGGGAGGCCGAGGCGGTGGATCACGAGGTCAAGAGATCGAGACCATCCTGGTCAACATGATGAAACCCGTCTCTACTAAAGATACAAAATTAGCTGGGCATGGTGGCGCGTGCCTGTAATCCCAGCTACTCAGGAGGCTGAGGCAGGAGAATTGCCTGAATCCAGGAGGCGGAGGTTGCGGTGAGCCGAGATCGCGCCATTGCACTCCAGCCTGGGTAACAAGAGTGAAACTCCGTCTCAAAAAAAAAAAAAAAAAGGAGAAATTCCTCCAACTTGTACCATTTTTTTCAACGATAACACATTTAAAATAGTAGAAGACTTCATGGAAGTGTGTACTTTGTGCTATATCATAGAATTTTTATTTTTGAGATGGAGTTTGCTGGTCACCCAGGCTGGACTGCAATGGCATGATCTTGGCTCACTGAAACCTCACCTCTTGGGTTCAAGTGATTCTCTTCCCTCAGCCTCCTGAGTAGCTGGATTTATAGGTGCCTGCTACCACACCCACCTAATTTTGTATTTTCATAGACTGGGTTTCACCATGTTGGTCAGGCTGGTCTCAAACTCTGACCTCAGATGATCCACCTGCCTCAGCCTCCCAGCACTGGGATTACAGGCATGAGCCACCACACCCCACCAGGACATTTAATTTAAAATTATTGAGGCCGGGCGGTGGCTCAAGCCTGTAATCCCAGCACTTTGGGAGGCCGAGGCGGGTGGATCACGAGGTCAAGAGATCGAGACCATCCTGGTCAACATGGTGAAACCCTGTCTTTACTAAAACATACAAACATTAGCCAGGCATGGTGGTGCAGGCCTATAATCTCAGCTACTGGGAGGCTGAGGCAGGAGAATTGCCTGAATCCAGGAGGCGGAGGTTGCGGTGAGCCGAGATCGCGCCATTGCACTCCAGCCTGGGTAACAAGAGTGAAACTCCGTCTCAAAAAAAAAAAAAAAAAAAAAAAAAGAGAAGTTATTGTATTAAGACACATATTTGAAGTTCAAAAACAGGGAATTCATTTGTACAAAATGCCAGGATGTAAGTTACACTTCAGGGAACTGAATAATTTTCTTGAATGACTTTTCTGAAACAATTGTGATAATCATGTGATTTTTAAAAATCGTATTTACAGGATAAATTTTGCTTACTGACTTGTATATATAAAAAAATCCTTGCATTTATGAAGTAAAGCAAAGATTGTGGCAAAATAAGTTTTTGATTTTCTTATGGACTCAACTTGCTATTTAATGGAGGATTTGTTTCAATGTTCACCAGGAATATTAGCCTATTTTTGTTGTTGTTTTGTCCTCAATAGATTTTGGTATCAAGGTAATACTGGTTTCACATGAGCTAGGGAGGAATCCCATCTTGATTTTTAGAATAAATTCAGAATTACTACCAGCTCATCTTTTTATTTGTGATAAAATTTAGCTGTAAATTCACCTGATCCAGAACTATTTACAGTTGGTGGATGTTTTATTTCTAGTCCCATTTCATTACATATTTTTGCTCTGTTCAAGATTTTTGTTTCTTATTGGTTTAATCTTGGGAGGTTATCTAGGAGTTAATCTTCTCTACGTTTTCTAGTTGGCATGCATAGAAACGTTCATAGTAGTCTCTGAGGATATTTTGTATATGTGAGATTAATTGATGCAGAATAAAAGCGTGACAAAAGTCACATTCCTCATAATAAATCTCTGAAAAACTAGATGCAGAACAAATGCACCTGAAGCCAATGAATGCCACAAATAACAAAAAAAATGAAGGCCAGGCACGGTGGCTCACATCTGTTATCCTAGCACTTAGGGAGGCCGAGGCAGGCGGATCATGAGGTCAGGAGCTCAAGACCAGCCTGACCAACATGGTGAAACCCTGTCTCTATTAAAACACAAGAAAAAAAAATAGCTGGGCATGGTGGCGCGTGCCTGTAATCCCAGCACTTTGGGAGGCCGAGGGTGGATCACGAGGTCAAGAGATCGAGACCATCCTGGTCAACATGATGAAACCCGTCTCTACTAAAGATACAAAATTAGCTGGGCACGGTGGCGCGTGCCTGTAATCCCAGCTACTCAGGAGGCTGAGGCAGGAGAATTGCCTGAACCCGGAAGGCGGAGGTTGCGGTGAGCCGAGATCGCGCCATTGCACTCCAGCCTGGGTAACAAGAGTGAAACTCCGTCTCAAAAAAAAAAAAAAAGGAGAAATTCCTCCAACTTGTACCATTTTTTTCAACGATAACACATTTAAAATAGTAGAAGACTTCATGGAAGTGTGTACTTTGTGCTATATCATAGAATTTTTATTTTTGAGATGGAGTTTGCTGGTCACCCAGGCTGGACTGCAATGGCATGATCTTGGCTCACTGAAACCTTCACCTCTTGGGTTCAAGTGATTCTCTTCCCTCAGCCTCCTGAGTAGCTGGATTTATAGGTGCCTGCTACCACACCCACCTAATTTTTGTATTTTCATAGACTGGGTTTCACCATGCTGGTCAGGCTGGTCTCAAACTCTGACCTCAGATGATCCACCTGCCTCAGCCTCCTGAGTAGCTGGATTTATAGGTGCCTGCTACCACACCCACCTAATTTTTGTATTTTCATAGACTGGGTTTCACCATGCTGGTCAGGCTGGTCTCAAACTCTGACCTCAGATGATCCACCTGCCTCAGCCTCCTGAGTAGCTGGATTTATAGGTGCCTGCTACCACACCCACCTAATTTTTGTATTTTCATAGACTGGGTTTCACCATGTTGGTCAGGCTGGTCTCAAACTCTGACCTCAGATGATCCACTGCCTCAGCCTCCCAAAGCACTGGGATTACAGGCATGAGCCACCACACCCCACCAGGACATTTAATTTAAAATTATTGAGGCCGGGCGGTGGCTCAAGCCTGTACTCCCAGCACCTTGGGAGGCTGAGGTAGGTGAATCACGAGGAGATCGAGGCCATCCTGGTCAACATGGTGAAACCCCGTCTGTACTAGAAATACAAAAAATTTAGCCAGCCGTGATGGAACGTGTCTGTAGTTCCAGCTACTCGTGAAGCTGAGGCAGGAGAATCCTTTGAACCCGGAAGGCGGAGGTTGCAGAGCTGGGATTGCACCACTGCACTCCAGCCTGGGTAACAAGAGCGAAACTCCGTCTCAAAAAAAAAAAAAACAACTTTTTAAAAAATTATTCACTTACCATTAGCTCTAAAAATTTTAAAATATATTTTCGAGCATTTTGTATTTGTCACACTGTGTCTAAATCTAAGGTGTTTTACAGAGAAAATGCTAATTTTGTCCTCTTACCTGTGGATAGCATATGCCTCTTATTTTAATTAACTGATCTGAAAGTTATATTCATAAAAGATGCTCCTTTAAATATTTTTCAGTGTATTAAAAACACCAATTTTCTCATCAAAACCTACAAGGTACCATGTGAAATGACATGGCATGAATGTAACAGTGAGAAAACCGTAGGCATCAAACTAATAAAGGAGAAGGGCTGTAATGCATACATAATTGGAGTACACGAGACAAACAAAACAAGATATTTAGGAAATAAGCAGACTGCATCTTTAAATTCAGCAAGAGTCAGCTTTCCAAACTGGGGAAAACGTCCTCTCCAGATGAAGAATCAGCATTACTTCTTCATCATTGATATTTTCTATGTCTGACTTGAAGTTACAAACTAACTCCAGCAGAAATATTTTTGGTTTATTATGGACAATCTGTTACACAGCAAGCATTGTCACCCTTGTTTGCTACATTTATGTATAAAAACATCTTCATAAGGTGAGCACGGTGGCTCATGGCGGTAATCCCAGCACTTTGGGAGGCAGAGGCAGGCAGATCTCCAGGTCGAGATCGAGACTATCCTGGCCAACATGGTGAAACCCCGTCTGTACTAGAAATACAAAAAAAATTTAGCCAGCCGTGATGGAACGTGTCTGTAGTTCCAGCTACTCGTGAAGCTGAGGCAGGAGAATCCTTTGAACCCGGAAGGCAGAGGTTGCAGAGCTGGGATTGCACCACTGCACTCCAGCCTGGGTAACAAGAGCGAAACTCCGCTCAAAAAAAAAAAAAAAGGAGAAATTCCTCCAACTTGTACCATTTTTTTTTCAACGTATAACACATTTAAAAATAGTAGAAGACTTCATGGAAGTGTGTACTTTGTGCTATATCATAGAATTTTTTATTTTTTGAGATGGAGTTTTGCTGGTCACCCAGGCTGGACTGCAATGGCATGATCTTGGCTCACTGAAACCTTCACCTCTTGGGTTCAAGTGATTCTCTTCCCTCAGCCTCCTGAGTAGCTGGATTTATAGGTGCCTGCTACCACACCCACCTAATTTTTGTATTTTTCATAGACTGGGTTTCACCATGTTGGTCAGGCTGGTCTCAAACTCCTGACCTCAGATGATCCACCTGCCTCAGCCTCCCAAAGCACTGGGATTACAGGCATGAGCCACCACACCCCACCAGGACATTTAATTTAAAATTATTGAGGCCGGGCGCGGTGGCTCAAGCCTGTACTCCCAGCACCTTGGGAGGCTGAGGTAGGTGAATCACGAGGAGATCGAGGCCATCCTGGTCAACATGGTGAAACCCCGTCTGTACTAGAAATACAAAAAATTTAGCCAGCCGTGATGGAACGTGTCTGTAGTTCCAGCTACTCGTGAAGCTGAGGCAGGAGAATCCTTTGAACCCGGAAGGCAGAGGTTGCAGAGCTGGGATTGCACCACTGCACTCCAGCCTGGGTAACAAGAGCGAAACTCCGTCTCAAAAAAAAAAAAACAACTTTTTAAAAAATTATTCACTTACCATTAGCTCTAAAAATTTTAAAATATATTTTCGAGCATTTTGTATTTGTCACACTGTGTCTAAATCTAAGGTGTTTTACAGAGAAAATGCTAATTTTGTCCTCTTACCTGTGGATAGCATATGCCTCTTATTTTAATTAACTGATCTGAAAGTTATATTCATAAAAGATGCTCCTTTAAATATTTTTCAGTGTATTAAAACACCAATTTTCTCATCAAAACCTACAAGGTACCATGTGAAATGACATGGCATGAATGTAACAGTGAGAAAACCGAGGCATCAAACTAATAAAGGAGAAGGGCTGTAATGCATACATAATTGGAGTACACGAGACAAACAAAACAAGATATTTAGGAAATAAGCAGACTGCATCTTTAAATTCAGCAAGAGTCAGCTTTCCAAACTGGGGAAAACGTCTTCCAGATGAAGAATCAGCATTACTTCTTCATCATTGATATTTTCTATGTCTGACTTGAAGTTACAAACTAACTCCAGCAGAAATATTTTTGGTTTATTATGGACAATCTGTTACACAGCAAGCATTGTCACCCTTGTTTGCTACATTTATGTATAAAAACATCTTCATAAGGTGAGCACGGTGGCTCATGGCGGTAATCCCAGCACTTTGGGAGGCAGAGGCAGGCAGATCTCCAGGTCGAGATCGAGACTATCCTGGCCAACATGGTGAAACCCTGTCTCTATTAAAACACAAGAAAAAAAAATAGCTGGGCATGGTGGCGCGTGCCTGTAATTCCAGCTACTCAGGAGGCTGAGGCAGGAGAATTGCCTGAACCCGGAAGGCGGAGGTTGCGGTGAGCCGAGATCGCGCCATTGCACTCCAGCCTGGGTAACAAGAGCGAAACTCCGTCTCAAAAAAAAAAAAAAAAAAAGGAGAAATTCCTCCAACTTGTACCATTTTTTTCAACGATAACACATTTAAAATAGTAGAAGACTTCATGGAAGTGTGTACTTTGTGCTATATCATAGAATTTTTATTTTTGAGATGGAGTTTGCTGGTCACCCAGGCTGGAATGCAATGGCACGATCTCGGCTCACTGCAACCTCTGCCTCTTGGGTTCAAGCAATTCTCCTGCCTCAGCCTCCTAAGTAGCTGGGACTACAGGTGAGTACCACCATGCCCAGGTAATTTTTGTATATTTAGTCGAGACGGAGTTTCACCTTGTTGACCAGGATGGCCTTGATCTCTTGACCTCATGATCCACCCGCCTCGGCCTCCCAAAGTGCTGGGATTACAGGCTTGAGCCACCGCCCAGCCACATTTTCTTGTTTAGACTGAGTTTCACTTTTGTTGCCCACGTTGAAGTGTAATGGTATGATTTAGGCTGTGACCTCTGATTTACAGGTTCAAGTGATTTCCGTTTCAGCCTCCCAAGTAGCTGGGATTACAGGGATGTGCCACCACACCTGGCCAATTTTTTTTTTAATTTTTAATAGACAGCATTTTGCCATGTTGGTGAGGCTGGTGTCAAACTCCTGACCTCAAGTGATCCACCAGCCTCAGCCTCCCAAAGTGTTGGGATTATAGGCGTGAACCACCACGCCTGGTCTAAATTTCACAAAAATTATTCTTATAATCCACCCTGTTCAGCTCACATACTGAATATCTCTTAAAAGTATAAAAGAAAAAAAAAGTTACTTGCTCCATAATTTTTTTTTTTTGGTGCCGTGACTCGATGCTCCATAATTTTCTTACACTTAATGTTTATCTTTAAAGTATGTGTACATTTAACTCTATGTAAATAAAAACTAAACTCTGTATTTGGAGGCAGAGCGGCCACATGTTCAAATAAAAATATATAACAATTTTTTCATGTTTATTCATGACAGAAATGTATGGATATTATTCTTCTATATAATTTGTATAATTAAAACAACCCTTTAGTTAATAACAATTGTATATTAAAATAATGAAAAGTGTAAAATTGGCTTATAATACAAAGGTTAAAGGCTGAAGGTAATGGAATTTTATTTATGCTGATGTGACTAATACATATTATATGCCTGTATCAAAGTGTCATATATTGCATAAGCATATACACATACTGTGTACCCACAGAAATTAAGAACAGTACGTTTAAAGAAGACAAAAAAAATTTAACCAATGGAAACATTTTTTAACTTATTTGCACATAAAAGCCACTGGTGAAAGAGATTATTAGAAACGTTAGTCCATCATGTTACCAAATAGTATATTGTGACCATCTTTTACATGAACCCTTGAGTAAGGTGGAATAGGTTAAAGTTAGAAGCATAGTGATGCTTCATTAATGCACAAGTGTCTTACTACATTAGAAAGTTATATTTACATATAATCTAAAAACATAAAAATGTAGTTCATTTAATTACATAAAATTACATTAAATGATATATATTAAAATGTTTTCTCACTATAATGCAGAAGAGTATTACTCTGAAAACCTACCTCATGCATCACTACTTTATAAGTTACCCGAAAAAGAGCCTCTCCAATTACCTTTTTATCATGTATCTTACATCTTTTTTTTTTTTTTTGAGACGGAGTTTCACCTTGTTGACCAGGATGGCCTTGATCTCTTGACCTCATGATCCACCCGCCTCGGCCTCCCAAAGTGCTGGGATTATAGGCGTGAACCACCACGCCTGGTCTAAATTTCACAAAAATTATTCTTATAATCCACCCTGTTCAGCTCACATACTGAATATCTCTTAAAAGTATAAAAGAAAAAAGTTACTTGCTCCATAATTTTTTTTTTTGGTGCCGTGACTGATGCTCCATAATTTTCTTACACTTAATGTTTATCTTTAAAGTATGTGTACATTTAACTCTATGTAAATAAAACTAAACTCTGTATTTGGAGGCAGAGCGCCACATGTTCAAATAAAAATATATAACAATTTTTTCATGTTTATTCATGACAGAAATGTATGGATATTATTCTTCTATATAATTTGTATAATTAAAACAACCCTTTAGTTAATAACAATTGTATATTAAAATAATGAAAAGTGTAAAATTGGCTTATAATACAAAGGTTAAAGGCTGAAGGTAATGGAATTTTATTTATGCTGATGTGACTAATACATATTATATGCCTGTATCAAAGTGTCATATATTGCATAAGCATATACACATACTGTGTACCCACAGAAATTAAGAACAGTACGTTTAAAGAAGACAAAAAAAATTTAACCAATGGAAACATTTTTTAACTTATTGGCAGATGAAAGCCACTGGTGAAAGAGATTACTAGAAACGTTAGTCCATCATGTTACCAAATAGTTTACTGTTACCATGTTACCATCTTTTACATACACTCTTGAGTAAGGTGGAATAGGTTAAAGTTAGAAGCATAGTGATGCTTCATTAATGCACAAGGGTCTTACTACATTAGAAAGTTACATTTACATGTAATCTAAAAATATAAAAATGTACTTCATGTAATTACATAAAATTACATTGATATATACTAATTTAACTAACTTAAATTTAACTAAAATGTTTTCTCACTATAATGCAGAATATTACTCTGAAAACCTACCTCATGCATCACTATAAGTTACCCAAAAAACAGCCTCTCCAATTACCTTTTCATCACGCATCTTACATTTTTTTTTTAGACCGAGTTTCACTTTTGTTGGCCAGGTTGAAGTGCAATGGTATGATTTAGGCTGTGACCTCTGACTTTCAGGTTCAAGTGATTTCCGTTTCAGCCTCCCAAGTAGCTGGGATTACAGGGATGTGCCACCACACCTAGCCAATTTTTTTATTTTTAGTAGAGACAGCATTTTGCCATGTTGGTGAGGCTGGTGTCAAACTCCTGACCTCAGGTGATCCACCGGCCTCAGCCTACCAAAGTGTTGGAATTACAGGCGTGAGCCACTGTGCCCAGCTGCATCTTACATTTTAATATCCTTACTATTCCATAAAAAATGTTTTACATAATGTCCACCTAATAATATCTCGTATCTTTGATGCAGCAACAACGGGTCATATGCTTTCACATGTGCATACAGGAGGAATGAAGAAAGAGCATAAAGTTGAGTTTTACTACATTATTCACTAATTTAAAAATCTATAATTTTTTTCAAGATAAAACTATACTTTTAATGTAATTATAACTCTGAAAAGGTTCTATTTCTTTTAATGTTATGTTCAAATAATTTATCCATCAATTTTTAGTTTGGATTGTTTTCTATACTCAGAACTGATTTAGTGTAATGTCTGAAGTGTCAGTGCCTTAGGTATCTCTACTGTGAATTCTCTGACATTTGCATAAATTTTGGATTAATATTTTTTCATATTTACTGCAGCTACAATACATTTTAGTATGAACCCTCTGTTATTTTTTATTCTGTGGTTTTTGAAAGATGTTTTCCAAACTTATTACACTGGTAGGGTTTCTCTGTAATATAAATTCCCTTATATTGAACAAAGTTTGTAATATAAACCAAGTATTACACACTCTTTTTATAAGCTGTAGGTTTTCAAAACTGTTTTTATAAATTTATTACATTTCCAGTGGTTTCCTCCAATATAAATTTTCTGATGTTGAACAATATTTAAGCGACTGCTTCAGGGTTTTCTCTAGTAAAAACTGTCTGTCAGATCTGTGATGCAAATAATAGTACCATAACCCTCTTTATATTTGTAATGTTTGTCTTCAGAATACTCTTCTTCACTTTAAAGGCCTATATTTTCTGAAAGAGTTTTTGACACTAATTGCATTTAAAATGGTTTTATTAAGTGCAGACTCTCTAATGTTGAGTAAGATATGAGCAGATATTAATGGTTTTCCCATTCTTTTGTGTGTACACCTTTTCTGAAATAAAAATTATTTCCCATGCAACAAGGTATGAGAATTAAAAGTTTTGCCACGTTCTTCATACTTGTAGTTGTTTACTCCAATATAAATGACCTTACCTACAATCAAGTGTGACAACCATTTAAAGGCTTTGTCACATTCTTTACATTTCTAGGATTTCTCACCAGTATAATTTATGTTTTATAAAGTTTGCGGTGTTGTTGAAATCCCTGTCACAGCTTCAGGTTTGTTGAGTTTCTCTCCAGTATGAATTCTGTTGTGTAGTAAGGTTTGAATATTGGTTGAAAGCTTTGCCACATTCTTTACATTTGTAGGGTTGCTCTTTAGTATGAATTCTCTTATATTGAACAAAGTTTATAATATAAACCAAGTATTGCAGACTCTTTTTATAAGCTGTAGGTTTTCAAAACTGTTTTTATAAATTTATTACATTTCCAGTGGTTTCCTCCAATATAAATTTTCTGATGTTGAACAATATTTAAGCGACTGCTTCAGAGTTTTCTCTAGTAAAAACTGTGTGTCAGATCTGTGATGCAAATAATGGTACCATAACCCTCTTTATATTTGTAATGTTTGTCTTCAGAATACTCTTCTTCACTTTAAAGGCCTATATTTTCTGAGAGTTTTGACACTAATTGCATTTATAATGGTTTTATTAAGTGCAGACTCTCTAATGTTGAGTAAGATATGAGCAGATATTAATGGTTTTCCCACTTTTGTGTGTACACCTTTTCTGAAATAAAAATTATTTCCCATGCAACAAGGTATGAGAATTAAAAGTTTTGCCACGTTCTTCATACTTGTAGTTGTTTACTCCAATATAAATGACCTTACCTACAATCAAGTGTGACAACCATTTAAAGGCTTTGTCACATTCTTTACATTTCTAGGATTTCTCACCAGTATAATTTATGTTTTATAAAGTTTGCGGTGTTGTTGAAATCCCTGTCACAGCTTCAGGTTTGTTGAGTTTCTCTCCAGTATGAATTCTGTTATGTGTAGTAAGGTTTGAATATTGGTTGAAAGCTTTGCCACATTCTTTACATTTGTAGGGTTGCTCTTTAGTATGAATTCTCTTATGTGTATTAAGGTGTGAGGAATAGTTAAATGCTTTGCCACACTGTTTGCATTTGTAGGGTTGGTCTCCAGTATGAATTTTCTTATGTTCAATAAGGTTTGATGATCAGTTAAAAGCTTTACCACATTTTTCACATTTGAAGGGTTTCTCTCCAGTATGAATAATCTTATGTGTAGAAAGGGTTGAGGATAGTTTAAAAGCTTTGCCACATTCTTCACATTTGTAGGGTTTCTCTCCAGTATGAATCTTCTTATGTTTAGTAAGGGTTGAGGACCATTTAAAGGCTTTGCCACATTCTTCACATTTGTAGGGTTTCTCTTCAGTGTGAATTATCTTATGTTTACTAAGAGTTGAGAACTGGTTAAAAGCTTTGCCACATTCTTCACATTTGTAGGGTTTTCCTCCAGTATGAATTTTTTTATGTGTAGTAAGGTTTGAAGATTGGGTAAAAGCTTTGCCACATTCTTCACATTTGTATAATTTCTCTCCAGTATGAATTTTCTTATGTGTAGTTAGGTTTGAGGATTGGGTAAAAGCTTTGCCACATTCTTCACACTTGTAGGGTTTCTCTCCAGTATGAATTCTCTTATGTTTGGTAAGAATTGAGAAATGGTTAAAAGCTTTGCCACATTCTTCACATTTGTAGGGTTTCTCCCCAGTATGAGTTATCTTATGTTCAGTAAGCTTTGAGGACCACTTAAAAGCTTTGCCACATTCTTCACATTTGTAGGGTTTCTTTTCAGTGTGAATTTTCTTATGTTTAGTAAGGTTTGAGGACCGGCTAAAAGCTTTGCCACATTCTTCACATTTGTAGGGTTTCTCTGCAGTATGAATTCTCTTATGTGTAGTAAGGTTTGAGAACTGATTAAAGGCCTTGCCACATTCTTCACATTTGTAGGGTTTCTCTCCAGTATGAATTCTGTTATGTTTAGTAAGGGTTGAGGGCCAGTTAAAGGCTTTGCCACATTCTTCACATTTGTAGAGTTTGTGTCCAGTATCAATCTTTTTATGTGTAGTAAGGCGTGAGGACCCATTCAAGGCTTTTCCACATTTATCACATGTGTAGGGTTTCTCTGCACTACAAATTCTCTTATGTTTTGTGATGATTGACGGCCACTTAAAGGCCTTTCCACATTTTTCACATTTGCAGAAATTCACTCTGGTATGAATTATTTTATGTTGAGTTAGATGTGAAAGCATGCAGAATGATTTGCCACATTCTTTACATTTGAAAAGTTTGTGTCCAGTATCAATCTTTTATGTGTAGTAAGGTTTGAATATTGGTTGAAAGCTTTGCCACATTCTTTACATTTGTAGGGTTTCTCTCCAGTATGAATTCTCTTATGTGTAGTAAGGTTTGAGAACTGGTTAAAGGCTTTGCCACATTCTTCACATTTGTAGGGTTTCTCTCAGTATGAATTTTCTTATGTTTAGTAAGGTTTGAGGACTGGCTAAAAGCTTTGCCACATTCTTCACATTTGTAGGGTTTCTCTCCAGTATGAATTATCTTATGTGTAGTAAGGTTTGAGGACTGGTTAAAAGCTTTTCGACATTCTTAATATTTGTAGGGTTTCTCTCCAGTATGAATTATCTTATGTTTAGTAAGGGTTGAGGATAGTTTAAAAGCTTTGCCACATTCTTCACATTTGTAGGGTTTCTCTCCAGTGTGAATTATCTTATGTGTAGCAAGGTTTGAGGACTGGCTGAAGGCTTTGCCACATTCTTCACATTTGTAGAGTTTCTCCAGTATGAATTCTCTTATGTTTAGTAAGGTTTGAGGACTGGGTAAAAGCTTTGCCACATTCTTCACATTTGTAGGGTTTCTCTCCAGTATGAATTTTCTTATGTGTAGTTAGGTTTGAGGACTGGGTAAAAGCTTTGCCACATTCTTCACATTTGTAGAGTTTCTCTCCAGTATGAATTATCTTATGTTTGGTAAGAATTGAGAAATGGTTAAAAGCTTTGCCACATTCTTCACATTTGTAAGGTTTCTTTTCAATGTAAATTTTCTTATGTTTAGCTAAGGTTTGAGGACTGGCTAAAAGCTTTGCCACATTCTTCACATTTGTAGAATTTCTCTGCAGTATGGATTCTCTTATGTGTAGTAAGGTTTGAGAACTGGTTAAAGGCTTTGCCACATTCTTCACATGTGTAGGGTTTCTCTCCAGTATGAATTCTCTTATGCTTAGTAAGAGTTGAGGGCCAGTTAAAGGCTTTGCCACATTCTTCACATTTGTAGAGTTTGTGTCCGGTATCAATTTTTTTATGTGTAGTAAGGTTTGAGGACTGGCTAAAAGCTTTGCCACATTCTTCACATTTGTAGAATTTCTCTGCAGTATGGATTCTCTTATGTGTAGTAAGGTTTGAGAACTGGTTAATGGCTTTGCCACATTCTTCACATGTGTAGGGTTTCTCTCCAGTATGAATTCTCTTATGCTTAGTAAGAGTTGAGGGCCAGTTAAAGGCTTTGCCACATTCTTCACATTTGTAGAGTTTGTGTCCGGTATCAATTTTTTTATGTGTAGTAAAGCATGAGGACCCGTTCAAGGCTTTTCCACATTTATCACTACAAATTCTCTTATGTTTTGTGATGATTGAAGGCCACTTAAAGGCTTTTCCACATTTGCAGAAATTCACTCTGGTATGAATTATTTTATGTTGAGTTAGATGTGAAAGCATGCAGAATGATTTGCCACATTCTTTACATTTGAAAAGTTTTTTTTCAGTATGGCTTATCTTATGTCTGTTTGAATTTGAAAATTTATGAAAGGCTTTCAGACATTTATCAAATAGAAATGTTTTTCTCTGGGCAGTTGGCAAACATTGGTTAAATCCATTACAACCTTCTCTGTGCACCTTACACTCATCCATACTTTTACAGTCGTTTTTTAAATGTAAATTTTTATGTTCACCATTTTTATATCTTCTCAGTGTCACTTTTCGGAAAGGATCTTTTAGATGTTGCTCTGGCCAAAAGTCGTGGGCAAAATGAGAACGCGTAACTGAAAAAAATAAAAATAACCAATTATTGCACTTGCTAGACTCAGTAATAAATATACTTAGTATATTTAACATATAAAATTATACAAGGTACATAAGCAAGATGGTACAGAAAAATACCACAGGCCCTTATTTGTTTATAGGCATATAAATGTAACAAAAGCATATTGATCAAAATGCATTGGCAAAAAATGTATCAATCAGTGAAGTACCCCAGGTGAGCCCAATACAAAGAGCTACATAAAAGGAAAGATAAATTGGTTACATTAACCCAAAACAGCTTTTTCTGCTTTCCAACATAATATACTGCCTTTACAAGTAAATTGCCAACTCCAATTATTTTGCATATAGGGAAATACCTGAGAGTGGATAATCTATAAAGAAAAAGGAACTGGCACGGTGGCTCACGCCTATAATCCCAGCACTTTGGGAGGCTGAGGCAGGTGGATCACGAGGTCAAGAGATCGAGACCATCCTGGTCAACAAGCTGAAACCCCATCTCTATTAAAAATACAAAAATTAGCTGGGCATGGTGGTGCGCACCTGTAGTCCCAGCTCTCAGGAGGCTGAGGCAGGAGTATTGCTTGAACCCAGGAGGCGGAGGTTGCGGTGAGCTGAGATCGTGCCATTGCACTCCAGTCTGGGTAACAACAGCGAAACTCTGTCTCAAAAAAAAAAAAGAAAAAAGTTTTATTTTGCTCACAATTTGGCAGATTGTACAAAAAGTGTGTGCTAGCATCTGCTTCTGGTGAGGGTCTCAGGAAGCTTACTGTTACGGTGGAAGGAAAAGAGTGGAAATATCACATGGTAATAGAGAAAGTGTGAGGTGAAGAAGCCAGGTTTTTTTTTTTTTTTTGAGACGGAGTTTTGCTCTTGTTACCCAGGCTGGAGTGCAATGGCGCGATCTCGGCTCACCGCAACCTCCGCCTCCTGGGTTCAGGCAATTCTCCTGCCTCAACCTCCTGAGTAGCTGGGATTACAGGCACGTGCCACCATGCCCAGCTAACTTTCTGTATTTTTAGCAGAGACGGGGTTTCACCATGTTGACCAGTATGGTCTCGATCTCTTGACCTCGTGATCCACCCACCTCGGCCTCCCAAAGTGTTGGGATTACAGGCGTGAGCTATCGCGCCTGGCCCAAAGTCAGGTTCTTTTAATGAACCAACAGTCTTTTGAGTGTAAACTTTTTTTTTCTTTTTCAGATGAAGTCTCGTTCTGTCATCCAGGCTGCGGTGCCAGTGGTGCGATCTCAGCTCACTGCAACCTCTGCCTCCCAGGTTCAAGCAATTCTCCTGCCTCAGCCTCCCAGGTAGCTGGGACTACAGGTGCATGCCACCACACCCAGTTAACTTTTTTTATTTTTAGTAGAGATAGGGTTTCACTATGTTAGCAAGGTTGGTCCAAACTCCTGATCTCAGGTGATCTGCCCACCTCGGCCTCCCAAAGTTCTGGGATTACAAACATGAGCCACCATGCCCAGCCGAGGGTAAACTTTTTTTATTACTAAGAGGATGGTGCCAAGCCATTCATGAAGAATTCACTCCCATGACAAAAGCACCTCTTTCCAGGTCCCACATTCAACACTGAAGATTACGTTGCAGCATGAAGTTTAGAAACATGGATATCCAAACCATATTACAAAGTATACTTAACAGACTCATACAAACCTTTCTAGTAAAAAGCAAGAGACTATACAATATTCTTATTTGCACTTTGTGTATTCTGTTAGGATGAATACCAAGTTTTATTAAATTTAAAATACCAGCTGGGTACAGTGGTTTATAGCTATAATCCCAAAATTTGGGAAACAAAGGTAGGAGGATCACTTGGGGCCAGAAGTTTGAGATCAGCCAGGGCAACACAGTGGAGCCCTGTCTCAACAAATAATTAAAAAAAAATTAGTCAGGAATGGTAGTGTATGTCTGTATACCCAGCTACTTGAGGGGCTGAGGCTGAAGGATAACTTGAGCCCAGGAAGTTGAGGCTACAGTGAGCAAAAATCATGCCACTGCACTTCAGTATGGGCAACAGAGTAAGATCCTGTCTTAAAACAACAACTACAACCAATAAATTTAAGAACGCCAAAATTATACACTGTGTTTTCTGACCAACAAGGCATAAAAATAGGAATCAAAAGCAAAACTAAGAAAACATGAAAAGAAAACACACTTTTCGGCCAGGTGTGGTGGCTCACGCCTTTAATCCCAGCACTTTGGGAGGCCAAGGCGGGTGGATCACGAGGTCAAGAGATCGAGACCATCCTGGTCAACATGGTGAAACCCCGTCTCTACTAAAAATACAAAAATTAGCTGGGCATGGTGGTGCATGCCTGTAGTCCCAGCTACTTGGGAGGCTGAGGCAGGAGAATTGCCTGAACCCAGGAGGTGGAGGTTGCGGTGAGCCGAGATTGTGCCATTGCACTCCAGTCTGGGTAATAACAGCAAGACTCCATCTCAAAAAAAGTCATACTTTTCAACAAATTCTTTTTTTTTTTTTTTTTAAGACACGGTTTCACTCTTGTTGCTCAGGCTGGAGTGCAATGGCACAGTCTTGGCTCACCGCAACCTCCGCCTCCCAGGTTCAAGCCATTCTCCTCTTGGCCTCCCAAGTAGCTGGGATTACAGGCATTCACCATCAAGCCCAGCTAATTTTTTGTATTTTTAGTAGAGATGGGGTTTCTCCATGCTGGTCAGGCTGGTCTTGAACTCCTGACCTCAGGTGATCTGCCCACCTCAGCCTCCCAAAGTGCTGAGATTACAGATGTGAGCCACTGCGCCCGGCCTCAACATATTCTTGCTCATGGATCAAATAATTTAATTTTTGGAAAGTTGTCAATACTAGCTACAGTGATGAACTAATTCAGTATTATCTCTACAAAAAACTCAATAGTACAATTTTTACAGAAATAGTCTTCACAATTTAAAATTTGATTAAAAACTACAGCCAAACAAGTATATAAACAATGAAGAGGTATTACACTTTCTAATTTCAAAGCATAAATAACAATGTGGTATTGACACAAAACAGATAAGCAGATGAATAAACAGAATAAAGAGCCCTACAATGAACCCTTCTGTTTATGATCAAATGATCTTCTACCAAGTTGCCAAGAGCAAACAATAGAATAACAAGTCTTCAAAAAATAATGTTGAAATGTGGATATCAAAGTAATAAAATAAAGTTGGATCATTTCCTTAAATTATATATACGATTAATTTAAATAGCCAAAAAGAACCAACTAACAAATCTTTTAAAAAGAAATATGAAAAAAAGACATGATATTGATCTTGGCACCATTTTCTTAGATACAACCTTAAAAGCATGAACAACAAAGAAAACATTCAATAGAATGACAATGCCTCCTAGAAAATAAAAGTATTTGCGAATCCTATGTGATATTTATTCATTGATATTCAGAATATATAAATAACTCTTAAAACTGAACAGTAGGGGCCCAAAGTGGCTCCGGCCGGATGTCGTGGCGCTTGCGAAGGCGAGGCCAAGAGTTCAAGGCCAACCAACCTCAGCAACCTTAAAAGCTCTCATTGATTGGCCAAAAAAAAAAAAAACTGAACAGTAGGCTGAGGCCGGTGGATCACGAGGTCAAGAGATGGAGACCATTCTGGTCAACCTGGTGAAACCCCATGTCTACTAAAAATACAAAAAATTAGCTGGGCATGTTGGCGCGTGCCTGTAATCCCAGCTACTCAAGAGGCTGAGGAAGGAGAATTGCCTGAACCCAGGAGGCGGAGGTTGCAGTGAGCCGAGATTGCGCCATTGCACTCCAGCCTGGGTAACAAGAGCGAAACTCCGTCTCAAAAACAAAAACTGAATAAACTTGAATAACTTAATTTGGAAATGGAAAAATAATTGAACTAAATTTTTATCAAAAATATACACACATAGGCCGGGCATGGTGGCTCACGCCTATAATCCCCGCCTTGGGAAGCCGAGGCGGGTGGATCACGAGGTCAAGAGATCGAGACCATCCTGGTCAACAAGGTGAAACCCCGTCTCTACAAAAAATACAAAAATTAGCTGGGCATCGTGGTGGTGCTGGCCCCAGCTACTCAGGAGGCTGAGGCAGGAGAATTGATTGAGCCTGGGACATGGAGGCTGCCATGAGCTGAGATTGAGTCACTGCACTCCAGTCTGGGTAACAGCATCGAAACTCCGTCTCAAAAAAAAAAAAAAAAAGCCACACAAAATCTGTGAATGATGCATAAACCAGTCAGGTGCAAGGGCTCACATCTTTAATCCCAGCACTCTGGGAGGGTGAGACTGGTAAATCACCTTAGGTCAGGAGTTTAAGACCAGCCTGGCGAACATGGGATAACCTCATCTCTACTAAAAACAAAAAAAAAATTAGTGAAGTGTGGTGGTGGGTGCCTGTAAATCTCAGCTACTCCAGAGGCTAAGGCAGGAGAATTGATTGAGCCTGGGACATGGAGGCTGCCATGAGCTGAGATTGAGTCACTGCACTCCAGTCTAGGTGACAGAGTAAGACTCTATATATACAAAAAAAATCTGTGTTGACTGGTGGTGGAAAACAAGTATGCAGCCATGTGGGTAACCCTCCATATAGGCACCGAGGAATGAGAGCTATGCAGAACCCTGGCACAGTTAGGGCTTGAGGAATATCTCACTTTATAGTGTTACTACTCAGCTATTTCCTTTTATATAATCCTTTACATAATCATGTTAGTTTATAGAAATAGGGCTTGAAGTATCCCTTTATATAATCCTCTATATATAACCATATAATAGTTGATAGTATGAATGCCTAAAGAATATTTCCCTACATATATATCTATAATTATATCTTAGTTCATATCGGAAGAATGCCTAGAGTGGACACAGTAGAGAGTATGAATTAAGGAATAAGCAGCTTATAATCAGAGGAATGCCTAAGAGCAGACACAGTGCACAGCATGATTTAAGGGAAAAACAGTTATGCCAGGACAAGAATCCATGGCCCAGGTGGCAGCGTTCAGTGTAGTAAAGACACCCGCTGTATGGCAGGCTTGGGGTGAGAGCCACTCCTCCTGATAAAGGAGTTGTAGGACCTTGCTCCAGTTCTTGTGGAAGGCTGCCCCCAGAATGGCAATCCACCTTGGTGACTGTGAACTTTATCAGCTCTTGCTACTGTGCTGCTTGAAAAGCATCGTCCCATAGAACCCATTGGAAGCTGCCAGAAGGTGGCACAGCTCTGACAGCTCTGTCACTGCTATTTGACTTAAAGCATCCTCCTATAAATCTTCTTAGAAGTAGTTTGCCCATAGATAGAAGTATTGCACACTGCACCCTCTTCACTGTGCACGGCCCACCTGCAAGCCTCGGTAACCTAATGGGGGTGGACCCCTTACTGCACATGACCCTTGCCTTCATGGGAATGGGCCCCTTGCTGTGCACTGTCCACCTCCTGGCCTAGGTGACCTAATGGGGGTGGATCCCATGTTTTATTGTTCATGACCCTATCACTATCCTTAAAGATGATTTCACTCACTGCCCTGCCCCCTAACCTATACACAATAAATACTCACGCTTCTGGACATTCGCGGCCTCGCCTGACTCCGCTTATAGGTGGCGTGGCCCCGAGCCCAGCTGCGTTTTCCTTGTACTTCTGTGTCCTGTCTCTTTATTTCTCAGATCCTGTGCCTCAGCACAGCATAAGGCTCACCCCACGACCCTGTGGGGCCATCAGCCCTATATCTGGCTCCCAACGTGCCCTACACAGCCATTATTTAAAATGTTATGTTTCTCAAAAATTAAAATGAAATTATCATCAAATACAGAAATCTCACTTATGAATCTATATTCATGACAGAAAATGCAGGACCTGTATGACATATTTGAACATCCATATTTATTGTATCAGTAGGCAGAAAAGCCAAAAGGCTGAAGAAACTTAGATGTTCCTTGATTGATAAATATATCAAAAAATAATTTTAAGATAAATTTTGAGAAATTATGTCACCTGAAATTAACAAGTATGGAAATTATGGATATCATATGACTCAACTTGTTTGACATATCTTAGGTAGTCACACTAAATAAAAAAAGAAAGTAAAAGGGTGTTTGTTAAGGGCTGACAAGAGTAAAATGAGTACTAGTTATTAATTGTGTAGTTTCACATGTGTAAAATTTCTAGATGCTTTTTGAATAACAATGTAAATGTGCTTATCATGCCTGAAATGTACAGCTTTTTTTAAATTTTTTTCCTTTTTTGAGTCAGGGGTTTCACTCTGTCACCCAAGGTGAAGTACAGTGGCACAATTATGGCCCACCATAGACTGTAACTCCAAAGCTCATATAATCCATCCCCCTTAATCTCCCAAAAAGCTTAGAACACAGGTGCACACCACTATGCTTGTCTATTTTTAAAAATTATTTGTAGAGGGAATCTCCGTATGTTGGGCAGACTAATCTCAAACTTTGGCCTCAAGCAATCCACCTGTCTTGGTCTCCCAAAATCCTGGAATTACAGATGTGAGCTACCACCATGCCTGAGACATACACTTCAATAGATTTAAGATGGTAAATTTTATGTTATATATTTTTATAACACTAAGATTAACAAAAAGAAAAACCTAAAAAAAAATACAGAATTATAAATCTTTTTAAAAATTGGCTTCAAATCACAAAAGTGTTTCTCTCACGCAGAGAAAATATATATTCATCAATAAACAAATGGTGGGCCAGACACGTCACGCCTATAATCCCAGCACTCTGGGAGGCCGAGGCAGGTGGATCATGAGGTCAAGAGATCAAGACCAGCCTGGTCAACAATGTGAAACCCTGTCTCTACTAAAAGTACAAAAATTAGCTGGGCATGGTGGTGCGTGCCTGGAGTCCCAGCTACTCAGGAGGCTGAGGCAGGAGAATTGCTTGAACCCAGGAAGTGGAAGTTGCGGTGAGCCAAGATTGTGCCATTGTACTCCAGTCTGGGTAACAACAGTGAGACTCTGTCTAAAAAAAAAAAATGGTGGAAATAGACTACTTCCATGACTACTCACTAGAGAAGATAAAACAACCATTAAGAATTAGGTAAAAGGCAAGCTCAGGAGGATCGCGGCCAGTACGGGAGCAGCAAGCCTGGTCTCTTCTGATTGAAGAAGGCAGCGCTGGGTTCCCGTGGGGGAATCACACACATACCTCAGAAAGCCAGGTCTAAGTTGTAGATTTTATCAACACAAATTTCCTGAGGTGGAAGATGTAGTAATGGTGAATGTAAGATCCATTGCTGAAATGGGTGCTTATGTCAGCTTGCTGGAATACAACAACATTGAAGGCATGGTTCTTCTTAGTGAATTATCCAGAAGGCATATCCGTTCTATAAACAAACTCATCCAAATTGGCAGGAATGAGTGTGTGGTTGTCATTAGGGTGGACAAAGAAAAAGGATATATAGATTTGTCAAAAAGAAGAGTTTCTCCAGAGGAAGCAATCAAATGTGAAGACAAATTCACAAATCTGAAACCGTTTACAGAATTCTTCGGCGTGTTGCTGAGGTGTTAGAATACACCAAGGATGAACAGCTGGAAAGCCTATTCCAGAGGACTGCCTGGGTCTTTGATGACAAGTACAAGAGACCTGGATATGGTGTCTACAATGCATTTAAGCATGCAGTCTCAGACCTGCCTATTTTGGATAGTTTAGATTTGAATGAAGATGAATGGGAAGTACTCATTAATAATATTAATAGGCGCTTGACCCCACAAGCTGTCAAAATTCCAGCGGATATTCAAGTGGCTTGTTATGGTTATGAAGGCATTGATGGTGTAAAAGAAGCCCTAAGAGCAGGT
Source organism: Saguinus midas (assembly GCA_021498475.1). Classification (NCBI taxonomy): domain Eukaryota; kingdom Metazoa; phylum Chordata; class Mammalia; order Primates; family Cebidae; genus Saguinus; species Saguinus midas. The sequence continues at coordinate 2,374,866 of CM038410.1, read as the reverse complement.
TTGAATTGATCTACAGAAACCATGCCCATTAAGATTAATGTAATAGCTCCTCCTCGGTATGTAATGACTACAACAACCCTGGAGAGAACAGAAGGCCTTTCTGTCCTCAGTCAAGCAATGGCTGTTATCAAAGAAAAGACTGAGGAAAAGAGGGGTGTGTTCAATGTTCAAATGGAGCCCAAAGTGATCACAGATACAGATGAGACTGAACTTGCGAGGCAGATGGAGAGGCTTGAAAAAGAAAATGCCGAAGTGGATGGAGATGACGATGCAGAAGAAATGGAAGCCAAAGCTGAAGATTAACTTTGTGGGAAACAGAGTCCAATATAAGGAACACAGAGCAGCCCTTCCTGGCTGAAATCCTAGACTTGAAAGTTTTCTAGTATTGAAAACTTCAAAGCTGAATATTTTTATTTCCAAGTATTTAAATGTTCTAACAGATCGAGACCATCCTGGTCAACATGATGAAACCCTGTCTCTACTAAAAATACAAAAATTAGCTGGGCATGGTGGTGCGTGCCTGTAATCCCAGCTACTCAGGAGGCTGAGGCAGGAGAATTGCTTGAACCCAGGAGGTGGAGGTTGCGGTGAGCCAAGATTGTGCCATTGTACTCCAGTCTGGGTAACAACAGTGAGACTCTGTCTAAAAAAAAAATGGTGAAATAGACTACTTCCATGACTACTCACTAGAAGATAAAACAATCATTAAGAATTAGGTAAAAGGCAAGCTCAGGAGGATTGGCGGCCGGTACAGGAGCAGCAAGCCTGGTCTCTTCTGATTGAAGAAGGTAGCGCTGGGTTCCCGTGGGGAATCACACACATACCTCAGAAAGCCGGGTCTCGTTGTAGATTTTATCAACACAAATTTCCTGAGGTGGAAGATGTAGTAATGGTGAATGTAAGATCCATTGCTGAAATGGGTGCTTATGTCAGCTTGCTGAATACAACAACATTGAAGGCATGGTTCTTCTTAGTGAATTATCCAGAAGGCATATCCGTTCTATAAACAAACTCATCCAAATTGGCAGGAATGAGTGTGTGGTTGTCATTAGGGTGGACAAAGAAAAGGATATATAGATTTGTCAAAAGAAGAGTTTCTCCAGAGGAAGCAATCAAATGTGAAGACAAATTCACAAATCTGAAACTGTTTACAGCATTCTTCGCATGTTGCTGAGGTGTTAGAATACACCAAGGATGAACAGCTGGAAAGCCTATTCCAGAGGACTGCCTGGGTCTTTGATGACAAGTACAAGAGACCTGGATATGGTGTCTACGATGCATTTAAGCATGCAGTCTCAGACCCGTCTATTTTGGATAGTTTAGATTTGAATGAAGATGAATGGAAGTACTCATTAATAATATTAATAGGCGCTGACCCCACAGGCTGTCAAAATTCCAGCGGATATTGAAGTGGCTTGTTATGGTTATGAAGGCATTGATGGTGTAAAAGAAGCCCTAAGAGCAGGTTTGAATTGATCTACAGAAACCATGCCCATTAAGATTAATGTAATAGCTCCTCCTCGGTATGTAATGACTACAACAACCCTGGAGAGAACAGGCCTCTCTGTCCTCAGTCGAGCAATGGCTGTTATCAAAGAAAAGACTGAGGAAAAGAGGGTGTGTTCAATGTTCAAATGGAGCCCAAAGTGATCACAGATACAGAATGAGACTGAACTTGAGGCAGATGGAGAGGCTTGAAAGAAAAAATGGTGAAATAGACTACTTCCATGACTACTCACTAGAAGATAAAACAATCATTAAAAATTAGGTAAAGGCACGCTGAGGAGGATTGGCGGCGGTACAGGAGCAGCAAGCCTGGTCTCTTCTGATTGAAGAAGGCAGCGCTGGGTTCCCGTGGGGAATCACACACATACCTCAGAAAGCCAGGTCTAAGTTGTAGATTTTATCAACACAAATTTCCTGAGGTGGAAGATGTAGTAATGGTGAATGTAAGATCCATTGCTGAAATGGGTGCTTATGTCAGCTTGCTGAATACAACAACATTGAAGGCATGGTTCTTCTTAGTGAATTATCCAGAAGGCATATCCGTTCTATAAACAAACTCATCCAAATTGGCAGGAATGAGTGTGTGGTTGTCATTAGGGTGGACAAAGAAAAGGATATATAGATTTGTCAAAAGAAGAGTTTCTCCAGAGGAAGCAATCAAATGTGAAGACAAATTCACAAATCTGAAACCGTTTACAGCATTCTTCGCATGTTGCTGAGGTGTTAGAATACACCAAGGATGAACAGCTGGAAAGCCTATTCAGAGGACTGCCTGGGTCTTTGATGACAAGTACAAGAGACCTGGATATGGTGTCTACGATGCATTTAAGCATGCAGTCTCAGACCCGCCTATTTTGGATAGTTTAGATTTGAATGAAGATGAACGGAAGTACTCATTAATAATATTAATAGGCGCTTGACCCCACAGGCTGTCAAAATTCCAGCGGATATTGAAGTGGCTTGTTATGGTTATGAAGGCATTGATGGTGTAAAAGAAGCCCTAAGAGCAGGTTTGAATTGATCTACAGAAACCATGCCCATTAAGATTAATGTAATAGCTCCTCCTCGGTATGTAATGACTACAACAACCCTGAGAGAACAGGCCTCTCTGTCCTCAGTCGAGCAATGGCTGTTATCAAAGAAAAGACTGAGGAAAAGAGGTGTGTTCAATGTTCAAATGGAGCCTAAAGTGATCACAGATACAGATGAGACTGAACTCATGAGGCAGATGGAGAGGCTTGAAAGAGAAAATGCAAGTGGATGGAGATGATGATGCAGAAGAAATGGAAGCCAAAGCTTAAGATTAACTTTGTGGGAAACAGAGTCCAATATAAGGAACACAGAGCAGCCCTTCCTGGCTGAAATCCTAGACTTGAAAGTTTTCTAGTATTAAAAACTTCAGGCTGGGCACGGTGGCTCATGCCTGTAATCCCAGCTACTCAGGAGGCTGAGACAGGAGAATTGCTTGAACCCAGGAGTTGGAGGTTGAAGTGAGCCCAGATCCTGCCACTGCACTCCAGCCTGGGTAAAAAGAGCAACATACTGTCTAAAAAAAAAAAAACTCTGGTATGCAAAATAGATGCACCATTAAAGAAGAATTTGTCTATATAACTATAATATTTGACTGTAACTGTGTACTTTTGAATCACTGGCATGAACTATACAGAAGTAAAGTTTTAGAGAAAATGCAATATAATCATAAATACAAGACTCTATTGAGAAACTTTCAATAAGCATTTAAAATAAACTACAGGTAACATTTACATTTTAAATATATGCTACACTTACAAAAATAAAACTGCCATAATCCAACTTTAGAAGCAAAAAATAGCCATACCTTGCTAAATTATATATTGTAATATATATACATATATATTGAAGAGTATGGTTAGAGCCTCTGATATATAAAACAAATATTTGGGAATAAATTATGTTATTTAGATACAGGATATAATACTTTTTTACCCATAGCAAACTTAATTTTTTTTTTTTTTAAGATGGGGTTTCACCATGTTGGCCAGGTTGGTCTTGAACTCTTGACCTCAAGTGATCCACCTGCCTCGGCCTCCCAAAGTGCTGGGATTACAGGCGTGAGCCACTGCGCCCAGCCCAGCAAACTTAAATTTATAAGTAACTATATTAGTAAATATGGAGTGGCTATTATCTAATTTACTTCAGACATAACATGCAAATTCTCATATAATTGTCCTAAATGTCTGATTCCAAAATTATAGACAAATTTGAAATAAAAAACAAACTGGGCCAGGCACAGTGGCTCACGCCTGTAATCCCAGCACTGTGAGAGGCTGAGGTGGGTAGATAATTTGAGGTCAGAAGTTTTACACCAACCTGACCAACATGGCAAAAAATCCCGTATCTACTTTAAATATAGAAAAACTAGCCAGGTTTGATGGTGGACAACTGTAACCTCAGCTACTTGGGAGGCCGAGGCAGAAGAATCAGTTGAATCTGAGAAGTGGAGGTTGCAGTGAGCTGAGATTGTGCCATTGCACTCCAGCCTGGGTAACAAGAGCGAAACTCCGTCTCAAAAAAAATACAGAATTATAAATCTTTTTAAAAATTAGCTTCAAATCACAAAAGTGTTTCTCTCACGCAGAGAAAATATATATTCATCAATAAACAAATGGTGGAAATAGACTACTTCCATGACTACTCACTAGAGAAGATAAAACAATCATTAAAAATTAGGTAAAAGGCACGCTGAGGAGGATTGGCGGCCGGTACAGGAGCAGCAAGCCTGGTCTCTTCTGATTGAAGAAGGTAGCGCTGGGTTCCCGTGGGGGAATCACACACATACCTCAGAAAGCCGGGTCTACGTTGTAGATTTTATCAACACAAATTTCCTGAGGTGGAAGATGTAGTGATGGTGAATGTAAGATCCATTGCTGAAATGGGTGCTTATGTCAGCTTGCTGGAATACAACAACATTGAAGGCATGGTTCTTCTTAGTGAATTATCCAGAAGGCGTATCCGTTCTATAAACAAACTCATTCGAATTGGCAGGAATGAGAGTGTGGTTGTCATTAGGGTGGACAAAGAAAAAGGATATATAGATTTGTCAAAAAGAAGAGTTTCTCCAGAGGAAGCAATCAAATGTGAAGACAAATTCACAAATCTGAAACCGTTTACAGCATTCTTCGGCATGTTGCTGAGGTGTTAGAATACACCAAGGATGAACAGCTGGAGAGCCTATTCCAGAGGACTGCCTGGGTCTTTGATGACAAGTACAAGAGACCTGGATATGGTGTCTACGATGCATTTAAGCATGCAGTCTCAGACCCGTCTATTTTGGATAGTTTAGATTTGAATGAAGATGAACGGGAAGTACTCATTAATAATATTAATAGGCGCTTGACCCCACAGGCTGTCAAAATTCCAGCGGATATTGAAGTGGCTTGTTATGGTTATGAAGGCATTGATGGTGTAAAAGAAGCCCTAAGAGCAGGTTTGAATTGATCTACAGAAACCATGCCCATTAAGATTAATGTAATAGCTCCTCCTCGGTATGTAATGACTACAACAACCCTGGAGAGAACAGGCCTCTCTGTCCTCAGTCGAGCAATGGCTGTTATCAAAGAAAAGACTGAGGAAAAGAGGGGTGTGTTCAATGTTCAAATGGAGCCTAAAGTGATCACAGATATAGAAGAGACTGAACTTGCGAGGCAGATGGAGAGGCTTGAAAGAGAAAATGCCGAAGTGGATGGAGATGATGATGCAGAAGAAATGGAAGCCAAAGCTTAAGATTAACTTTGTGGGAAACAGAGTCCAATATAAGGAACACAGAGCAGCCCTTCCTGGGTGAAATCGTAGACTTGAAAGTTTTCTAGTATTAAAAACTTCAGGCTGGGCACGGTGGCTCATGCCTGTAATCCCAGCACTTTGGGAGGCCGAGGCGGGTGGATTACGAGGTCAAGAGATCGAGACCATCCTGGTCAACATGATGAAACCCTGTCTCTACTAAAAATACAAAAAATTAGCTAAGCATGGTGGTGCGTGCCTATAATCCCAGCTACTTAGGAGGCTGAGGCGGGAGAATTGCTTAAACCCAGGAGGCGGAGGTTGCGGTGAGCGGAGATCGCGCCATTGCACTCCAGCCTGGGTAACAAGAGCGGAACTCTGTCTCAGAAAAGAAAATAAATAAATGAAATAAAGTAAAATAAAATAACAACTTCAAAGCTGAATATTTTTTATTTCCAAGTATTTAAATGTTCTAACAGATCAGAACATGAAATGCCCTCCTAAATGTCAGCTGTTTTCACACAGCAGCTCTAACACTTTGAGCATTTTTAAGGGAGTGGCCTCATTTCACTAGAGACAAATCTTTAAGAATAGTTTTAAAATTAGGCTTGTGATTTCCGTTTCTGATGTCTCCACATTGGCACCCCTTTCTAGTTCAATGCTTCATGAGATTTACCAGGAGCATCCAAAGCAAACAATCCCAATCTTTCTACATAAAATGTATTCAAGCAAACATCAAATAAATTTCTGGGATATTAAAAAAAATTAGGTAAAAAATAATATACACAAGATACGGCATAACCAAAATTGGGGTCATATTTACAGATAAACAAACACATATATAATATGATTGTGATAGACATATGTTGATTTATGTCTTAATTAAATCCCACATTGACTTAAAAGTGTACAGAACTGAAAATTGTCTAAGGCCAGGCGTGGTGGCTTACATCTGTAATCCCAGCACTTTGGGAGGCCAAGGTGGGTGGATCACTTGAGGTCAGGAGTTCGAGACTAGCCTGGCCAGCATGGTGAAATCCCGTATCTACTAAAATAAATAAATAAATAAATAAATAAATAAATAAAATTAGCTGGGTATGATGGCACACGCCTGTAGTCCCAACTACCTGGGAGGCTGAGGCAGGAGAATGGCTTGAACCCGGAAGGTGGAGGTTGCAGTGAGCCAAGATCATGTCATTGCACTCCAGCCTGGGCAACAGAGCAAGACTGTCTCAAAAAAAGAAAAGAAAATTGTCTGGAAATTATAATACATATGTAAAACCAAAAAACACAATAAACTGATGTTTAGAAATCTACACTAAAAACACACTAATATGAAACTGAAAACAATAATAAGAGAAATGTTTACTCATAATATCTAGTTTGCAAGGCCAGGCATGGTGGCTCATGCCTGTAATACAAGCACTTTGGGAGGCCAAGGCGGTGGATCACTTGAGGTCAGGAGTTCGAGACTAGCCTGGCCAGCATGGTGAAATCCCATCCACTAAAATAAATAAATAAAATTAGCTGGGCATGGTGGCGAGTGCCTGTAATCCCAGCACTTTGGGAGGCCGAGGAAGGCGAACTACCTGAGGTCAGGACTTGAGACCAGCTTGGCCAATATGATGAAACCCTGTCTCTACTAAAAATACAAAAATTAGCTGGGCATGGTGGCGGTGCCTGTAATCCCAGCACTTTGGGAGGCCGAGGAAGGCGAACTACCTGAGGTCAGGACTTCTTGGCCAATATGATGAAACCCTATCTCTACTAAAAATACAAAAATTAGCTGGGCATGGTGGCGGTGCCTGTAATCCCAGCACTTTGGGAGGCCGAGGCAGAAGAATCAGTTGAATCTGAGAAGTGGAGGTTGCAGTGAGCCAAGATCATGTCATTGCACTCCAGCCTGGGCAACAGAGCAAGACTATCTCAAGAAAAAGAAAAGAAAATTGTCTGGAAATTATAATACATATGTAAAACCAAAAACACAATAAACTGATGTTTAGAAATCTACACTAAAAACACACTAATATGAAACTGGAAAACTAATAAGAGAAATGTTTACTCATAATATCTAGTTTGCAAGACCAGATATGGTGGCTCATGCCTGTAACCCCAGCACTGTGAGAGGCTGAGGTGGGTAGATAATTTGAGCCTAGTTTTAGACCAATCTGACCAACATGGCAAAAAATCCGTATCTACTAAAATAAATAAATAAAATTAGCTGGGCGTGATGGCACATGCCTGTAGTCCCAACTACCTGGGAGGCTGAGGCAGGAGAATGGCTTGAACCCGGAAGGTGGAGGTTGCAGTGAGCCAAGATCATGTCATTGCACTCCAGCCTGGGCAACAGAGCAAGACTGTCTCAAAAAAGAAAAGAAAATTGTCTGGAAATTATAATACATATGTAAAACCAAAAACACAATAAACTGATGTAAGAAACCTACACTAAAAACACACTAATATGAAACTGAAAACAATAATAAGAGAAATGTTTACTCATAATATCTAGTTTGCAAGGCCAGGCATGGTGGCTCATGCCTGTAATACAAGCACTTTGGGAGGCCAAGGCGGTGGATCACGAGGTCAAAGATCGAGACCATCCTGGTCAACACGGTGAAACCCGTCTCTACTAAAATATGAAAATTAGCTGAGAGTGGTGGCATGCACCTATAATCCCAACTACTCAGGAGGCTGAGGCAGGAGAATGGCTTGAACCCGGAAGGTGGAGGTTGCAGTGAGCCAAGATCATGTCATTGCACTCCAGCCTGGCTGACAGAGCAAGACTCTGACTAAAGAAAAAAAGAAAATAGAAAAAGAAACCAAAACTAAAAATGTGTAAGAGTGACATGAGTAAGATGGAAAATAAAGGTGCCCAGATGCCCTACTGGCTTACCTCCATAGAGCAGGAAAATTTGTCAGTCATCCCAGACAAAATGCCTTTATGAGAGCCAGGTATCATGGCTCACACCTGTAATAACAACTACATAGTATACTGAGGTTGGAAAATTGCTTCAGGCTAGGATTTTAAGATCAGGCTGGGTTACATAGCAAGATCTCATCTCAGCCGGGACGGTGGCTCAAGCCTGTAATCCCAGCTACTCAGGAGGCTGAGACAAGAGAATTGCTTGAACCCAGGAGTTGGAGGTTGAAGTGAGCCCAGATAGTGCCATCACCATGTTGACCAGGATGGTCTTGATCTCTTGACCTCGTGATTCATATGCCTCGGCCTCCCAAAGTGCTGGAATTACAGGTGTGAGCCACCGTGCCTGGCTAAGATGGGGTTTCACCATGTTGGCCAGGTTGGTCTTGAACTCTTGACCTCAAGTGATCCACCTGCCTCGCCTCCCAAAGTGCTGGGATTACAGGTGTGAACCACTGTGCCCAACCCAGCAAACTTAAATTTATAAGTAACTATATTAGTAAATATTATCTAATTTACTTCAGACATAACATGCAAATTCTCATATAATTGTCCTAAATGTCTGATTCCAAAATTATAGACAAATTTGAAATAAAAACAAACTGGGCCAGGCACAGTGGCTCACGCCTGTAATCCCAGCACTGTGAGAGGCTGAGGTGGGTAGATAATTTGAGCCTAGTTTTAGACCAATCTGACCAACATGGCAAAAAATCCCACATCTACTTAAAATATAGAAAAACTAGCTAGGTTCGATGGTGGACAACTGTAACCTCAGCTACTTGGGAGGCCGAGGCGGGTGGATCACTTGAGGTCAGGAGTTCGAGACTAGCCTGGCCAGCATGGTGAAATCCCATCTTTTAAAAAACAAAAACAAAAAAACCCCAATAAATATAAAATACCCCAGTAAGGCCAAGCGCTGTGGCTCATGCCTGTAATCCTAGTACTTTGGGAGGCCGAGGCAGGTGGATCACGAGGTCAAGAGATCGAGACCATCCTGGTCAACATGGTGAAACCCCATCTTTTAAAAAACAAAAACAAAAAAACCCCAATAAATATAAAATACCCATTATTTTCAAACACCAGACAATTATTTTAAATGAAAAGGTTACAGGCCTAAAATACTACCCAGGAGGGTCTGGCGGTGGCTCAAGCCTTTAATCCCAGCACTTTGGGAGGCCGAGGTGGGTGGATCACCTGAGATCAGGAGTTCAAGACCAGCCTGGCCATCATGGTGAAACCCCATCTCTACTAATAATACAAAAATTAGCTGGGCATGGTGGCGCGTGCCTGTAATCCCAGCTACTCAGGAGGCTGAGGCAGGAGAATTGCTTGAACCCAGGAGTTGGAGGCTGAAGTGAGCCCAGATAGTGCCATCACCATGTTGACCAGGATGGTCTCGATCTCTTGACCTCGTGATCTACCGGCCTCGGCCTCCCAAAGTGCTGGGATTACAGGTGTGAGCCACCGTGCCTGGCTAAGATGGGGTTTCACCATGTTGACCAGGATGGTCTCGATCTCTTGACCTCGTGATCTACCGGCCTCGGCCTCCCAAAGTGCTGGGATTACAGGTGTGAACCACTGTGCCCAACCCAGCAAACTTAAATTTATAAGTAACTATATTAGTAAATATTATCTAATTTACTTCAGACATAACATGCAAATTCTCATATAATTGTCCTAAATGTCTGATTCCAAAATTATAGACAAATTTGAAATAAAAACAAACTGGGCCAGGCACAGCAGCTATATTGTAATATATATACATATATATTGAAGAGTATGGTTAGAGCCTCTGATATATAAAACAAATATTTGGGAATAAATTATGTTATTTAGATACAGGATATAATACTTTTTACCCATAGCAAACTTAATTTTTTTTTTAAGATGGGGTTTCACCATGTTGACCAGGATGGTCTCGATCTCTTGACCTCGTGATCTACCGGCCTCGGCCTCCCAAAGTGCTGGGATTACAGGCGTGAGCCACTGCGCCCAGCCCAGCAAACTTAAATTTATAAGTAACTATATTAGTAAATATGGAGTGGCTATTATCTAATTTACTTCAGACATAACATGCAAATTCTCATATAATTGTCCTAAATGTCTGATTCCAAAATTATAGACAAATTTGAAATAAAAACAAACTGGGCCAGGCACAGTGGCTCACGCCTGTAATCCCAGCACTTTGGGAGGCCGAGGTGGGTGGATCACCTGAGATCAGGAGTTCAAGACCAGCCTGGCCATCATGGTGAAACCCCATCTCTACTAATAATTACAAAAATTAGCAGGGCATGGTGGTGCGCGCCTGTAGTCCTGGCTACTCAGGAGGCTGAGGCAGGAGAATTGCTTGAACCCAGAAGGCAGAGGTTGTGGTGAGTTGAGATTGTGCCATTGCACTCCAGCCTGGGTCTTTGATGACAAGTACAAGAGACCTGGATATGGTGTCTACGATGCATTTAAGCATGCAGTCTCAGACCCGTCTATTTTGGATAGTTTAGATTTGAATGAAGATGAATGAAGTACTCATTAATAATATTAATAGGCGCTTGACCCCACAGGCTGTCAAAATTCCAGCGGATATTGAAGTGGCTTGTTATGGTTATGAAGGCATTGATGGTGTAAAAGAAGCCCTAAGAGCAGGTTTGAATTGATCTACAGAAACCATGCCCATTAAGATTAATGTAATAGCTCCTCCTCGGTATGTAATGACTACAACAACCCTGGAGAGAACAGAAGGCCTTTCTGTCCTCAGTCAAGCAATGGCTGTTATCAAAGAAAAGACTGAGGAAAAGAGGGGTGTGTTCAATGTTCAAATGGAGCCCAAAGTGATCACAGATACAGATGAGACTGAACTTGCGAGGCAGATGGAGAGGCTTGAAAAAGAAAATGCCGAAGTGGATGGAGATGACGATGCAGAAGAAATGGAAGCCAAAGCTGAAGATTAACTTTGTGGGAAACAGAGTCCAATATAAGGAACACAGAACAGCCCTTCCTGGCTGAAATCCTAGACTTGAAAGTTTTCTAGTATTGAAAACTTCAAAGCTGAATATTTTTTATTTCCAAGTATTTAAATGTTCTAACAGATCAGAAGATGAAATGCCCTCCTAAATGTCAGCTGTTTTCACACAGTAGCTCTAACACTTTGAGCATTTTTAAGGGAGTGGCCTCATTTCACTAGAGACAAATCTTTAAGAATAGTTCTAAAATTGGGCATGTGATTTCCGTTTCTGATGTCTCCACATTGGCACCCCTTTCTAGTTCAATGCCTCATGAGATTTACCAGGAGCATCCAAAGCAAACAATCCCAATCTTTCTATATAAAATGTATTCAAGCAAACATCAGATAAATTTCTAGGATAATAAAAAAAAATTACGTAAAAAATAATATACACAAGATACGGCATAACCAAAATTGGGGTCATATTTACAGATAAACAAACACATATATAATATGATTGTGATAGACAAATGTTGATTTATGTCTTAATTAAATCCCACATTGACTTAAAGTGTACAGAACTGAAAATTGTCTAAGGCCGGGCGTGGTGGCTCACATCTGTAATCCCAGCACTTTGGGAGGCCGAGGCGGGTGGATCACGAGGTCAAGAGATCGAGACCATCCTGGTCAACATGGTGAAACCCTGTCTCTACTAAAAATTACAAAAATTAGCAGGGCATGGTGGTGCGCGCCTGTAGTCCTGGCTACTCAGGAGGCTGAGGCAGGAGAATTGCTTGAACCCAGAAGGCAGAGGTTGTGGTGAGTTGAGATTGTGCCATTGCACTCCAGCCTGGGTAACAAGAGCGAAACTCTGTCTCAAAAAAAAAAAAAAAAAAAAAAAAAAAAAGAGTTGATTGTCATTAAAATTATCTGCCAAAAACTTGTGGCAGCTCATGGTATTATTTTGACCATATGTTCTCATGTCTTTTTGCAAAGTTAAATATTTTACTGTAATCAATTTCATATTTAGATATGTGTGAACTCTCAAATACTATGTAATTTATTTTTGTAATGATGATCCTAATTAGTACACACGGAAAATCCAGGAAAACAATAATTTTCTTTTCCTGTTGCCAGGCTGGAGTGGTGCAGTGGCACAATCTCGACTCACTGCAGCCTCCGCCTGGGTTCAAGCGATTCTTCCGCCTCAGTCTCCCGAGTAGCTGGGATTACAGGCGTGAGCCACAGCGCCCGCCAATTTTCTTCTTTTAACTGAAAATCACATTTGTGGGTTATGGTACCTATTATCAACACTGCTTATGATTCAATAATATGTGAATCTGTTTATAAATTTTATTTTTGAGACAGAGTCTTACTCTGTCACCCAGGCTGGAGTTTAGTAGCATGATCTCTGCTCACTGCAACCTCTACCTCTCAGTTCAAGCGATTCTCCTGCCTCAGCCTCCTGAGTAGCTGGGATTACAGGCGTGAGCCACAGCGCCCGCCAATTTTCTTCTTTTAACTGAAAATCACATTTGTGGGTTATGGTACCTATTATCAACACTGCTTATGATTCAATAATATGTGAATCTGTTTATAAATTTTATTTTTGAGACAGAGTCTTACTCTGTCACCCAGGCTGGAGTTTAGTAGCATGATCTCTGCTCACTGCAACCTCTACCTCTCAGTTCAAGCGATTCTCCTGCCTCAGCCTCCTGAGTAGCTGGGATTACAGATGCGCACCACCACATCTGGCTGATTTCTGTTTTTGCATTTTAGTAGAGATGGGGTTTCACCATGTTGGTCAGGCTGGTCTTGAACTCGTGACCTTGAGATCCACCCGCCTCGGCCTCCCAAAGTGCTGGGATTACAGATGCGCACCACCACATCTGGCTGATTTCTGTTTTTGCATTTTAGTAGAGATGGGGTTTCACCATGTTGACCAGGATGGTCTCGATCTCTTGACCTCGTGATCCGCTCACCTCGGCCTCCCAAAGTGCTGGGATTACAGATGCGCACCACCACATCTGGCTGATTTCTGTTTTTGCATTTTAGTAGAGATGGGGTTTCACCATGTTGACCAGGATGGTCTTGATCTCTTGACCTCGTGATCCGCTCACCTCGGCCTCCCAAAGTGCTGGGATTACAGATGCGCACCACCACATCTGGCTGATTTCTGTTTTTGCATTTTAGTAGAGATGGGGTTTCACCATGTTGACCAGGATGGTCTCGATCTCTTGACCTCGTGATCCGCTCACCTCGGCCTCCCAAAGTGCTGGGATTACAGATGCGCACCACCACATCTGGCTGATTTCTGTTTTTGCATTTTAGTAGAGATGGGGTTTCACCATGTTGACCAGGATGGTCTTGATCTCTTGACCTCGTGATCCGCTCACCTCGGCCTCCCAAAGTGCTGGGATTACAGATGCGCACCACCACATCTGGCTGATTTCTGTTTTTGCATTTTAGTAGAGATGGGGTTTCACCATGTTGACCAGGATGGTCTCGATCTCTTGACCTCGTGATCCGCTCACCTCGGCCTCCCAAAGTGCTGGGATTACAGATGCGCACCACCACATCTGGCTGAGGCAGGAGAATTGCTTGAACCCAGGAGGTGGAGGTTGCAGTGAGCTGAGATTGTGCCATTGCACTCCAGCCTGGGTAACAAGAGCGAAACTCTGTCTCAAAAAAAAAAAAAAAAAAAAAAAAAAAAAAAAAAAGATCCCATCTCAAAAATAACTGCCTTTGAAAGAGCTTTGAGATCCAGGGAGGTAGTTGTAAAACTCTCATAAAGCCCAAGATTAAGGAGTTTCTTTTTTTTTTTTTAGAATGCAGGCTCTCATTCAGGTGGCAAACTACAGGACCCCTGTTCTTAACTACAGATCAGAAAATGGACCACCCAGCTAGGTCCCATAGAAAATTCTGAACTTACTCTGTAACCATCCCAAACTGCTTCCAGCCACGGTATGTGAGAGATCCTGTTTTTCAAAAGGCCTGGAGGAAGACACCGGTTTATAGCCACGCAGGCCTTTACTATGGACCCTGATGCAGTTCAATGACTGTTCCAGCTCCCTGAGCCATGGTTTACCGCCAGTTCTGTCTCCTAGAAACCCACAAAGTTACCTGGGGAAATCTTCTCTAGGACTCAGTGAAAGCCATACTCATCCACATCCTGAAATAAAGTCCACCATATGCAGACCTAACTACAAAAACCTGTCCTAGTGCCTTCCCTATAGAGCAAAGTCCTGAAGGATATTCACTCTGTCCAAAAATAAAATGGAAATTACAACTACCCAAGTCCCTTGTAACAAGCCAACTAAAAAGGTGGCCCATAGTGGAGACCCAGCAGCCTTGTGATCAAGCTATGACCCCTCCTCCACTACAGGCCAGGAGCAGTGGCTCATGCCTGTAATCCCAGCTACTCAGGAGGCTGAGGCAGGAGAATTGCTTGAACCCAGGAGGTGGAGGTTGCAGTGAGCTGAGATTGTGCCATTGCACTCCAGCCTGGCTGACAGAGCAAGACTCTGACTAAAGAAAAAAAAAAAAAGAAAAAAAATAGAAAAAGAAACCATAAACTAAAAATGTGTAAGAGTGACATGAGTAAGATGGAAAAATAAAGGTGCCCAGATGCCCTACTGGCTTACCCCATAGAGCAGGAAAATTTGTCAGCCATCCCAGACAAAAATGCCTTTATGAGAGCCAGGTATCATGGCTCACACCTGTAATAACAACTACATAGTATACTGAGGTTGGAAAATTGCTTCAGGCTAGGATTTTAAGATCAGGCTGGGTTACATAGCAAGATCTCATCTCAGCCGGGACGGTGGCTCAAGCCTGTAATCCCAGCACTGTGAGAGGCTGATATATAAAACAAATATTTGGGAATAAATTATGTTATTTAGATACAGGATATAATACTTTTACCCATAGCAAACTTAATTTTTTTTTTAAGATGGGGTTTCACCATGTTGGCCAGGTTGGTCTTGAACTCTTGACCTCAAGTGATCCACCTGCCTCGGTCTCCCAAAGTGCTGGGATTACAGGCGTGAGCCACTGCGCCCAGCCCAGCAAACTTAAATTTATAAGTAACTATATTAGTAAATATGGAGTGGCTATTATCTAATTTACTTCAGACATAACATGCAAATTCTCATATAATTGTCCTAAATGTCTGATTCCAAAATTATAGACAAATTTGAAATAAAACAAACTGGGCCAGGCACAGTGGCTCACGCCTGTAATCCCAGCACTTTGGGAGGCCGAGGCGGGTGGATCACGAGGTCAAGAGATCGAGACCATCCTGGTCAACATGGTGAAACCCCATCTCTACTAAAAATACAGAAAATTAGCTGGGCATGGTGGTGCATGCCTGCAATCCTAGCTACTCAGGAGGCCGAGGCAGAAGAATCAGTTGAATCTGAGAAGTGGAGGTTGCAGTGAGCTGAGATTGTGCCATTGCACTCCAGCCTGGCTGACAGAGCAAGACTCTGACTAAAGAAAAAAAAAGAAAATAGAAAAAAGAAACCAAAAACTAAAAATGTGTAAGAGTGACATCAGTAAGGTGGAAAAATAAAAGGTGCCCAGATGCCCTACTGGCTTACCTCCATAGAGCAGGAAAATTTGTCAGTCATCCCAGACAAAAACGCCTTTATGAGAGCCAGGCATCATGGCTCACACCTGTAATAACAACTACATAGTATACTGAGGTTGGAAAATTGCTTCAGGCTAGGATTTTAAGATCAGGCTGGGTTATGTAGCAAGATCCCATCTCAAAAGTAACTGCCTTTGAAAGAGCTTTGAGATCCAGGGAGGTAGTTGTAAAACTCTCATAAAGCCCAAGATTAAGGAGTTTCTTTTTTTTTTTTTAGAATGCAGGCTCTCATTCAGGTGGCAAACTACAGGACCCCTGTTCTTAACTACAGATCAGAAAATGGACCACCCAGCTAGGTCCCATAGAAAATTCTGAACTTACTCTGTAACCATCCCAAACTGCTTCCAGCCACGGTATGTGAGAGATCCTGTTTTTCAAAAGGCCTGGAGGAAGACACCGGCAGGCCTTTACAATGACCCTGATGCAGTTCAGTGACTGTTCCAGCTTCCTGAGCCATGGTTTACCACCAGTTCTGCCTCCTAGAAACCCACACAGTTACCTGGGAAAATCTTCTCTAGGACTCAGTGAAAGCCATACTCATCCACATCCTGATATAAAGCCCACCATATGCAGACCTAATTACAAAAACCTGCCCTAGTGCCTGTCCTATAGAGCAAAGTCCTGAAGGATATTCACTCTGTCCAAAAATAAAATGGAAATTACAACTACCCAAGTCCCTAGTAATAAGCCAACTAAAAGGTGGCCCATAGTGGAGACCCAGCAGCCTTGTGATCAAGCTATGACCCTCTTCCGCTACAGGCCAGGAGCAGTGGCTCATGCCTGTAATCCCAGCACTTTGGGAGGCCGAGGCAGGCGGATCATGAGGTCAGGAGCTCAAGACCAGCCTGACCAACATGGTGAAACCCTGTCTCTACTAAAAATACAAAAATTAGCTGGGCATGGTGGCGCGTGCCTGTAATCCCAGCACTTTGGGAGGCCGAGGCAGGCGGATCATGAGGTCAGGAGCTCAAGACCAGCCTGACCAACATGGTGAAACCCTGTCTCTACTAAAAATACAAAAATTAGCTGGGCATGGTGGTGCAGGCCTATAATCTCAGCTACTGGGAGGCTGAGGCGGGTGGATCACGAGGTCAAGAGATCGAGACCATCCTGGTCAACATGGTGAAACCCTGTCTCTACTAAAAATACAAAAATTAGCTGGGCATGGTGGCGCGTGCCTGTAATTCCAGCTACTCAGGAGGCTGAGGCAGGAGAATTGCCTGAACCCAGGAGGCGGAGGTTGCGGTGAGCCGAGATCGCGCCATTGCACTCCAGCCTGGGTAACAAGAGTGAAACTCCGTCTCAAAAAAAAAAAAAAAGCCATGTTATCCAAAGTGAGCTATAAATTTTATAAACTTTCAAGTTCCTGTAGCATTTTTTTCACAGTAATGAAAATATAAATCTAAAATATACATGAAATTAGAATAAACTTTGAACAAAGCAATCTCAAGGAAAAAGAACAAAGCAGAGAAACATGGAAATCCATAATTTCAAATTATTTAAAGACTATAGTAATAAAAACAGAATGAACTGTGCAGAAAATACACACAAAATCCAATGGAACAGAAAGTACTACTCACACATTTCAGATGTGATGCAAAGAAAGAACTTAAAAGGCCGGGCGCGGTGGCTCACACCTGTAATCCCAGCACTTTGGGAGGCGAGGTGGACAGATCACTTTAGGCTAGGAGTTTGAGACCAACATGTCAAAACCCTGTCTCTACTAAAAATACAAAAATTAGCTGGGCATGGTGGCGCGTGCCTGTAATCCCAGCACTTTGGGAGGCTGAGGTGGACAGATCACTTTAGGCTAGGAGTTTGAGACCAACATGTCAAAACCCTGTCTCTACTAAAAATACAAAAATTAGCTGGGCATGGTGGCGCGTGCCTGTAATCCCAGCTACTCAGGAGGCTGAGGCAGGAGAATGGCTTGAACCCGGAAGGTGGAGGTTGCAGTGAGCCAAGATCATGTCATTGCACTCCAGCCTGGGCAACAGAGCAAGACTGTCTCAAAAAAAGAAAAAGAAAATTGTCTGGAAATTATAATACATATGTAAAACCAAAAAACACAATAAACTGATGTAAGAAACCTACACTAAAAAAACACACTAATATGAAACTGAAAACAATAATAAGAGAAATGTTTACTCATAATATCTAGTTTGCAAGACCAGATATGGTGGCTCATGCCTGTAATACAAGTATTTCGGGAGGCCGAGGAAGGCGAACTACCTGAGGTCAGGACTTCGAGACCAGCTTGGCCAATATGATGAAACCCTATCTCTACTAAAAATATGAAAATTAGCTGAGAGTGGCAGCACGCACCTATAATCCCAACTACTCAGGAGGCTGAGACAGGAGAATTGCTTGAACCCAGGAGTTGGAGGCTGAAGTGAGCCCAGATAGTGCCATCACCATGTTGACCAGGATGGTCTTGATCTCTTGACCTCGTGATTCATATGCCTCGGCCTCCCAAAGTGCTGGAATTACAGGTGTGAGCCACCGTGCCTGGCTAAGATGGGGTTTCACCATGTTGGCCAGGTTGGTCTTGAACTCTTGACCTCAAGTGATCCACCTGCCTCGGTCTCCCAAAGTGCTGGGATTACAGGTGTGAACCACTGTGCCCAACCCAGCAAACTTAAATTTATAAGTAACTATATTAGTAAATATTATCTAATTTACTTCAGACATAACATGCAAATTCTCGTATAATTGTCCTAAATGTCTGATTCCAAAATTATAGACAAATTTGAAATAAAAAACAAACTGGGCCAGGCACAGCAGCTCATGCCTGTAACCCCAGCACTGTGAGAGGCTGAGGTGGGTAGATAATTTGAGCCTAGTTTTAGACCAATCTGACCAACATGGCAAAAAAATCCCACATCTACTTAAAATATAGAAAAACTAGCTAGGTTCGATGGTGGACAACTGTAACCTGAGCTACTTGGGAGGCTGAGGCAGAAGAATCGGTTGAACCTGAGAAGTGGAGGTTGCAGTGAGCTGAGATTGTGCCATTGCACTCCAGCCTGGCTGACAGAGCAAGACTTTGTCTTAAAAAAAAAAAAAAAGATCCCATCTCAAAAATAACTGCCTTTGAAAGAGCTTTGAGATCCAGGGAGGTGGTGGCTCACACCTGTAATAACAACTACATAGTATACTGAGGTTGGAAAATTGCTTCAGGCTAGGATTTTAAGATCAGGCTGGGTTACATAGCAAGATCTCATCTCAGCCGGGGACGGTGGCTCAAGCCTGTAATCCCAGCACTTTGGGAGGCCGAGGCGGGTGGATCACGAGGTCAAAAGATCGAGACCATCCTGGTCAACACGGTGAAACCCCGTCTCTACTAAAAATACAAAAATTAGCTGGGCATGGTGGCGGTGCCTGTAATCCCAGCTACTCAGGAGGCTGAGGCAGGAGAATTGCCTGAACCCAGGAGGCGGAGGTTGCGGTGAGCCGAGATCGCGCCATTGCACTCCAGCCTGGGTAACAAGAGCGAAACTCTGTCTCAAAAAAAAAAAAAAAAAAAAAAGATCCCATCTCAAAAATAACTGCCTTTGAAAGAGCTTTGAGATCCAGGGAGGTTGTTGTAAAAAACTCTCATAAAGCCCAAGATTAAGGAGTTTCTTTTTTTTTTTTTTTTTTAGAATGCAGGCTCTCTTCAGGTGGCAAACTACGAGACCCCTGTTCTTAACTACAGACCAGAAAATGGACCACCCAACTAGGTCCCACAGAAAATTCTGAACTTACTCTGTAACCATCCCAAACTGCTTCCAGCCACCGTATGTGAGAGATCCTGTTTTTCAAAAGGCCTGGAGGAAGATACCGGCAGGCCTTTACAATGACCCTGATGCAGTTCAGTGACTGTTCCAGCTTCCTGAGCCATGGTTTACCACCAGTTCTGCCTCCTAGAAACCCACACAGTTACCTGGGAAAATCTTCTCTAGGACTCAGTGAAAGCCATACTCATCCACATCCTGATATAAAGCCCACCATATGCAGACCTAATTACAAAAACCTGCCCTAGTGCCTGTCCTATAGAGCAAAGTCCTGAAGGATATTCACTCTGTCCAAAAATAAAATGGAAATTACAACTACCCAAGTCCCTAGTAATAAGCCAACTAAAAAGGTGGCCCATAGTGGAGACCCAGCAGCCTTGTGATCAAGCTATGACCCCTCTTCCGCTACAGGCCAGGAGCAGTGGCTCATGCCTGTAATCCCAGCACTTTGGGAGGCGAGGTGGACAGATCACTTTAGGCTAGGAGTTTGAGACCAACATGTCAAAACCCTGTCTCTACTAAAAATTCAAAAATTAGCCAGGCATGGTAGTACATGCCTGTAATCCCAGCTACTCGGGAGGCTGAAGGAGGAGAATCACTTGAACCCGGGAGGTAGAAGTTGCAGTGAGATGAGATTGTGCCAGTGCCCTCCAGCCTGGGTGACATAGCAAGACTTTGTCTTAAAAAAAAAAAAAAAAAAAGCCATGTTATCCAAAGTGAGCTATAAATTTTATAAACTTTCAAGTTCCTGTAGCATTTTTTTCACAGTAATGAAAAATATAAATCTAAAATATACATGAAATTAGAATAAACTTTGAACAAAGCAATCTCAAGGAAAAAGAACAAAGCAGAGAAACATGGAAATCCATAATTTCAAATTATTTAAAGACTATAGTAATAAAAACAGAATGAACTGTGCAGAAAATACACACAAAAATCCAATGGAACAGAAAGTACTACTCACACATTTCAGATGTGATGCAAAGAAAGAACTTAAAAGGCCGGGCGCGGTGGCTCACACCTGTAATCCCAGCACTTTGGGAGGCTGAGGCGGGTGGATCACGAGGTCAAGAGATCAAGACCATCCTGGTCAACATAGTGAAACCCCATCTCTACTAAAAATACAAAAAATTAGCTGGGCACAGTGGCATGTGCCTGTAATCCCAGCTACTCAGGAGGCTGAGGCAGGAGAATTGCCTGAACCCAGGAGGCGGAGTGCTTGCAGTGAGCCGAGATCGCGCCATTGCACTCCAGCCTGGGTAACGAGAGCGAAACTCCATCTCATAGAAAAAAGAACTTAAAAAATAATTTAATACAGAGTTTCTCAAAAGTATGCAGATATTTGTGTGTCCCCAAAAAGAATGAAAAAGCAGTCTAATTGTGCAGTCTCTTAAATGTTATGAAGAGGACTTTGGCTCTCACAGTAAACTTGAAGGAAAGGAAATTAGAATCCTGAGACAATTTAAAAGCATCGGACAAAAGATAACCCTATGTGAAAGCAAAATGAAAAAACTCAGGCTTCCCAGAAACTGTTTCCTTTGGAACACAGCTTCTCAAGTCATATTTTAAGGACTGGCTTTCTTAACCTTTGCACTTCTCATCTGTGTTGTCTGTTGTGTTGACGTTCACTCTCACCTACCTGAGGATTTGGCAACCATCTCATGTCTCTTCATATTCCAAGGTTCTTTTTCTTGCTCCAGACAGGTGATCAGGTCTGGTTTAGAGACAGCAATACCTGTTTTAATAAAAAATAAATTACATGCATGTTGTTCAAATTCTCCTATTATTAATCTAGTAATGTGTCCAGTATGAAGGGTGTGAAAGAATATCCTAGTAATTAATCCCAAAATACTAATTTTTATTTCTGGAGATGGAGTCTCAATCTGTCACCAAGGCTGGAGTCCAGCAGTGTGATCTCGGCTCACTGCAATCTCTGCCTCCTGGGTCCAAGCAATTCCAATGCCTCAGCCTCCCAAGTAGCTGGGATTACAGGCGTATGCCACTATGCCTGGTTAATTTCTGCATTTTTAGTAGAGACAGGGTTTTAGTAGAGGCAGGGGTTACAAGCACCTGCTACCACACAAGGCTACTTTTTTTTTTTTTTGTATTTTTATTAGAGACAGGTTTTCACCATGTTGGCCAGGCTGCTCTTGAACTCCTAACCTCAGGGTGATGTGCTTGCCTTGGCCTTCCAAATGCTGGGATTATAGGCATGAGCCACAATACCTGGCCCCAAAATACTAATTTTTCTTTCTTGCTTTCATTCATTCATTCTTTTTTTTTTTTCTTGAGACGGAGTCTTGCTCTGTTGCCCAGGCTAGAGTGAAATGGTGTGATCTCGGATCACTGCAACCTCTGTCTCCTGAGTTGAAGCTATTCTTCTGCCTCAGCCTCCCAAGTAGCTGGGATTACAGGTGCCTGACACCACACCCAGCTAATTTTTGTGTTTTTAGTAGAGACAGCACTTCACTATCTTGGCCAGGCTGGTCTCAAACTCCTGACTTCATGATCCACCTGCCTCGGCCTCCCAAAGTGCTGGGATTACAGGTGTGTTCCAACATGCCCAGCCTAATTTTTAACAAAAATTTATTTTATTTTTAGATGGAGTCTTGCTCTGTTGCCTAGAGTGGAGTGCAATGGTGCAGTCACAGCTCACTGCAACCTCCGCCTCCCAGGTTAAAGCCATTCTCCTGCCTCAGCCTCCTGAGTAGCTGGAATTACAGGTGTGCACCATCACGCCTGGCTAATTTTTATATTTTTAGTAGAGACAGGGTTTCACCATCCTGGCCAGGCTGGTCTCAAACTCCTGGCCTTGTGATCCACCCGGCTTGGCCTCCCGAAATGCTGGGATTACAGGTGCCTGACACCACACCCAGCTAATTTTTGTGTTTTTAGTAGAGACAGGGTTTCACCATCCTGGCCAGGCTGGTCTCAAACTCCTGACTTCATGATCCACCTGCCTCGGCCTCCCAAAGTGCTGGGATTACAGGCGTATGCCACTATGCCTGGTTAATTTCTGCATTTTTAGTAGAGACAGGGTTTCACCATCCTGGCCAGGCTGGTCTTGAACTCCTGATGTCAGGTGATCTGCCTTCCTCGGCCTCCCAAAGTGCTGGGATTACAGGCGTATGCCACTATGCCTGGTTAATTTCTGCATTTTTAGTAGAGACAGCACTTCACTATCTTGGCCAGGCTGGTCTCAAACTCCTGGCCTTGTGATCCACCGGCTTGGCCTCCCGAAATGCTGGGATTACAGGTGTGTTCCAACATGCCCAGCCTAATTTTTAACAAAAATTCTTTTCTTGAGACGGAGTCTTGCTCTGTTGCCCAGGCTAGAGTGAAATGGTGTGATCTCGGATCACTGCAACCTCTGCCTCCCAGATTCAAGCCATTATCCTGCCTCAGCCTCCCAAGTAGCTGGGATTACAGGCATGCACAACCACACCTGGCTAATTTTGTATTTTTAGTAGAGACAGGGTTTCACCATCCTGGCCAGGCTGGTCTCAAACTCCTGGCCTTGTGATCCACCCGGCTTGGCCTCCCGAAATGCTGGGATTACAGGCATGCACCATCACGCCTGGCTAATTTTGTATTTTTAGTAGAGACAGCACTTCACTATCTTGGCCAGGCTGGTCTTGAACTCCTGATGTCAGGTGATCTGCCTGCCTCGGCCTCCCAAAGTGCTGGGATTACAGGCATGTTCCACCACGCCTGGCCTAATTTTTAACAAAAATTCTTTTCTTTGAGACGGAGTCTTGCTTTGTTACCCAGGATGGAGTGCAGTGGTGCGATCCAGGCTCACTGCAACCTCTGTCTCCTGAGTTGAAGCTATTCTTCTGCCTCAGCCTCCCAAATAGCTGGGATTACAGGCATGTTCCACCACGCCTGGCCTAATTTTTAACAAAATTTATTTTATTTTATTTTTAGATGGAGTCTTGCTCTGTTGCCCAGGCTGGAGTGCAATGGCACGATCTTGGCTCACCGCAACCTCCACCTCCTGGATTCAATCAATTCTCCTGCCTCAGCTTCTTGAGTAGCTGGGATTACAGGCATGCACCATCACGCCTGGCTAATTTTGTATTTTTAGTAGAGACGGGGTTTCTCCATGTTGGGCAGGCTGGTCTCCAACTCCCAACCTCAGGTGATCCACTTGCCTCGGCCTCCCAAAGTGTTGGGATTATAGGCATGAGCCACCATACCTGGCCCCAAAATACTAATTTTTCTTTCTTGCTTTCATTCATTCATTCTTTTTTTTTTTTTTGAGACAGAGTCTTGCTCTGTTGCCCAGGCTAGAGTGCAATGGTGTGATCTTGGATCACTGCAACATCTGTCTCCCGAGTTGAAGCGATTCTTCTGCCTGAGCCTCCCAAATAGCTGGGATTACAGGTGCCTGCCACCACGCCCAGCTAATTTTTGTATTTTTAGTAGAGACAGCGCTTCACTATCTTGGCCAGGCTGGTCTCAAACTCCTGACTTCATGATCCACCCACCTCGGCCTCCCAAAGTGCTCGGATTACAGGTGTGTTCCAACATGCCCAGCCTAATTTTTAACAAAAATTTATTTTATTTTATTTTTAGAAGGAGTCTTGCTCTGTTGCCCAGGATGGAATGCAGTGGTGCAGTCACAGCTCACTGCAACCTCCGCCTCCCAGGTTCAAGCCATTCTCCTGCCTCAGCCTCCTGAGTAGATGGAATTACAGGTGTGCACCATCACGCCTGACTAATTTTTATATTTTTAGTAGAGACAGGGTTTCACCATCCTGGCCAGGCTGGTTTCAAACTCCTGGCCTTGTGATCCACCTGCCTTGGCCTCCCAAAATGCTGGGATTACAGGCATGTTCCACCACGCCTGGCCTAATTTTTAACAAAAATTTCTTTTCTTTGAGACGGAGTCTTGCTTTGTTACCCAGGATGGAGTGCAGTAGTGCAATCTAGAGTCACTGCAACCTCCGCCTCCCAGATTCAAGCCATTATCCTGCCTCAGCCTCCTGAGTAGCTGGGCTTACAGGCATGAACCATCACGCCTGGCTAATTTTTCTATTTTTAGTAGAGATGGGGTTTTGCTATGTTGGTCAGGCTGGTCTTGAACTCCTGACATCAGGTGATCTGCCTGCCTCGGCCTCCCAGAGTGCTGGGATTATAGGAGTGAGCCACCATGCCTGGCCTTTAACAAACATTTCCAAATATTTAGAAAATATCTTATTTTGTAACTTCTTAATTTCACTACCTGATAATACTGAATCAAAAATTAGGTTGGCCATTAGATTTTAAGTTGTGGGAAACAATATTTTATGGCACTTTATTTCTGGAATTACCACTAATCCAAAGTGAAAGACACAGATTAGCTCAGAAATGTGAAAAGTTCAGGTCAAAATGAAACATCTTGAAAAAATTCTTTAGTCCACCAAAAAAATCTCCAAGATTTTTCTGAAAACAGGAAACCTAAAACTCATCAATGCAATGCACAAATTACCAAAAAACATCCTACAAAAAGAAAAATGAAATCTTTAGGGTATATTAGGAATTGTATACTGAAGTTATGCTCACTCAGGAAGACCAGGTTTCTGTAGTTCTCTAACATCACATTCCTATAAAAATTCTGCTGTGCAGTGTCCAGGCATTGCCACTCCTCCAGACAGAATTCTATGGCCACATCCATAAATGTCAATGGTCCCTAAAAAAATACACATACACATACACACATTTATCAAGTGGCCATGGGAGAACTTACAATTTGACTCAAGGTAAAATGAGAGAATAAAGAGAAGACGTTCTGACTTACAGACAAATTATCCAATAAAATAATTCTTTACGTGAAAATATTCTCTATTTTTTTTTTTTTAAGATAGAGTTTCGCTCTTGTTGCACAAGCTGGAGTGCAATGGCACGATCTTGGCTCACCGCAACCTCCACCTCCTGGATTCAATCAATTCTCCTACCTCAGCTTCTTGAGTAGCTGGGATTACAGGCATGCACAACCACACCTGGCTAATTTTGTATTTTTTAGTAGAGACGGGGTTTCTCCATGTTGGGCAGGCTAGTCTCCAACTCCCAACCTCAGGTGATCCACTTGCCTCGGCCTCCCAAAGTGTTGGGATTATAGGCATGAGGCACTGTGCCCGGTCCTTAATGTATTTTCTACTCCTGAGATAAGAAAATGGCAAGTTCTACAACAGTGTACATATTGTACTCTTCCATAATATTTTTCTGGATGATAAACTATAAAATTAAGGGCATAAACAAACGAATTTTTGAGTTCTCTATTTGCATCATGGAGAATGAGCTGCATATATTTTTCAGATAAATCCAGTAAGTGGAAAATTCTGTGTTTTTTCTAGTTTTTCTGACCTGTAAACAAAGAGCTTTCATTTTCAAAAGACAGATAAATGCAAATAAAACCTAAGAAAGAAGAGCAGTTGCCAGATTAAATGTGATGGTTTACATACATTAGATGCATAAAGATTCTTAATAATACGGCCAGGTGTGGTGGTTCAAGCCTGTAATCCCAGCACTTTGGGAGGCTGAGGCAGGTGGATCACCTGATATTGGGAATTTGAGACCAGTCTGGCCAACATGGAGAAACGCCATCTCTACTAAAAATACAAAAATTAGCCGGGCATGGTGGCACATCCCTGTAGTCCCAGGAGGGACTTGGGAAGCTGAGGCAGGAGAACCATTTGATCCCAGGAGGCGGAGGTTGCAGTAAGCTAAGATCATGCCATTGCATTCCAGCCTGGGTGACAGAGACTCTATCTCAGAAAAAAAGTTCTTAATAATAAAAAGAAATATAACTAATTAACTAACTATATAGGGAAACAGTCTGTTAGAGAGCCCTTTAATCAAGTGAATAATTAACATAAACTGCACTAGAACAAATTTTTTTTTTTTTTTTTTGAGACAGAGTCTTGCTCTGTTGCCCAGTCTGGAGTGCAGTGGCGTAATCTCAGTTCGCTGCAAGCTCCACCTCCCATGTTCAAGTGATTCTCCTGCCTCAGTCTCCCAAGTAGCTGGGAGTATAGGAGCCTGCCACCACGCCCACCAAATTTTTGGCATTTTCAGTAGAGATGGAGTTTCATGATTTTAGCTAGGATGGTCTCAATCTCCTGACCTTGTGATCTGCCCACCTCAGCCTCCCAAAGTGCTGAGACTATAGGCGTGAGCCATTGTGCCTGGACTAGAGCAAATTTTTAAAATGTGCTGATGCATGCAGAAAGACACAGCATCACTCCTGTGATAATGCCCCCCAAAAGTAAATTATAATCTGAATTTAACCACAAGGAAATAACAGTTTTATGCAAAGTTCAAGATAAAGATATCTCTCATGTTCTGTCATTTTTTTTTTTTCCTTTGAGATGGAGTTTCGCTCTTGTTGCCCAGGCTGGTGTGGAATGACGTGGATCTTGGCTCACTGCAACTTCTGCCTCCTGGGTTCAAGCAATTCTCCTGCCTCAGCCTCTCAAGTAACTGGGATTACAGGCATGTGCCACCACACCTGGCTAATATTTTTGAGTTTTTAGTAGAGATGGAGTTTCACCATGTTGGTCAGGCTGGTCTCGAACTCCTGACCTCCAGTGATCCACCCACCTTGGCCCCCCAAGTGCTGGGATTACAGGTGTGAGCCACTGCGCCCAACTGTAAGTTTTAATAGTAATTTTTAGCAGTCTATCTTTAGCACCCTAGATAGCAAATATAACCTGATAATGTTTTTCAGAACTTTCTGGTTTATAAATGCCTTCTTGTTTAAATAAGCATTTTTTGAATCCTGTTCTGCATAGAGCAAATAAAAAACACAGACTGAACCTCAACATTACACGTTCTCCATTTTTAGTAAGAACTTCAGCTTCTCCCCAATAGAAATCTTGAGTATTTACACCTTTTCATGTTCAACAGCCACAAAAGGATCATTTTAACACTGCAGTTTATAAATTCATGGTGAGTATTCTGCATGGCAAACAAACCCTGATGTAGAGAATGCAGAGAAGGCTCTGGTATATAGAAAAGAAATATTTGGCAGAGATCCTTGACTATCATAAAAATTTAGAAAGCAGTTAAACTTACTGGGGAGAAAAACACGAGTAGAGAAGTAAAGGTTTGCAGTATTAAATGCATGGCACTCCAGGAAGCAGAGTGGACACAGCTCTTGATCTGAGACATGTTTAGTTGAAAAAAAAAAAAAAAAAGCTAGGTACAGTGGCTCACGCCTGTAATCCCAGAACTTTGGGATGCCAAGGTGGGAAGATAGAGGTTAGGAGATCGAGACCATCCTAGCTAACGCGGTGAAATCCGTCTCTATTAAAAATACAAAATTAGCTGGTCATGGTCAGGAGGCTGAGGCAGGAGAATCACTTGAACCCAGGAGGTGGAGGTTCAAGTGAGCCAAGATTGCACCACTAGCCTGGGCGACAGAGCAAGATTCTGTCTCAAAAAAAAAACAAAAAAAAAAAACAAAAAAACCCGCCAAGTATGGTGGCTCACGCCTGTAATCCCAGAACTTTGGGATGCCAAGGTGGGAAGATAATGAGGTTAGGAGATCGAGACCATCCTAGCTAACGCGGTGAAATCCGTCTCTAAAAAAAAAAAATTAAATTAAAAAACCAAAACAAAATGCATGCTTCCACCTAGAACAATAAACAGAACCTGAGCCAAACTACAAACAGAATAATAAACCTAAATAAGGCATCCAAAAGGGGTGAATCTGAAGAGAACAAAAGCAGAGAGAGCAACCTATGTAGAATTCTGTCCTCTATACCACTGGGGTATTTCCTGTTTTGTTTTTCCTAAGCTTACCTACGACAAACTTAAATTCCAGAGTTTGCATAATTTTTAATAGTTTTAGCCACTGTTCTGTCAATTTTATAACATATATAAATAAGCAAGTTAAACAAATCTTAAAGTTTTCTAGGGTAATGTTATTATAAGATAAATATTTATTCTAACAAGGTAAGATGAACAAACAATATAAACTCTTCTTCTTTTTTTTTTTGAGACAGAGTCTCACTTTGTTGCTAGGTGCCAGGCTGGAGTGCAGTGGCACAATCTTGGCTCACTGCAACCTCCGCCTCCCGGGTTCAAGCAATTCTCCTGCCTCAGCCTCCCAAGTAGCTGGGATTACAGGCATGTGCCACCACACCTGGCTAATATTTTTGAGTTTTTAGTAGAGATGGAGTTTCACCATGTTGGTCAGGCTGGTCTCGAACTCCTGACCTCCAGTGATCCACCCACCTTGGCCCCCCAAGTGCTGGGATTACAGGTGTGAGCCACTGCGCCCAACTGTAAGTTTTAATAGTAATTTTTAGCAGTCTATCTTTAGCACCCTAGATAGCAAATATAACCTGATAATGTTTTTCAGAACTTTCTGGTTTATAAATGCCTTCTTGTTTAAATAAGCATTTTTTGAATCCTGTTCTGCATAGAGCAAATAAAAAACACAGACTGAACCTCAACATTACACGTTCTCCATTTTTAGTAAGAACTTCAGCTTCTCCCCAATAGAAATCTTGAGTATTTACACCTTTTCATGTTCAACAGCCACAAAAGGATCATTTTTAATACTGCAGTTTATAAATTCATGGTGAGTATTCTGCATGGCAAACAAACCCTGATGTAGAGAATGCAGAGAAGGCTCTGGTATATAGAACAGAAATATTTGGCAGAGATCCTTGACTATCATAAAAATTTAGAAAGCAGTTAAACTTACTGGGGAGAAAAAACACGAGTAGAGAAGTAAAGGTTTGTAGTATTAAACGGATGGCACTCCAGGAAGCAGAGTGGACACAGCTCTTGATCTGAGACATGTTTAGTTGAAAAAAAAAAAAAAAACCCGCCAAGTATGGTGGCTCACGCCTGTAATCCCAGCACTCTGGGAGGCTGAGGTGGGTGGATCACAGGTTGGGAGTTTGACAACAGCCTGGCCAAGATGGTGAAATCCGTCTCTATTAAAAATACAAAAATTAGCTGGGCATGGTGGCACATCCCTGTAGTCCCAGCTACTCAGGAGGCTGAGGCAGGAGAACCATTTGATCCCAGGAGGCGGAGGTTGCAGTAAGCTAAGATCATGCCATTGCATTCCAGCCTGGGTGACAGAGACTCTATCTCAGAAAAAAAAAGTTCTTAATAATAAAAAGAAATATAACTAATTAACTAACTATATAGGGAAACAGTCTGTCAGAGAGCCCTTTAATCAAGTGAATAATTAACATAAACTGCACTAGAACAAATTTTTTTTTTTTTTGAGACAGAGTCTTGCTCTGTTGCCCAGTCTGGAGTGCAGTGGCACAATCTCAGTTAGCTGCAACCTCCACCTCCCATGTTCAAGTGATTCTCCTGCCTCAGTCTCCCAAGTAGCTGGGACTACAGGAGCCTGCCACCATGCCCATCTAATTTTTTGCATTTAAGTAGAGATGGAGTTTCATGATTTTAGCTAGGATGGTCTCAATCTCCTGACCTTGTGATCCGCCCACCTCAGCCTCCCAAAGTGCTGAGACTATAGGCGTGAGCCATTGTGCCTGGACTAGAGCAAATTTTTTAAATGTGCTGATGCATGCAGAAAGACACAGCATCACTCCTGTGATAATGCCCCCAAAAAGTAAATTATAATCTAAATTCAACCACAAGAAAATATCAGTTTTATGCAAAGTTCAAGATAAAGATCTCTCTCATGTTCTGTCATTTTTTTTTTCCTTTGAGATGGAGTTTCGCTCTTGTTGCCCAGGCTGGTGTGGAACAATGTGGATCTTGGCTCACTGCAACCTCTACTTCCTGGGTTCAAGCAATTCTCCTGCCTCAGCCTCCCAAGTAGCTGGGATTACAGGCATGTGCCGCCACACCTGGCTAATATTTTTGAATTTTTAGTAGAGATGGAGTTTCACCATGTTGGTCAGGCTGGTCTCAAACTCCTGACCTCCAGTGATCCACCAAGTGCTGGGATTACAGGTGTGAGCCACTGCGCCCACCTGTAAGTTTTAATAGTAATTTTTAGCAGTCTATCTTTAGCACCCTAGATAGCAAATATAACCTGATAATGTTTTTCAGAACTTTCTGGTTTATAAATGCCTTCTTGTTTAAATACGCATTTTTTGAATCCTGTTCTGCATTGAGCAAATAAAAAACACAGACTGAACCTCAACATTACACGTTTTCCATTTTTAGTAAGAACTCCAGCTTCTCCCCAATAGAAATCTTGAGTATTTACACCTTTTCATGTTCAACAGCCACAAAAGGATCATTTTTAATACTGCAGTTTATAAATTCATGGTGAGTATTCTGCATGGCAAACAAACCCTGATGTAGAGAATGCAGAGAAGGCTCTGGTATATAGAACAGAAATATTTGGCAGAGATCCTTGACTATCATAAAAATTTAGAAAGCAGTTAAACTCACTGGGGAGAAAAACCATGAGTAGAGAAGTAAAGGTTTGCAGTATTAAATGCATGGCACTCCAGGAAGCAGAGTGGACACAGCTCTTGATCTGAGACATGTTTAGTTGAAAAAAAAAAAAAGTCCATTTTTCTCTATCCTTCTTCTCTGGGAATCTTTCCCAGATGAGAATTTTCTGGACAAACTATACTTGCATCTTGCGAATATGCCTTTCGAGCTGTCAGCACCACATTTACCTGCTACCACCACACTCATAGGCAGAAGGACCAAGACCTGCAGAAAAAGTTCACCTATTTTTGTCCTTTATAACAGAACAGATTTAGTAAGAATGAACTGTTCCATACAGACACTAATATGAGTTTCACCTTTCCTATTCTCAGGAGCCCTCCTCTGCCACAAACACCAGCAATTTTTGCTACAGTAATGGAAATATGGGCCACACTGTTCTGTCCCTACCAAACCCAAACACAGAATAGGCCCTGTAACCACCCTTTAGTGCAAAGGTCAAACTTAACTCTCGTGAATGTATCCTGAACCCTTTATACTTGATTCTAGCCTCATTTTAAAGTCACAGGAGGCACTTAATTAAAACAACATGGACTGGGCTTGGTGGCTCACACCTGTAATCCCAGCACTCTGGGAGGCTGAGGTGGGTGGATCACAGGTTGGGAGTTTGACAACAGCCTGGCCAAGATGGTGAAATCCGTCTCTATTAAAAATACAAAAATTAGCTGGTCATGGTCAGGAGGCTGAGGCAGGAGAATCACTTGAACCCAGGAGGTGGAGGTTCAAGTGAGCCAAGATTGCACCACTAGCCTGGGCGACAGAGCAAGACTCAGTCTCAAAAAAAAAAAAAGCTAGGTACAGTGGCTCACGCCTGTAATCCCAGAACTTTGGGATGCCAAGGTGGGAAGATAATGAGGTTAGGAGATCGAGACCATCCTGGCTAACGCGGTGAAAACCCGTCTCTAAAAAAAAAAATTAAATTAAAAAAAACCAAAACAAAATGCATGCTTCCACCTAGAACAATAAACAGAACCTGAGCCAAACTACAAACAGAATAATAAACCTAAATAAGGCATCCAAAAGGGGTGAATCTGAAGAGAACAAAAGCAGAGAGAGCAACCTATGTAGAATTCTGTCCTCTATACCACTGGGGTATTTCCTGTTTTGTTTTTCCTAAGCTTACCTACGACAAACTTAAATTCCAGAGTTTGCATAATTTTTAATAGTTTTTAGCCACTGTTCTGTCAATTTTATAACATATATAAATAAGCAAGTTAAACAAATCTCTTAAAGTTTTCTAGGGTAATGTTATTATAAGATAAATATTTATTCTAACAAGGTAAGATGAACAAACAATATAAACTCTTCTTCTTTTTTTTTTTGAGACAGAGTCTCACTTTGTTGCTAGGTGCCAGGCTGGAGTGCAGTGGCACAATCTTGGCTCACTGCAACCTCCGCCTCCCGGGTTCAAGCAATCCTCCTGCCTTAGCCTCCCAAGTAGCTGGGACTACAGGCGCACGCCACCATGCCCAGCTTATTTTTATATTTTTAGTAGAGATGAGGTTTCACCATGTTGGCCAGGATAGTCTCAATCTCTTGACCTTGTTATCTGCCCACCTCAGCCTCCCAAAGTGCTGGGATTACAGGCTTGAGCCACCGCACCCAGCCCAACTCTTCTTTCAGTAAACATTTCTTCAGGTAATGGTATCAGAAGTCACAACAATATAAAGTGGCCCAAATAAGGCCCAAGTATTTTTGCACATATCTCCTCACTGTACCAACCATATGATGCTAAATTCAACCATTGTATCCATTTGCTAGTCTAGACTAAAAATTCCTGGATGGTAGGGACCATGACTGCTGCATCTATTTTTCAAATGGCCATATGAAATGGTAGAAATGGTCAGGCACGGTGGCTCACGCCTATAATCCCAGCACTTTGGGAGGCCGAGGCGGGTGGATCACGGGGTTAAGAGATCGAGACCATCCTGGTCAATGAGGTGAAACCCCATCTCTACTAAAAATACAAAAATTAGCTGGGCATGGTGGTGCGCGCCTGTAATCCCAGCTACTCGGGAGGCTGAGGAAGGAGAATTGCTTGAACCCAGAAGGCGGAGGTTGCGGTGAGCTGAGATCGTGCCATTGCACTCCAGTCTGGATAACAACAGCGAAACTCCGTCTCAAAAAAAAAAAAAAAAAGAAAAGAAATGGTAGTAACTAGTTTATCTGTTTGAATCTCCAACCTCCTCTTTGGTTTTCACCCAAGTACAAGGAAACTGGAAAAACATCTCATCTGGCTACCAACCAAAGACATCTCTTATGTTAGAGGAGAAACAAAAACAGAATGACTCATTTATCTTAGACTGAGAGAGCAAATTAACTACTCCTGACAACCTGACACAATTCTGTTCTGACTTGAAAATGTCTCAAAGATGTCTAGTTGATTATATAGGGTTCCCAGTAACCTAGAGCTGGTTGCCCAATGATAAGTCAAGCAAGAGAGAAACAGGCTGATTTTTTTTTTCTTTTTTCTTGAGACAGTTTTACTCTT
Source organism: Saguinus midas (assembly GCA_021498475.1). NCBI lineage: Eukaryota > Metazoa > Chordata > Mammalia > Primates > Cebidae > Saguinus > Saguinus midas. Next base: position 2,341,383 of record CM038410.1, on the reverse strand, counting down.
GCTGCCCAGGTTGCAGTGCAATGGCACAATCTCAGCTCACTGCAACCTCCACCTCCCAGGTTTAAGTGATTCTCCTGCATCAGCCTCCCAAACAGCTGGGATTATAGGCATGTGCCACCATGCCTGGCTACATTTTTTTTGTATTTGGTAGAGATGGGGTTTTACCATGTTGGTCGGGCTGGTCTTGAACTCCTGACCTCAGGTGATCCACCCACTTTGGCCTCCCAAAGTGCTGGAATTACAGGCCTGAGTCACTTGACCTGGCCTCAGGCTGATTTCAAATAGAAAATAGAACTGTCCTGGTAGAGCTCCAGAACCTGCATCCCATGTCCTGATTAGCTAGCTCTTTGGTAAGAAAAAGGACAAAAGGCCCAGCATGGTGGCTCATCCCAGCACTTTGGGAGGCTGAGGGGGGCTGATCACTTAAGGTCAGGAGTTCAAGACCGCCCTGGTGAACACGGTGAAACCTTGTCTCTACTGAAAATACAAAAAATTAGCCGGGTGTGGTGGGCCTGTAATCTCAGCTACTGGGGAGGCTGAGGCAAGAGAACTGCTTGAACCCAGGAGGCAGAGGTTGCAGTGAGCCGAGATGGTGCCATTGCACTCCAGGCTGGGCGACAGAGCAAGACTCAGTCTTAAAACAAAAACAAAAACAAAAGTAGTCTCCTCCAGTATCACAGTTTATGGGTAGGTATAGTTGTAGTCACAGCTCTGGACATTTTGTGGCCTTAATCTCTCATTCCTAAAATGCTTGTTCAAACATACAGATTCTGCCATCAGATTCTATTTATACCTGGAGACTCTCACATAACTGTAGCAAAATCTGAAAAGTTCAAAAAGCCACACTCTCAAAGGGGTCTTTAAGATATCTATGTTGCTCAAGGAGTTCAAGACTAGCCTGGCTAGTCTTGAAAATGCCTCTTGTTGATTTTCTGTACATTCTGAATCCAAAACCTGACCCTGTCTTGTGAATCCCAGGCAGAGGCCAAACTCTATGTGTAGATTCTATGTTGGATCAACCTGGCTCCGAATTTTTGGGTGTTAAAGCAAGCAGAGTACAATCAAAAGAGAGATCCCCTCAGAGGATGCTATAACACATTTTCTTTCTTTCTTTTTTTTTTTTTTTTGAGATGGAGTCTCACACTGTTGCCTGGGCTGGAGTGCAATGGGGATCTCAGCTTACTGCAACCTCCATCTACCTCCCGGGTTCAAGCGATTCTCCCATCTCAGCCTCCTGAGTTGCTGGGATTACAGATGCCTGCCACAATACCCGGCTAATTTTTTGTATTTTTAGTAGAGACAGGGTTTCACTGTGTTGGCCAGGCTGGTCTTGAACTCTGACCTCGTGATCTGCCTGTCTCGGCCTTCCCTGTCTTGGCCTCCCAGAGTGCTGGGATGAGTCATCACGCCTGGCCTACAGTACATTTTTAATAATATGTCTACCTAAAAGAAAAAAGCTAAAGCAACATGAATATAAGTAGATCATTTATTTGGGCCAACCTTGAGGATTATAACCTGAGAGCAATGATTCAAGTTGTCTGGAATCTAAACTTTAGCAGCAGTTACAAGTAGATCTGTAAAGGCAAAAAAAGAGGGGCAGAGAGTGGACAGGTACAAAGAAGTTTGTCAGGTTCACTTAGGCCAGGCGCAGTGGTTCATGCCTGCAATTCAGCACTTTGGGAAGCCAAGGCAGGTTGATCACCTGAGGTCAGGAGTTCAACACCAGTCTGGCCAATGTGTTGAAATCCCATCTCTATTAAAAATACAAAAAATTAGCCAGGCATGGTGACACATGCCTGTAATCCCAGCTACTCCAGAGGCTGAGGCGGGAGAATTGCTTGAACCCAGGAGATGGAGGTTGCAGTAAGCCTAGATCACACCATTGCACTCCACCCTGGGAAATAAGAGCGAAACTCTGTCTTAAACACAAACAAAAAACCCAAAGTTGTTTCTCAGAAAGTCTTACTTACAAAAATGACATTGATTATTGATTAAATATGCATTGTTAAGGTTTAAGGTATGGGTTATAGTGTCCAGTGTGGCATTATTAGTTTCATTTATAGCTACTTGTGGGAATACCAAATAGTTTCAAGAGATTAATACATAATTCAAAGGCAGGAGAAAGAAAGAATTGTGCTCTCATTTTAATGTTTCCCTGAGTTTGACAAATAAAAGGACTTCCATTTCTCATATTAAAGTTTATTTCTCAAATCTCAAAAGCTGGAATCAGAATTTGGAGCTCCAGATTTAGTGGAACGAAATCTAGTGGAGTACCAGTAGGTTTTACTTGCACATTTTTGGGCATTTTTAGCAAGAGGAAGAAAAGGAAAGCAGAGATTCTCACATCTTCATGTCTACTCAATGCACACGTTACTCTGATTGGGTTTCTGGGCCCCATGGTCTGAGTCACTAAAAGAGGTAAAATGGTTGATTGCTTCCCTGTGAAGTTTGTAGAAATCTTTTCTATTCCTCCCTAGAAGTGACTATAGATAATTATATATATCAAATAGGCTAAGAAACAATTCCAACTGCATATTTAGGTGACAACATGCATAATTGTTAGTTGGCTGGAAGCCTGAGAGGCAAAGTTTCCTCTAGAGTAAAGCTTGGTTGGCACCTTATATGTTTATATTATGTCTGGTAATTCAAGACAGTGTTTGGAAAATATAATTAAAAATAAAATTCTGTATTTTCTCAAAATAGAAAGAAGAAAAATAATTAAATTCTGCAGCCCCAGAGAAACTCCAAAGTGATAGAACTCTTGGCCGGGCATGGTAGCTCATGCCTGTAATCCAAGCACTTTGGAGGCCAAGGCAGGTGGATCACTTGAGGTCGGGAGTTCAAGACCAGCCTGACCAACATGGTGAAACCCCGTCTTAAAAAAAAAGAAAAGAAAAAAAACCTCTTTATTACACAATTAAACCAGAATGTGAGTGGCATCTCTGTAAATCTCAAAGACAGAAAGACAGTTGAGCAGGCTCACTCAGCCTGAGCAGTGATTCGGGCTCAGTTTCTATTTATAATGGTGACATGAAAAAATATTTCTGGGTTTTCAGCATGAGTTCAGATGATGATAGCTTCAGAAGTTTTCATTGTGTATTCACAGACAACATGAGATACTAACAGAGCTAAAACAGACACCCAGAGCATTAGAAAGAAAAATAGCTTGGCTGGGTGAATCATGAGGTCAGGAGTTCGAGACCAGCCTGACCAACACGGTGAAACCCTATCTCTACTAAAAACAGAAAAATTAGCCAGGCATGGTGGTATGTGCCTGTAACCCCAGCTACTCAGGAGGCTGAGGCAGGAGAATCGCTTGAACCCAGGAGGTGGAGACTGCAGTGAGCCAAGATTGAGCCACTGCACTCCAGCCTGGGTGACAGAGTAAGACTTCATCTCAAAAAAAAAAAAAAAAAAAAAGAAAAGAAAACACAGCTCTCCGTCTAACCAAGATTATATTGAGGGGGAAAAAAAAAAAAAAAGAAGTTAAAAGCATCTTAAGAAAAAACAGATTAGATGTGAGATTGATTGAGTCAGCCAGAAAATCAAGTCAGCCAGAAAATATTCCCTTAAAAAATTTTTTCTTGGCCGGGCGGTGGCTCAAGCCTGTAATCCCAGCACTTTGGAGGCCAAGGCAGGTGGATCACCTGAGGTCGGGAGTTCAAGACCAGCCTGACCAACATGGTGAAACCCCGTCTCTACTAAAAATACAAAAATTAGCTGGGCATGGTGGCGCGTGCCTGTAATCCCAGCTACTCAGGAGGCCGAGGCAGGAGAATCGCTTGAACCCGGGAGGTGGAGACTGCAGTGAGCCAAGATTGAGCCACTGCACTCTACTCTGGGTGACAGAGCAAGACTTCATCTCAAAAAAAACAAAAAAGTAAAAGTAAAAGGAAAGAAAACACAGCTCTCCATCTAATCAAGATTATATTGGGGGCCAAAAGTGGCTCCGGCCGGATGTCGTGGCGCTTGCGAAGGCGAGGCCAAGAGTTCAAGGCCAACCAACCTCAGCAACCTTATAAGCTCTCAATGATTGGCAAAAAAAAAAAAAAAAAAAAAAAAATTATATTGAGAGAAAAAAAAAAGAAGTAAAAGCATCTTAAGAAAAAACAGATTAGATGTAAGATTGATTGAGCCAGCCAAAAAATCAAGTCAGCCAGAAAATATTCCCCTTAAAGAAATTTTTCTCTAACCAAAGTGCACAGCTACTCTTAGCATGAGAAAAATGAGCATTATGAAAAAAAAAAGAAAATATTCTTAGCAGAATTTTCTAAGGTTTCTCTTCCATGTTTGCTGCTCTCTCATCTCCTAGCCATTGGATGGGGGTTCCATATTGGAATACATCTCACAATTTCGACAAGCACCTTTTGATGAAGATCTGACTTTGTTCATATAGTGGAATATATTCAAGCTTGCAACACAGCTAAATGAAGAGCTATTTTATCTGAGTGGCCACTTGACCTGTTTATTTGTCTTGTAATAGCAGCATTCCAATTTAGTTAAATGAAAGACACTCAAATTAAGCTTACTTGTAATTATCCTTTTTTTTTTTTGAGTTTGCTCTTGTTCCCAGACTGGAGTGCAAGGCACGATCTGGCTCACCGCAACCTCCGCCTCCTGGGTTCAGGCAATTCTCCTGCCTCAGCCTCCCAAGTAGCTGGGATTACAGGCGTATGCCACTATGCCTGGTTAATTTCTGCATTTTTAGTAGAGACAGGGTTTCACCGTGTTGGTCAGGATGGTCTTGAACTCCTGACCTTAGGTGATCTGCCCTTCTTGGCCTCCAAAGTGCTTGGATTATAGGCATGAGCCACCATGCCTGGCCTATTCATTTTTTTTTTAAGACGGGGTTTCCGTGTTGGTCAGGATGGTCTTGAACTCCTGACCTTAGGTGATCTGCCCTTCTTGGCCTCCAAAGTGCTTGGATTATAGGCGTGAGCCACCACGCCCGCAATTATCCATTTTGCATAAATTAATAAGCATGTAAGACTAATATCTATCGTAACAATCTGGTAGTGAATTTGCTTTGGATATTATATAGAAATATCTAAGTATAAACAATTTTAATGTGTTAGTCATAATGTATGTAGTATTTTTAAAAATTGTCTGTAACCATACTTCAGTTAAAACACTTTCTGGCTGGGCGGTGGCTCATGCCTGTAATCCCAGCTACTCAGGAGGCTGAGGTGGGTGAATAACTTGAGGTCAGGAGTTCAAAACCAGCCTGGCCAACAAGGTGAAACCCTGTCTCTACTAAAAATACAAAAATTAGCCAGGCATGGTGACACATGCCTGTAATCCCAGCACTTTGGGAGGCTGAGGAGAATGCATCACCTGAGGTCAGGAGTTCAAAACCAGCCTGGCCAACAAGGTGAAACCCTGTCTCTACTAAAAATACAAAACAATTACCCAAGCATGGTGGCATGTGCCTGTAATCCCAGCACTTTGGGAGGCTGAGGAGAATGCATCACCTGAGGTCAGTAGTGCCATCACAGCTCAGTGCAGATCAAGTTTCGTTTTGTTTTTGAGGCAGAGTTCTTGTTGCCCAGGCTGGAATGCAATGGCATGATCTCAGCTCACTGCAATCTCTGCCTCTTGATTCTGAAATCAAGCCTGACCAACATGATGAAATTCCTTCTCCACTAAAAATACAAAATTTAGCTGGGCGTGGTGGTGCACGCCTGTAGTCCCAGCTACTCAGGAGGCTGAGGCAGGAGAATTGCTTGAACCCAGGAGGCAGAGGTTGCAGTGAGCTGAGATCAAGCCATTGCACTCCAACCTGGGCAACAAGAACTCTGTCTCAAAAGCAAAACTGACATCATAAATAAAAGAATGAGAGAAGAAAAGCAAATCGACCTCTAAGCTATCAAATTACAAGAAATAATGAAGATTGGCTGGGTGCAATGGCTTGTGCCTGTAATCCCAGCTACTCAGGAGGCTGAGGTGGGTGAATAACTTGAGGTCAGGAGTTCAAAACCAGCCTGGCCAACAAGGTGAAACCCTGTCTCTACTAAAAATACAAAAATATTAGCCAGGCATGGTGGCAGGTAACTGTAATCCCAGATACTTAGGAGACTGAGGCAAGAGAATCGCTTGAACCTGGGAGGCAGAAATTGCAGTGAGCTGAGATCAAGCCATTGCACTCCAGCCTGGGCGACAGAGCAAGACTTCATCTCAAAAAAAAAAAAAAAAAAAAAAAAAAAAAAAAAAAAAAAAAAAAAAAAAAAAAAAAAAAAAAAGAAAAAGAAAACACAGCTCTCCATCTAATCAAGATTATATTGGGGCCAAAAGTGGCTCCGGCCGGATGTCGTGGCGCTTGGCGAGGCCAAGAGTTCAAGGCCAACCAACCTCAGCAACCTTATAAGCTCTCAATGATTGGCAAAAAAAAAAAAAAAAAAAAAAAAAAAAAAAGAAAAAGAAAACACAGCTCTCCATCTAATCAAGATTATATTGGGGCCAAAAGTGGCTCCGGCCGGATGTCGTGGCGCTTGCGGCGAGGCCAAGAGTTCAAGGCCAACCAACCTCAGCAACCTTATAAGCTCTCAATGATTGGCAAAAAAAAAAAAAAAAAAAAAAAAAAAAAAAAAAAAAAAAAAAAAAAAAAAAAAAGTTGTTTCTCAGAAAGTCTTACTTACAAAATGACATTGATTATTGATTAAATATGCATTGTTAAGGTTTAAGGTATGGGTTATAGTGTCCAGTGTGGCATTATTAGTTTCATTTATAGCTACTTGTGGGAATACCAAATAGTTTCAAGAGATTAATACATAATTCAAAGGCAGGAGAAAGAAAGAATTGTGCTCTTATTTTAATGTTTCCCTGAGTTTGACAAATAAAAGGACTTCCATTTCTCATATTAAAGTTTATTTCTCAAATCTCAAAAGCTAGAATCAGAATTTGGAGTTGCAGATTTAGTGGAATGAAATCTAGTGGAGTACCAGTAGGTTTTACTTGCACATTTTTGGGCATTTTTAGCAAGAGGAAGAAAAGGAAACTAGAGATTCTCACATCTTCATGTCTACTCAATGCACACGTTACTCTGATTGGGTTTCTGGGCCCCATGGTCTGAGTCACGAAAAGAGGTAAAATGGTTGATTGCTTCCCTGTGAAGTTTGTAGAAATCTTGTCTATCCCTCCCTAGAAGTGACTATAGATAATTATATATATATCAAATAGGCTAAGAAACAATTCCAACTGCATATTTAGGTGACGACATGCACTTTACAGCACAATTGTTAGTTGGCTGGAAGCCTGAGAGGCAAAGTTTCCTCTAGAGTAAAGCTTGGTTGGCACCTTATATGTTTATATTATGTCTGGTAATTCAAGACAGTGTTTGGAAAATATAATTAAAAATAAAATTCTGTATTTTCTCAAAACAGAAAAAAGAAAATTAAATAAATTCTGCAGCCCCAGAGAAACTCCAAAATGATAGAACAGAAATAAAACTTTTGGCCAAGCATGGTGGCACACGCCTGTAATCCCAAGCACTTTGGAGGCCAAGGCAGGTGGATCACCTGAGGTCGGGAGTTCAAGACCAGCCTGACCAACATGGTGAAACCCCGTCTTAAAAAAGAAAAAGAAAGAGAAAAAAAACTCTTTATTACACAATTAAACCAGAATGTCAGTGGCATCTCAGTAAATCTCAAAGACAGAAAGACAGTTGAGCAGGCTCACTCAGCCTGAGCAGTGATTCAGGCTCAGTTTCTATTTATAATGGTGACATGAAAAAAATACTCTGGGTTTTCAGCATGAGTTCAGATGATTATAGCTCCAAAAGTTTTCATTGTGTATTCACAGACAACATGGGATATTAACAGAGACCCAAAGCATTAGAAAGAAAAATAGCTTGGCTGGGTGAATCATGAGGTCAGGAATATGAGACCAGCCTGATCAACACAGTGAAAACCCATCTCTCCTAAAAACAGAAAAATTAGCCAGGCATGGTGGTGCGTGCCTGTAATCCCAGCTACTCAGGAGGCTGAGGCAGGAGAATCGCTTGAACCCAGGAGGTGGAGACTGCAGTGAGCCAAGATTGAGCCACTGCACTCCAGCCTGGGTGACAGAGCAAGACTTCATCTCAAAAAAAAAAAAAAAAGAAAAAGAAAACACAGCTCTCCGTCTAACCAAGATTATATTGAGGGAAAAAAAAAAAGAAGTTAAAAGCATCTTAAGAAAAACAGATTAGATGTAAGATTGATTGAGTCAGCCAGAAAATCAAGTCAGCCAGAAAATATTCCCCTTAAAAAAATTTTTCTTGGCCGGGCGCGGTGGCTCAAGCCTGTAATCCCAGCACTTTGGGAGGCCAAGGCGGGTGGATCACAAGGTCAAGATATCGAGACCATCCTGGTCGACATGGTGAAAGCCCGTCTCTACTAAAGATACAAAAAATTAGCTGGGCATGGTGGCGCGTGCCTGTAATCCCAGCTACTCAGGAGGCTGAGGCAGGAGAATCGCTTGAACCCAGGAGGTGGAGACTGCAGTGAGCCAAGATTGAGCCACTGCACTCTCTGGGTGACAGAGCAAGACTTCATCTCAAAAACAAAAAGTAAAAGTAAAGGAAAGAAAACACAGCTCTCCATCTAATCAAGATTATATTGGGGGCCAAAAGTGGCTCCGGCCGGATGTCGTGGCGCTTGGCAAGGCGAGGCCAAGAGTTCAAGGCCAACCAACCTCAGCAACCTTATAAGCTCTCAATGATTGGCAAAAAAAAAAAAAAAAAAAAAAAAAATTATATTGAGAGAAAAAAAAAGAAGTAAAAGCATCTTAAGAAAAACAGATTAGATGTAAGATTGATTGAGCCAGCCAAAAATCAAGTCAGCCAGAAAATATTCCCTAAAGAAACTCTAACCAAAGTGCACAGCTACTCTTAGCATGAGAAAAATGAGCATTATGAAAAAGAAAATATTCTTAGCAGAATTTTCTAAGGTTTCTCTTCCATGTTTGCTGCTCTCTCATCTCCTAGCCATTGGATGGGGGTTCCATATTGGAATACATCTCACAATTTCGACAAGCACCTTTTGATGAAGATCTGACTTTGTTCATATAGTGGAATATATTCAAGCTTGCAACACAGCTAAATGAAGAGCTATTTTATCTGAGTGGCCACTTGACCTGTTTATTTGTCTTGTAATAGCAGCATTCCAATTTAGTTAAATGAAAGACACTCAAATTAAGCTTACTTGTAATTATCCTTTTTTTAAGACGGGGTTTCACCGTGTTGGTCAGGCTAGTCTTGAACTCCCGACCTCAGGTGATCCGCCCTTCTGGCCTCCAAAGTGCTTGGATTACAGGCATGAGCCACCACGCCTGGCAATTATCCATTTTGGATAAATTAATAAACATGTAAGACTAATATCTATTGTAACAATTTGGTAGTGAATTTGCTTTGGATATTATATATAAATATCTAAGTATAAACAATTTTAATGTGCTAGTCATAATGTATGTAGTATTTTTAAAAATTGTCTGTAACCATACTTCAGTTAAAATACTTTCCGGCTGGGCGCGGTGGCTCATGCCTATAATCCCAGGAGGCTGATGTGGGTGAATCACTTGAGGTCACGAGTTCGAAAGCAGCCTGGCCAAAAAGGTGAAACCCCGTCTCTACTAAAAATATAAAACAATTAGCCAAGCGTGGTGGCATGTGCCTGTAATCGCAGCTACTTGGGAGGTTGAGGCAGGAAAACTGCTTGAACACAGGTGGCAGAGGTTGCAGTGAGCCAAGATAGTGCCACTGCACTCCAGCCTGGATGACAGAACAAGACTCGGTCTGAAAAAAAAAATGGGTGCACTTGAACAAAGCAAGTTCTTAGAGACCTATGGAGACTTAGATTCTGACACAACGAGAGTAGGAGACTACAACACCCCAGAGTCACTAATAAACAGATTACTGAAGCAGAAAATTAAGATAATTAGGACCTAAACTTAATACTTGACAAAATAGTCCCAAAAGATGTCTAGAGAACTCTCTATCTAAAAGAACATTTAAAATAATACACATTATTTTAGAGATAATGCATATCTAAAAATAATCTGCATTACTCTCATTACCACATGGCAAATGCTCTAAAACTGATGCCACAATCAGAAATAAAACAATCCTCAGCAAATCCAAAAATCCCCAAATCATACCAACCACATACTCAGATGACAGCTTGACAAAACAACAATCAATATAAAGAAAACCACTTGAAACAAGCCAATTACATGGAAATTAAACAACTAGTACTTGAATAACTTTTGGGTAAATAATAAAATTTACCCAAATTTTATTGTTTGGGCAGAAATCAACAAGTTCTTTAAAAATAAAAGGGTACAGAAAATAAAAAAGAAAAAAACCTCTTTATTACACAATTAAACCAGAATGTCAGTGGCATCTCAGTAAATCTCAAAGACAGAAAGACAGTTGAGCAGGCTCACTCAGCCTGAGCAGTGATTCAGGCTCAGTTTCTATTTATAATGGTGACATGAAAAATACTCTGGGTTTTCAGCATGAGTTCAGATGATTATAGCTCAAAAGTTTTCATTGTGTATTCACAGACAACATGGGATATTAACAGAGACCCAAAGCATTAGAAAGAAAAATAGCTTGGCTGGGTGAATCATGAGGTCAGGAATATGAGACCAGCCTGATCAACACGGTGAAACCCATCTCTACTAAAAACAGAAAAATTAGCCAGGCATGGTGGTGCGTGCCTGTAATCCCAGCTACTCAGGAGGCTGAGGCAGGAGAATCGCTTGAACCCGGAAGGTGGAGGTTGCAGTGAGCCGAGATTGTGCCACTGCACTCCAGCCTGGCGCCTGGCAACGGAGCAAGACACTGTCCCCGTCAAAAAAAGAGAGAGAGAGAGAGAGAGAGAAATTTATAGCATTAAATGCTCACATCACAAAGTTAGAAAATCTCAATTTAACAACCTGGGCTGGGTATGATGGCTCATGCCTGTAATCCCAGCACTTTGGGAGGCTGAGGAGAATGCATCACCTGAGGTCAGTAGTGCCATCACAGCTCAGTGCAGATCAAGTTTCGTTTTTGTTTTTGAGGCAGAGTTCTTGTTGCCCAGGCTGGAATGCAATGGCATGATCTCAGCTCACTGCAATCTCTGCCTCTTGATTCTGAAATCAAGCCTGACCAACATGATGAAATTCCTTCTCCACTAAAAATACAAAAATAGCCAGGCATGGTGGCAGGTAACTGTAATCCCAGATACTTAGGAGACTGAGGCAAGAGAATCGCTTGAACCTGGGAGGCAGAAATTGCAGTGAGCTGAGATCAAGCCATTGCACTCCAACCTGGGCAACAAGAACTCTGTCTCAAAAGCAAAAACTGACATCATAAATAAAAGAATGAGAGAAGAAAAGCAAATCGACCTCTAAGCTATCAAATTACAAGAAATAATGAAGATTGGCTGGGTGCAATGGCTTGTGCCTGTAATCCACCACTTTGGGAGGCCAAGGCAGGCAGATCACAAGGTCAGGAGTTCAAAACCAGCCTGGCCAACAAGGTGAAACCCTGTCTCTACTAAAAATATAAAACAATTACCAAGCATGGTGGCACACGCCTGTAATCCCAAGCACTTTGAGGCCAAGGCAGGTGGATCACCTGAGGTCGGAGTTCAAGACCAGCCTGACCAACACGGTGAAACCCATCTCTCCTAAAAACAGAAAAATTAGCCAGGCATGGTGGTATGTGCCTGTAACCCCAGGAGGCTGAGGTGGGTGAATAACTTGAGGTCAGGAGTTCGAGACCAGCCTGACCAACATGGTGAAACCCCGTCTTAAAAAGAAAAAGAAAAAGAAAACACAGCTCTCCGTCTAACCAAAATTATATTGAGGGGAAAAAAAAAAAAAGTAAAAGTAAAAGGAAAGAAAACAGCTCTCCATCTAATCAAGATTATATTGGGGCCAAAAGTGGCTCCGGCCGGATGTCGTGGCGCTTGGCGAGGCCAAGAGTTCAAGGCCAACCAACCTCAGCAACCTTATAAGCTCTCAATGATTGGCAAAAAAAAAAAAAAATTAGCTGGGCATGGTGGCGCGTGCCTGTAATCCCAGCTACTCAGGAGGCCGAGGCAGGAGAATCGCTTGAACCCAGGAGGTGGAGACTGCAGTGAGCCAAGATTGAGCCACTGCACTCTACTCTGGGTGACAGAGCAAGACTTCATCTCAAAAAAAAAAAAAAGTAAAAGTAAAGGAAAGAAAACACAGCTCTCCATCTAATCAAGATTATATTGGGGCCAAAAGTGGCTCGGCCGGATGTCGTGGCGCTTGCGGCGAGGCCAAGAGTTCAAGGCCAACCAACCTCAGCAACCTTATAAGCTCTCAATGATTGGCAAAAAAAAAAAAAAAAAAAAAAAAATTATATTGAGAGAAAAAAAAAGAAGTAAAAGCATCTTAAGAAAAACAGATTAGATGTAAGATTGATTGAGCCAGCCAAAAATCAAGTCAGCCAGAAAATATTCTTAAAGAAATTTTTCTCTAACCAAAGTGCACAGCTACTCTTAGCATGAGAAAAATGAGCATTATGAAAAAAGAAAATTGAATAAATTCTGCAGCCCCAGAGAAACTCCAAAATGATAGAACAGAAATAAAACTTTTGGCCAAGCATGGTGGCACACGCCTGTAATCCCAAGCACTTTGGAGGCCAAGGCAGGTGGATCACCTGAGGTCAGGAGTTCAACACCAGTCTGGCCAATGTGTTGAAATCCCATCTCTATTAAAAATACAAAATTAGCCAGGCATGGTGACACATGCCTGTAATCCCAGCACTTTGGGAAGCCAAGGCAGGTTGATCACCTGAGGTCGGAGTTCAAGACCAGTCTGGCCAATGTGTTGAAATCCCATCTCTATTAAAAATACAAAATTAGCCAGGCATGGTGACACATGCCTGTAATCCCAGCACTTTGGGAAGCCAAGGCAGGTTGATCACCTGAGGTCAGGAGTTCAAGACCAGCCTGACCAACATGGTGAAACCCCGTCTTAAAAAGAAAAAGAAAGAAAAAAACTCTTTATTACACAATTAAACCAGAATGTCAGTGGCATCTCAGTAAATCTCAAAGACAGAAAGACAGTTGAGCAGGCTCACTCAGCCTGAGCAGTGATTCAGGCTCAGTTTCTATTTATAATGGTGACATGAAAAATACTCTGGGTTTTCAGCATGAGTTCAGATGATTATAGCTCCAAAAGTTTTCATTGTGTATTCACAGACAACATGGGATATTAACAGAGACCCAAAGCATTAGAAAGAAAAATAGCTTGGCTGGGTGAATCATGAGGTCAGGAGTTCAACACCAGTCTGGCCAATGTGTTGAAATCCCATCTCTATTAAAAATACAAAATTAGCCAGGCATGGTGACACATGCCTGTAATCCCAGCTACTCAGGAGGCTGAGGCAGGTGGATCACCTGAGGTCAGGAGTTCAAGACCAGCCTGACCAACATGGTGAAACCCCGTCTTAAAAAAAAAAAAATTAGCTGGGCATGGTGGCGCGTGCCTGTAATCCCAGCTACTCCAGAGGCTGAGGCAGGAGAATTGCTTGAACCCAGGAGATGGAGGTTGCAGTAAGCCTAGATCGTACCACTGCACTCCACCCTGGGAAATAAGAGCAAAACTCTGTCTTAAACACAAACAAAAAACCCAAAGTTGTTTCTCAGAAAGTCTTACTTACAAAAATGACATTGATTATTGATTAAATATGCATTGTTAAGGTTTAAGGTATGGGTTATAGTGTCCAGTGTGGCATTATTAGTTTCATTTATAGCTACCTGTGGGAATACCAAATAGTTTCAAGAGATTAATACATAATTCAAAGGCAGGAGAAAGAAAGAATTGTGCTCTTATTTTAATGTTTCCCTGAGTTTGACAAATAAAAGGACTTCCATTTCTCATATTAAAGTTTATTTCTCAAATCTCAAAAGCTAGAATCAGAATTTGGAGTTGCAGATTTAGTGGAATGAAATCTAGTGGAGTACCAGTAGGTTTTACTTGCACATTTTTGGGCATTTTAGCAAGAGGAAGAAAAGGAAACTAGAGATTCTCACATCTTCATGTCTACTCAATGCACACGTTACTCTGATTGGGTTTCTGGGCCCCATGGTCTGAGTCACTAAAAGAGGTAAAATGGTTGATTGCTTCCCTGTGAAGTTTGTAGAAATCTTGTCTATCCCTCCTAGAAGTGACTATAGATAATTATATATATCAAATAGGCTAAGAAACAATTCCAACTGCATATTTAGGTGACAACATGCATAATTGTTAGTTGGCTGGAAGCCTGAGAGGCAAAGTTTCCTCTAGAGTAAAGCTTGGTTGGCACCTTATATGTTTATATTATGTCTGGTAATTCAAGACAGTGTTTGGAAAATATAATTAAAAATAAAATTCTGTATTTTCTCAAAACAGAAAAAAGAAAATTGAATAAATTCTGCAGCCCCAGAGAAACTCCAAAATGATAGAACAGAAATAAAACTTTTGGCCAAGCATGGTGGCACACGCCTGTAATCCCAGCACTTTGGGAAGCCAAGGCAGGTTGATCACCTGAGGTCGGGAGTTCAAGACCAGCCTGACCAACATGGTGAAACCCCGTCTTAAAAAGAAAAAGAAAGAAAAAAACTCTTTATTACACAATTAAACCAGAATGTCAGTGGCATCTCAGTAAATCTCAAAGACAGAAAGACAGTTGAGCAGGCTCACTCAGCCTGAGCAGTGATTCAGGCTCAGTTTCTATTTATAATGGTGACATGAAAAATACTCTGGGTTTTCAGCATGAGTTCAGATGATTATAGCTCCAAAAGTTTTCATTGTGTATTCACAGACAACATGGGATATTAACAGAGACCCAAAGCATTAGAAAGAAAAATAGCTTGGCTGGGTGAATCATGAGGTCAGGAGTTCAAGACCAGCCTGACCAACACGGTGAAACCCATCTCTACTAAAACAGAAAAATTAGCCAGGCATGGTGGTATGTGCCTGTAATCCCAGCTACTCAGGAGGCTGAGGCAGGAGAATTGCTTGAACCCAGGAGGCAGAGGTTGCAGTGAGCCAAGATTGAGCCACTGCACTCTACTCTGGGTGACAGAGCAAGACTTCATCTCAAAAAAAAAAAAGTAAAAGTAAAGGAAAGAAAACACAGCTCTCCATCTAATCAAGATTATATTGGGGCCAAAAGTGGCTCCGGCCGGATGTCGTGGCGCTTGCGGCGAGGCCAAGAGTTCAAGGCCAACCAACCTCAGCAACCTTATAAGCTCTCAATGATTGGCAAAAAAAAAAAAAAAAAAAAAAATTATATTGAGAGAAAAAAAAAGAAGTAAAAGCATCTTAAGAAAAACAGATTAGATGTAAGATTGATTGAGCCAGCCAAAAATCAAGTCAGCCAGAAAATATTCCCCTTAAAGAAATTTTTCTAACCAAAGTGCACAGCTACTCTTAGCATGAGAAAAATGAGCATTATGAAAAAAAAAAGAAAATATTCTTAGCAGAATTTTCTAAGGTTTCTCTTCCATGTTTGCTGCTCTCTCATCTCCTAGCCATTGGATGGGGGTTCCATATTGGAATACATCTCACAATTTCGACAAGCACCTTTTGATGAAGATCTGACTTTGTTCATATAGTGGAATATATTCAAGCTTGCAACACAGCTAAATGAAGAGCTATTTTATCTGAGTGGCCACTTGACCTGTTTATTTGTCTTGTAATAGCAGCATTCCAATTTAGTTAAATGAAAGACACTCAAATTAAGCTTACTTGTAATTATCCTTTTTTTTTTAAGACGGGGTTTCCGTGTTGGTCAGGATGGTCTTGAACTCCTGACCTTAGGTGATCTGCCCTTCTTGGCCTCCAAAGTGCTTGGATTATAGGCGTGAGCCACCACGCCCGGCAATTATCCATTTTGCATAAATTAATAAGCATGTAAGACTAATATCTATCGTAACAATCTGGTAGTGAATTTGCTTTGGATATTATATAGAAATATCTAAGTATAAACAATTTTAATGTGTTAGTCATAATGTATGTAGTATTTTTAAAAATTGTCTGTAACCATACTTCAGTTAAAACACTTTCTGGCTGGGCGCGGTGGCTCATGCCTGTAACCCCAGGAGGCTGAGGTGGGTGAATAACTTGAGGTCAGGAGTTCAAAACCAGCCTGGCCAACAAGGTGAAACCCTGTCTCTACTAAAAATACAAAACAATTACCCAAGCATGGTGGCATGTGCCTGTAATTGCAGCTACTTGGGAGGTTGAGGCAGGAAAACGGGTTGAACACAGGTGGCAGAGGTTGCAGTGAGCCAAGATAGTGCCACTGCACTCCAGCTTGGATGACAGAACAAGATTCGGTCTAAAAAAAAAATGGGTGCACTTGAACAAAGCAAGTTCTTAGAGACCTATGGAGACTTAGATTCTGACACAATGAGAGTAGGAGACTACAACACCCCAGAGTCACTAATAAACAGATTACTGAAGCAGAAAATTAAAAGATATTAGGACCTAAACTTAACACTTGACCAAATAGTCCCAAAAGATGTCTAGAGAACTCTCTATCTAAAAGCATATATAAAATAATACGCATTATTTTAGAGATAATGCATATCTAAAAATAATATGCATTATTCTCATTACCACATGCCACAATCAGAAATAAAACAATCCCCAGCAAATCCAAAAATCCCCAAATCATACCAACCACATACAAAACAACATTCAATATAAAGAAAACCACTTGAAACAAGCCAATTACATGGAAATTCAACAACTAGTACTTGAATAACTTGGGTAAGTAATAAAATTTACCCAAATTTTATTGCTTGGGCAGAAATCAACAAGTTCTTTAAAAATAAATGGGTACAGAAAAGAAAAAAGAAAAAAAAAATGGGTACAAAATTGCAATGTACCAGAATCTCTGCAACATGGCCAAGGCAATGTTAAGAGAGAAATTTATGGCTGGGTGCGATGGCTCACACCTGTAATCACAGCACTTTGGGAGGCCGAGGTGGGCGGATCACGAGGTCAAGAGATCGAGACCATCCTAGCCAACATGGTGAAACCTCGTCTCTACTAAAAATACAAAATTTAGCTGGGCGTGGTGGTGCACGCCTGTAGTCCCAGCTACTCAGGAGGCTGAGGCAGGAGAATTGCTTGAATCTGGAAGGTGGAGGTTGCAGTGAGCCAAGATTGTGCCACTGCACTCCAGCCTGGCGCCTGGCAACGGAGCAAGACACTGTCCCCCGCCAAAAAAAGAGAGAGAGAGAGAGAGAGAGAGAGAGAGAGAGAGAGAAATTTATAGCATTAAATGCTCACATCACAAAGTTAGAAAAATCTCAATTTAACAACCTGGGCTGGGTATGATGGCTCATGCCTGTAATCCCAGCACTTTGGGAGGCTGAGGAGAATGCATCACCTGAGGTCAGTAGTGCCATCACAGCTCAGTGCAGATCAAGTTTCGTTTTTGTTTTTGAGGCAGAGTTCTTGTTGCCCAGGCTGGAATGCAATGGCATGATCTCAGCTCACTGCAATCTCTGCCTCTTGATTCTGAAATCAAGCCTGACCAACATGATGAAATTCCTTCTCCACTAAAAATACAAAAATATTAGCCAGGCATGGTGGCAGGTAACTGTAATCCCAGATACTTAGGAGACTGAGGCAAGAGAATCGCTTGAACCTGGGAGGCAGAAATTGCAGTGAGCTGAGATCAAGCCATTGCACTCCAACCTGGGCAACAAGAACTCTGTCTCAAAAGCAAAAACAAAAACTGACATCATAAATAAAAGAATGAGAGAAGAAAAAGCAAATCGACCTCTAAGCTATCAAATTACAAGAAATAATGAAGATTGGCTGGGTGCAATGGCTTGTGCCTGTAATCCACCACTTTGGGAGGCCAAGGCAGGCAGATCACAAGGTCAGGAGTTCAAGATCAGCCTGGCCAAGATGGTAAAACCCCATCTCTACTAAAAATACAAAAATTAGCCAGCTGTGGTGGTAGGCACCTGTAACCCCCGGTACTCGGGAGGCTGAGGCAGAGAACTGCTTGAACCTGGGAAGCGGAGGTTGCAGTGAGCTGAGATGGTGCCACTGCACTCCAGCCTGGCGCCTGGCAACGGAGCAAGACACTGTCCCCGCCAAAAAGAGAGAGAGAGAGAAAATTATAGCATTAAATGCTCACATCACAAAGTTAGAAAAATCTCAATTTAACAACCTGGGCTGGGTATGATGGCTCACACCTGTAATCCCAGCACTTTGGGAGGCTGAGGAGAATGCATCACCTGAGGTCAGTAGTGCCATCACAGCTCAGTGCAGATCAAGTTTCGTTTTGTTTTGAGGCAGAGTTCTTGTTGCCCAGGCTGGAATGCAATGGCATGATCTCAGCTCACTGCAATCTCTGCCTCTTGATTCTGAAATCAAGCCTGACCAACATGATGAAACTCCTTCTCCACTAAAAATACAAAAAAATTAGCCAGGCGTGGTGGCAGGTAACTGTAATCCCAGATACTTAGGAGACTGAGGCAAGAGAATCGCTTGAACCTGGGAGGCGGAAATTGCAGTGAGCTGAGATCACGCCATTGCATTCCAACCTGGGCAACAAGAACTCTGTCTCAAAAGCAAAAACAAAAACTGACATCATAAATAAAAGAATGAGAGGAGAAAAAGCAAATAGACCTCTATGCTATCAAAGTACAAGAAATAATGAAGATTGGCTGGTTGCAATGGCTTGTGCCTGTAATATACCACTTTGGGAGGCCAAGGCGGGCAGATCACAAGGTCAGGAGTTCAAGATCAGCCTGGCCACGATGGTAAAACCCCATCTCTACTAAAAATACAAAAATTAGCCAGCTGTGGTGGTAGGCACCTGTAACCCCGGTACTCGGGAGGCTGAGGCAGAGAACTGCTTGAACCTGGGAGGCAGAAATTGCAGTGAGCTGAGATCAAGCCATTGCACTCCAACCTGGGCAACAAGAACTCTGTCTCAAAAGCAAAACTGACATCATAAATAAAAGAATGAGAGAAGAAAAAGCAAATCGACCTCTAAGCTATCAAATTACAAGAAATAATGAAGATTGGCTGGGTGCAATGGCTTGTGCCTGTAATCCACCACTTTGGGAGGCCAAGGCAGGCAGATCACAAGGTCAGGAGTTCAAGATCAGCCTGGCCAAGATGGTAAAACCCCATCTCTACTAAAAATACAAAAATTAGCCAGGCATGGTGGCAGGTAACTGTAATCCCAGATACTTAGGAGACTGAGGCAAGAGAATCGCTTGAACCTGGGAAGCGGAGGTTGCAGTGAGTCGAGATCGTGCCACTGCACTCCAGCCTGGGCAAGTGTTAGACTTTGTCTCCCAAAAAAAAAAAAAAAAAAAAACCCCACAACTTCCATAACCTACTTCAAGTTCTAATTTGATAGCGCTACTCACAGAACACAGCAAGACACTGAATTCAACAAAACACTACAGTTTACCAGTTTGTTATAAAAAATACAATTCAGGGAAAGTCAAATAGAAAAAGTGCATAGGACAAAGAAAAGAGATGGGCAAAGGTGAAGCACATAGATAATCCTAGAAAACAGCTGTGATTAATACAATTCATTCTTTGTGTTCTGCAGGAACAGTTTATGGAAAGAAACACCCTTCTCATTATGCCGTAGATAGTGCTCTCTATCACCAAGTTAAGACACTGACCCTGAATTTTCTTCTTTTTCTCAAATTAGCTAAATTTATTTCCTGTGATCAAAATAATCAGTTACATAAGTTTATCTCCTTCCCACAGGCTTCTTAACTTTAAGCTACCCTCAGTCTGAGCCATCATGCAACTCCACTTTATGTTCCTCCTAAGAACATGATGACTTCACGGTAAAATATTTTCTGATACAGAATCTGATTTTTAGCCTCCATTTGCCATTCCCTCCCACCTTCTTTCTAATCTTGCTTGCTCTTCCCTACGGCTCACATCTGTAATCCCAGCACTTTGGGAGGCTGAGGCCCACGGATCACTTGAGGTCAGGAGTTTGGGACCAGCCTGGCCAACATGGTAAAACCCCATCTCTACTAAAAATACAAAAATTAGCTGGGCATAGTGGCGGTGCCTGTAATCCCAGCACTTTGGGAGGCTGAGGCCCACGGATCACTTGAGGTCAGGAGTTTGGGACCAGCCTGGCCAACATGGTAAAACCCCATCTCTTCTAAACATACAAAATTAGCTGGGCATGGTGGCAAGCCTGTAATCCCAGCACTTTGGGAGGCTGAGGCCCACGGATCACTTGAGGTCAGGAGTTTGGGACCAGCCTGGCCAACATGGTAAAACCCCATCTCTTCTAAACATACAAAATTAGCTGGGCATGGTGGCAAGCCTGTAATCCCAGCACTTTGGGAGGCTGAGGCCCACGGATCACTTGAGGTCAGGAGTTTGGGACCAGCCTGGCCAACATGGTAAAACCCCATCTCTACTAAAAATACAAAAAAATTTAGCTGGGAATGGTGACACGCGCCTGTAGCCCCAGCTACTCAGGAGGCTGAGGCAGGATTGCTTGATCCTGGGAGGCAGAGGCTGCAGTGAGTCGAGATCGTGCCACTGCACTCCAGCCTGGGCAAGTGTTAGACTTTGTCTCCCAAAAAAAAAAAAACCCCACAACTTCCATAACCTCCTTCAAGTTCTAATTTGATAGCGCTACTCACAGAACACAGCAAGACACTGAATTCAACAAAACACTACAGTTTACCAGTTTGTTATAAAAAATACAATTCAGGGAAAGTCAAATAGAAAAAGTGCATAGGACAAAGAAAAGAGATGGGCAAAGGTGAAGCACATAGATAATCCTAGAAAACAGCTGTGATTAATACAATTCTTTGTGTTCTGCAGGAACAGTTTATGGAAAGAAACATCCTTCTCATTATGCCATAGATAGTGCTCTCTTTCTATCACCAAGTTAAGACATTGACCCTGAATTTTCTTCTTTTTCTCAAATTAGCTAAATTTATTTCCTGTGATCAAAATAATCAGTTACATAAGTTTATCTCCTTCCCACAGGCTTCTTAACTTTAAGCTACCCTCAGTCTGAGCCATCATGCAACTCCACTTTATGTTCCTCCTAAGAACATGATGACTTCACGGTAAAATATTTTCTGATACAGAATCTGATTTTTAGCCTCCATTTGCCATTCCCCTCCCACCTTCTTTCTAATCTTGTTTGCTCTTCCCTAGGGCTCACACCTGTAATCCCAGCACTTTGGGAGGCTGAGGCCCACAGATCACTTGAGGCCAGGAGTTTGGGACCAGCCTGGCCAACATGGTAAAACCCCATCTCTACTAAAAATACAAAAATTAGCTGGGCATAGTGGCGGTGCCTGTAATCCCAGCACTTTGGGAGGCTGAGGCCCACGGATCACTTGAGGTCAGGAGTTCAAGACCAGTCTGGCCGATGTGGTGAAACCCTGTTTCTACTAAAAATAAAAAAAAAATTTAGCTGGGCATGGTGGCACGTGCCTGTAGCCCCAGCTACTCAGGAGGCTGAGGCAGGATTGCTTGATCCTGGGAGGCAGAGGCTGCAGTGAGCCGAGATCACACCACTGAACTCCAGCCTGGGCAACAGTGTTAGACTTTGTCTCAACAAAAAAAAAAAAAAAAAAAACCACAACTTCCATAACCTCCTTCAAGTTCTAATTTGATAGCGCTACTCACAGAACTCAGCAAGACACTGAATCCAACAAAACACTACAGTTACGTTTACCAGTTTGTTATAAAAAATACAACTCAAGAAAAGTCAAACAGAAAAAGTGCATAGACAAAGAAAAGAGATGGGCAAAGGTGAAGCACATAGATAATCCTAGAAAATAGCTGTGATTAATACAATTCTTTGTGTTCTGCAGGAACAGTTTATGGAAAGAAACATCCTTCTCATTATGCCATAGATAGTGCTCTCTTTCTATCACCAAGTTAAGACATTGACCCTGAATTTTCTTCTTTTTCTCAAATTAGCTAAATTTATTTCCTGTGATCAAAATAATCAGTTACATAAGTTTATCTCCTTCCCACAGGCTTCTTAACTTTAAGCTACCCTCAGTCTGAGCCATCATGCAACTCCACTTTATGTTCCTCCTAAGAACATGATGACTTCACGGTAAAATATTTTCTGATACAGAATCTGATTTTTAGCCTCCATTTGCCATTCCCCTCCCACCTTCTTTCTAATCTTGCTTGCTCTTCCCTACGGCTCACATCTGTAATCCCAGCACTTTGGGAGGCTGAGGCCCACGGATCACTTGAGGTCAGGAGTTTGGGACCAGCCTGGCCAACATGGTAAAACCCCATCTCTTCTAAACATACAAAAATTAGCTGGGCATAGTGGCGGTGCCTGTAATCCCAGCTACCTAGGAAGCTGAGGCAGGAGAATCACTTGAACCCGGGAGGCAGAGGTTACAGTGAGCTGAGATCTCACCATCGCACTCCAGCCTGGGGAACAAGAGTGAAACTCCAGAAGGGAGGAAGGGAGGCAGAGAGAAAGGGGAAGGAGGGAAGGCAGGAAGGCAGGAAGAAAGAGAGGGAGGGAGAGAGGGAAGGAGGGAGGGAGGGAAGAAGGAGAGGGACAGAGAAGGAAAATAAGAGAAAGAAAGCCTTTGTCTGCCTAAACTTGGCAATCCTTAAAGATGTTATAGTTGGTACTTCCTTCGGTTGCAATACCCCTTTAGAATTAAGATTTTTTACATAAATCAAACTTTATTTTACAAAGTCTACAACCTGCCTCAAAACAAAAACAACTTCATCTTTAGTAAGACTCTCCAAATCCCCTTTCATCTTACCTGTAACTGCATCTGCTTGTGGGTCCCCAGCTTTCCAGGGCTCTGCAGCTTCTCTCAGAATAAAGCCTTTTTCCATGGCTTGGGTGAGAGGCTGGGACATCTGCAAGGGAGGTTCCCCAGAAGGAACTGGGCCTTTAATAACCTTCCTTTGCAGGCTCAATAGTAGCCTGAATTTGGAGTCACTGGGCTCAAGCTGTTAAGTCAGATCCAGTTGGTTTTTGAAACTGTTTGAAAAACCCAGCAAAATTACACTAACACAGTGTTTATATATAAAAAGAAAATTTTAAGGTGCTTACATTTCACACCTCAATAAGAAGAGCCAAAGTAGCTATTCCTTTCAGACAATAAATGTTATTACCGTATTATTTCCATTAAAAATTATGTATCCAGGAATGGCCAACTTGTGGGAAACAAAATTATGTAGTAAACAATTAGTCACATGAAAACACTTCTAGGAGGTACCAAGTTTCATCTCATAAAATTTAGCATTAAATTAAGAAACCAAGAAGATAGGATATAGAACACAGATAGTCACCTTCACAAATTTACTCTGAAAAAGAGCAACTGATGATGTCTTTATGAATCTGTAACTCATCAATTATACACCATGTTTTCTTATGGAAATGTATTCATTTTCTACAACCAAAGTAAGAGAGATTTTCCCTATTTTTTTCCTTGGTAGCATTCTAAAAGCTAAGCCATGGCAATCTATTGAAAATCACCTAGCCGTAAAATAAAAGACATCTGAGAAGATTCCTAAACCCATTCTGGGAAATAAAAAGGTAAATGAGAATTCTCAACAAATGAAATATATAATTAGGTACTTTTTCCTGAAACCTACCTCTTTTATGCTCTTTGTAAATCTTTTCTCATCTTTTATATCCTACTAAAAAAATGCAATTAAAAAACTGAATTTAAGCCTGGGCGCAGTGGCTCAAGCCTGTAATCCCAGCACTTTGGGAGGCTGAGGCAGGTGGGTCACGAGTTCAGGACTTCAAGACCATCTTGGCGAACACGGTGAAACCCCATCTCTACTAAAAATACAGAAATTAGCTCGGCATGGTGGCACGTGCCTATAGTCCCAGCTATACGGGAGGCTGAGGGAGGAGAATCGCTTGAACCCGGGAGGCGAAAGTTTCAGTGAGCCAAGATCACACCACTGCACTCCACCCTGGGCAAGAGCAAGACTCTGTCTTAACAACAATGACAAAAAAAAAAAAAAACCTGAAGTTAAAATAAGTGCACACATTTTTTCAAGGTGACAAACTGAGGGACTGGCAGTGCGGATCAGAAAACAGATGTGTCTGACTCGTGTCAACTCAGGCCATCCAATCACTTGAGAGATTCTCCACCCACTTCTGTCCACTCAAGTGCACAATGACAACCCTCTCAGGAGACATCGCACTCCGCCTCAGTGACTGCCAAGGCGCATTTTACTTTACAACTTCTTGCACCATCTCACTGGGGTCAGGCTTTTTGTTTTGTTTTTGAGATACTATTTTCACTTTCACAAATCTTAGAGAATCCAGGGGGCAGAAATTATTTCTGTGTTTTCCCCTCAATATCAGCATCTGATTGGCCAGCTAGCGATGTCTTTCCATGAAATAGAAGCTAAGCTGACTTGTGTGAAGACAATCTTAATGTCTCAAAGGGTTTGCTTTTCAATGGAAGAGTCCCCCAGGAGATACACTCAGCCTCAGGGAATCCACCTGCTCCCTTGAGAGACTACACTCCATATCTCAGGTTGTCCTATAGGAAAAAATGACGTAGAAGCTGATATTCAGTAGATACTGTAGCACACATAGCCATGGTTATCTCGGTTTATCCCCAGACAGTACTAAAACTCAGGACAAGAAAAAAAATGAAGTGTGGCTGAGGGCGCATCACCCCACAAATTTTCCTAAGGAAAAATTTTACCTCAAAACATCCTGAAAAACTCCCTCCACCTAGAGAAAACAAAAGAAAAGAAAAGCCAGCCATGGTGGCTGAGGTGGGTGGATCACCTGAGGTTAGGATTCAAGATCAGTCTGGCCAACATTGAAAAACCTAGTCTCTAATAAAAATACAAAAATTAGGCCAGGCGTGGTGGTTCGCGCCTGTAATCCCAGCACTTTCAGAGGCGGAGGCCCGCGGATCACTTGAAGTCGGGCGTTCAAGAACAACCTAACATAGTGAAACCCCATCTCTATTAAAAATACAAAAATTAGCTGGGCATGGTGGCACGTGCCTATAGTCCCAGCTATACGGGAGGCTGAGGCAGGAGAATCGCTTGAACCTGGGAGGCAGAGGTTGCAGTGAGCTGAGATCACACCATTGCACTCCAGCCTGGGGAACAAGAGTGAAACTCCAGAAGGGAGGAAGGGAGGCAGAGATTGCAGTGAGCTGAGATCGCGCCATTGCACTACATCCTGGGTGAAAAAAGACCGCCTCACAAAGAAAAATAAGGGCCGGGCGCGATGGATCAAGCCTGTAATCCCAGCACTTTGGGAGGCTGAGGTGGGTGGATCACCTGAGGTCAGGAGTTCAAGACCAGCCTGACCAACATGGTGAAACCCCGTCTCTACTAAAAATACAAAAATTAGCCGGAACAGTGGCGCATGCCTGTAATCCCAGCTACTCTGGAGTCTGAGGCAGGAGAATCGCTTGAACCAGGGAGGCAGAGGTTGCAGTGAGCTGAGATAGCACCACTGCACTCCAGCCTGGGCAACAGAGCAAGACCCATCTCAGAAAAAGAAAGAAAAAAAAAAAACCTGAAGTTAAAATAAGTGCACACATTTTTTCAAGGTGACAAACTGAGGGACTGGCAGTGCGGATCAGAAAACAGATGTGTCTGACTCATGTGTCAACTCAGGCCATCCAATCACTTGAGAGATTCTCCACCCACTTCTGTTCACTCAAGTGCACAATGACAACCCTCTCAGGAGACATCGCACTCCGCCTCAGTGACTGCCAAGGCGCATTTTACTTTACAACTTCTTGCACCATCTCACTGGGGTCAGGCTTTTGTTTTGTTTTTGAGATACTATTTTCACTTTCACAAATCTTAGAGAATCCAGGGGCAGAAATTATTTCTGTGTTTTCCCCTCAATATCAGCATCTGATTGGCCAACTAGCGATGTCTTTCCATGAAATAGAAGCTAAGCTGACTTGTGTGAAGACAATCTTAATGTCTCAAAGGGTTTGCTTTTCAATGGAAGAGTCCCCCAGGAGATACACTCAGCCTCAGGGAATCCACCTGCTCCCTTGAGAGACTACACTCCATATCTCAGGTTGTCCTATAGGAAAAAATGACGTAGAAGCTGATATTCAGTAGATACTGTAGCACACATAGCCATGGTTATCTCGGTTTATCCCCAGACAGTACTAAAACTCAGGACAAGAAAAAAAATGAAGTGTGGCTGAGGGCATATCACCCCACAAATTTTCCTAAGGAAAAATTTTACCTCAAAACATCCTGAAAAACTCCCTCCACCTAGAGAAAACAAAAGAAAAGAAAAGCCAGCCATGGTGGCTGAGGTGGGTGAATAACTTGAGGTCAGGAGTTCAAGATCAGCCTGGCCAAGATGGTAAAACCCCATCTCTACTAAAAATACAAAAATTAGGCCAGGCGTGGTGGTTCGCGCCTGTAATCCCAGCACTTTGGGAGGCCGAGGTGGGCGGATCACGAGGTCAGGAGTTCAAGATCAGCCTGGCCAAGATGGTAAAACCCCATCTCTACTAAAAATACAAAAATTAGCTGGGCATGGTGGCGCGTGCCTGTAATCCCAGCTACTCAGGAGGCTGAGGCAGGAGAATCGCTTGAACCCAGGAGGCAGAGGTTGCAGTGAGCTGAGATCAAGCCATTGCACTCCAGCCTGGGCAACAGAGCAAGACCCATCTCAGAAAAAGAAAAGAAAAAAAAAAAATTAGCTGGGCGTGGTGGTGCACGCCTGTAGTCCCAGCTACTCAGGAGGCTGAGGCAGAGAATTGCTTGAACCAGGGAGGCAGAGGTTGCAGTGAGCTGAGATCAAGCCATTGCACTCCAGCCTGGGCAACAGAGCAAGACCCATCTCAGAAAAAGAAAAGAAAAAAAAAAAATTAGCTGGGCGTGGTGGTGCACGCCTGTAGTCCCAGCTACTTGGGAGGCTGAGGAGAATGCATCACCTGAGGTCAGGAGTTCAAGACCAGTCTGGCCAAGATGGTAAAACCCCATCTCTACTAAAAATACAAAAATTAGCTGGGCGTGGTGGTGCACGCCTGTAGTCCCAGCTACTCAGGAGGCTGAGGCAGGAGAATTGCTTGAACCCAGGAGGCGGAGGTTGCAGTGAGCCGAGATTGTGCCACTGCACTCCAGCCTGGGCAACAGAGCAAGACCCATCTCAGAAAAAGAAAAGAAAAAAAAAAAAAAAAAAAAAAAAAAAAAAAAAAAAAAAAATTAGCTGGGCGTGGTGGTGCACGCCTGTAGTCCCAGCTACTCAGGAGGCTGAGGCAGAGAATTGCTTGAACCAGGGAGGCAGAGGTTGCAGTGAGCCGAGATTGTGCCACTGCACTCCAGCCTGGGCAACAGAGCAAGACCCATCTCAGAAAAAGAAAAGAAAAAAAAAAAAAAGTCAAATACATATTTTATGAAATACTACATTGGGGAAAACAAAATTCAGGCTTAACCAACTATAAAATGCCAATTTACCTGATTACATAACCAGGATATTTCAAGATCAGTCTGGCCAAATTTAAAAACTATACCTAACAAATTACTGAATTTGGTTTTCTTCATCCTGCACCTTATAAAAGCTTTTCCTGGCCGGACGCGGTGGCTCACACCTGTAATCACAGCACTTTGGGAGGCCGAGGTGGGCGGATCACGAGGTCAAGAGATCGAGACCATCCTAGCCAACATGGTGAAACGCCATCTCTACTAAAAATACAAAAATTAGCTGGGCGTGGTGGTGCACGCCTGTAGTCCCAGCTACTTGGGAGGCTGAGGCAGGAGAATTGCTTGAATCTGGAAGGTGGAGGTTGCAGTGAGCCAAGATAGTGCCACTGCACTCCAGCCTGGGCGACAGAGCGAGACTCCGTCTTAAACAAATAAACAAATGTCTTTCCTTCATTCCCCATGGACCACAAACTACAAACCATAGCTGGGTGTTTTGCAATTTTAAATTGCTCTTTAATTAAATTCTTTAATATTTTGTGGTGACTCTCATAAATTTCTTTTTTTTTTTTTTTTGAGACGGAGTTTTGCTTTTGTTACCCAGGCTGGAGTGCAATGGCATGATCTCAGCTCACTGCAACCTCTGCCTCCTGGGTTCAGGCAATTCTCCTGCCTCAGCCTCCTGAGTAGCTGGGATTACAGGCATGAGCCACCATGCCCAGCTAATTTTTGTATTTTAGTAGAGACAGGGTTTCACCATGTTGGCCAGGCTGGTCTTGAACTCCTGACCTCATGATCCGCCTGCCTCAGCCTCCCAAAGTGCTGGGATTACAGGCATGAACCATCATATTCAAATATTTTATATATATATATATGGCACTGGCCTGGTGAGCAGTGGCTCATGCCTGTAATCCCAGCACTTTGGGAGGCTGAGGCAGGTGGGTCACGAGTTCAAGAGATCAAGACCATCCTGGTCAACATGGTGAAACCCGTCTCTACTAAAAATACAAAAAGTTAGCTGGGCATGGTGGTGCGTGCCTGTAATCCCAGCTACTCAGGAGGCTGAGGCAGGAGAATTGCCTGAACTCAGGAGGCGGAGGTTGCGGTGAGCCGAGATCGCGCCATTGCACTCCAGCCTGGGCAACAGAGCGAGACTCCGTCAAAAAAAAAAAAAAAAAAAAAAAATTAGCTGGGCATGGTGGTGCGTGCCTGTAATCCCAGCACTTTCAGAGGCGGAGGCCCGCTGATCACTTGAAGTCGGGCGTTCAAGAACAACCTAACATAGTGAAACCCCATCTCTACTAAAAATACAAAAAAAAATTAGCTGGGCGTGGTAGTAGGTGCCTATAGTTTCAGCTACTCAAGTGGCTAAAGAAAAGAATTTCTTGAACCAGGGAGGCAGAGGTTGCAGTGAGCTGAGATCGCGCCATTGCACTCCAGCCTGGGTTACAAAAGCGAAACCCCGTCTCAAAAAAAAAAAAAGAAAAGAAAAATAAATAAATAACAAAATCCCCAGCACTTTGGGAGGCCGAGGCGGGTGGATCACGAGGTCAAGAGATCAAGACCATCCTGGTCAACATGGTGAAACCCGTCTCTACTAAAAATACAAAAATTAGCTGGGCATGGTGGTGCGTGCCTGTAATCCCAGCTACTCAGGAGGCTGAGGCAGGAGAATTGCCTGAACTCAGGAGGCGGAGGTTGCGGTGAGCCGAGATCGCGCCATTGCACTCCAGCCTGGGTTACAAAAGCGAAACCCCGTCTCAAAAAAAAAAAAGAAAAGAAAAATAAATAAATAACAAAATTATAAAAATAAATAAATAAGTCGGGCATGGTGGTAGGTGCCTATAGTTCCAGCTAATCAAGTGGTTACAGCAAAAGAATCGCTTGAACCAGGGAGGCAGAGGTTGCAGTGAGCTGAGATCGCACCATTGCATTACAGCCTGGGAGAAAAGAGCAAAACTCCTTCACAGAAAAAAAAAAAATTAGCTGGGCGTGGTAGTAGGTGCCTATAGTTTCAGCTACTCAAGTGGCTAAAGAAAAAGAATTTCTTGAACCAGGGAGGCAGAGGTTGCAGTGAGCTGAGATCGCGCCATTGCACTACATCCTGGGTGAAAGAGCGAAACCGCCTCACAAAGAAAAATAAGGGCCGGGCGCGATGGATCAAGCCTGTAATCCCAGCACTTTGGGAGGCCGAGGCGGGTGGATCACGAGGTCAAGAGATCAAGACCATCCTGGTCAACATGGTGAAACCCCGTCTCTACTAAAAATACAAAAAAAAGTTAGCTGGGCATGGTGGTGCGTGCCTGTAATCCCAGCTACTCAGGAGGCTGAGGCAGGAGAATTGCCTGAACTCAGGAGGCGGAGGTTGCGGTGAGCCGAGATCGCGCCATTGCACTCCAGCCTGGGTTACAAAAGCGAAACCCCGTCTCAAAAAAAAAAGAAAGAAAAATAAATAAATAACAAAATTATAAAAATAAATAAATAAATAAGTCGGGCATGGTGGTAGGTGCCTATAGTTCCAGCTAATCAAGTGGTTACAGCAAAAGAATCGCTTGAACCAGGGAGGTAGAGGTTGCAGTGAGCCGAGATCGCGCCATTGCAGTCCAGCCTGGGAGACAGAGCGAGACTCCGTCAAAAAAAAAAAAGTCAAATACATATTTTATGAAATACTACATTGGGGAAAACAAAATTCAGGCTTAACCAACTATAAAATGCCAATTTACCTGATTACATAACCAGGATATTTCCACCTTAATCGTACAAATTTAAAAACTATACCTAACAAATTACTGAATTTGGTTTTCTTCATCCTGCACCTTATAAAAGCTTTTCCTGGCCGGACGCGGTGGCTCACACCTGTAATCCCAGCACTTTGGGAGGCCGAGGCGGGTGGATCACGAGGTCAAGAGATCAAGACCATCCTGGTCAACATGGTGAAACCCGTCTCTACTAAAAATACAAAAATTAGCCGGAACAGTGGCGCATGCCTGTAATCCCAGCACTTTCAGAGGCGGAGGCCCGCTGATCACTTGAAGTCGGGCGTTCAAGAACAACCTAACATAGTGAAACCCCATCTCTACTAAAAATACAAAAATTAGCTGGGCATGGTGGTGCGTGCCTGTAATCCCAGCACTTTGGGAGGCTGAGGCAGGTGGGTCACGAGTTCAGGACTTCAAGACCATCCTGGCGAACACGGTGAAACCCCATCTCTACTAAAAATACAGAAATTAGCCCGGCATGGTGACACGTGCCTATACTCCCAGCTATACGGGAGGCTGAGAGAGCAGAATCGCTTGAACCTGGGAGGCGAAAGTTTCAGTGAGCCAAGATCACACCACTGCACTCCACCCTGGGCAACAGAGCAAGACTCTTTCTTAACAACAACGACAAAAAAAAAAACCTGAAGTTAAAATAAGTGCACACATTTTTTCAAGGTGACAAACCGAGGGACTGGCAGTGCGGATCAGAAAACAGATGTGTCTGACTCATGTGTCAACTCAGGCCATCCAATCACTTGAGAGATTCTCCACCCACTTCTGTCACTCAAGTGCACAATGACAACCCTCTCAGGAGACATCGCACTCCGCCTCAGTGACTGCCAAGGCGCATTTTACTTTACAACTTCTTGCACCATCTCACTGGGGTCAGGCTTTTTGTTTTGTTTTTGAGATACTATTTTCACTTTCACAAATCTTAGAGAATCCAGGGGGCAGAAATTATTTCTGTGTTTTCCCCTCAATATCAGCATCTGATTGGCCAACTAGCGATGTCTTTCCATGAAATAGAAGCTAAGCTGACTTGTGTGAAGACAATCTTAATGTCTCAAAGGGTTTGCTTTTCAATGGAAGAGTCCCCCAGGAGATACACTCAGCCTCAGGGAATCCACCTGCTCCCTTGAGAGACTACACTCCATATCTCAGGTTGTCCTATAGGAAAAAATGACGTAGAAGCTGATATTCAGTAGATACTGTAGCACACATAGCCATGGTTATCTCGGTTTATCCCCAGACAGTACTAAAACTCAGGACAAGAAAAAAAATGAAGTGTGGCTGAGGGCATATCACCCCACAAATTTTCCTAAGGAAAAATTTTACCTCAAAACATCCTGAAAAACTCCCTCCACCTAGAGAAAACAAAAGAAAAAGAAAAGCCAGCCATGGTGGCTGAGGTGGGTGGATCACCTGAGGTTAGGATTCAAGATCAGTCTGGCCAACATTGAAAAACCTAGTCTCTAATAAAAATACAAAAATTAGGCCAGGCGTGGTGGTTCGCGCCTGTAATCCCAGCACTTTCAGAGGCGGAGGCCGCTGATCACTTGAAGTCGGGCGTTAAGAACAACCTAACATAGTGAAACCCCATCTCTACTAAAAATACAAAAAAAAATTAGCTGGGCGTGGTAGTAGGTGCCTATAGTTCCAGCTAATCAAGTGGTTACAGCAAAGAATCGCTTGAACCAGGGAGGCAGAGGTTGCAGTGAGCTGAGATCGCACCATTGCATTACAGCCTGGGAGAAAAGAGCAAAACTCCTTCACATTAAAAAAAAAAAAAAAGTCAAATACATATTTTATGAAATACTACATTGGGGAAAACAAAATTCAGGCTTAACCAACTATAAAATGCCAATTTACCTGATTACATAACCAGGATATTTCCACCTTAATCGTATAAATTTAAAAACTATACCTAACAAATTACTGAATTTGGTTTTCTTCATCCTGCACCTTATAAAGCTTTTCCTGGCCGGACGCGGTGGCTCACACCTGCAATCCTAGCATTTTGGGAAGCCGAGGCAGGTGAACTGCCGAGCCCAAAAGTTCGAGACCAGCCTGGGCAACATAGTGAAACCCCATCTCTATTAAAAATACAAAAATTAGCCGGAACAGTGGCGCATGCCTGTAATCCCAGCTACTCTGGAGTCTGAGGCAGGAGAATCGCTTAAACCCAGGAGGCAGAGGTTGCAGTGAGCTGAGATCGCACCATTGCATTACAGCCTGGGAGAAAAGAGCAAAACTCCTTCACAGAAAAAAAAAAAATTAGCTGGGCGTGGTAGTAGGTGCCTATAGTTTCAGCTACTCAAGTGGCTAAAGAAAAAGAATTTCTTGAACCAGGGAGGCAGAGATTGCAGTGAGCTGAGATCGAGCCATTGCACTACATCCTGGGTGAAAAAAGCGAAACCGCCTCACAAAGAAAAATAAGGGCCGGGCGCGATGGATCAAGCCTGTAATCCCAGCACTTTGGGAGGCCGAGGCGGGTGGATCACGAGGTCAAGAGATCAAGACCATCCTGGTCAACATGGTGAAACGTCTCTACTAAACAAAAAAAATTAGCTGGGCATGGTGGTGCGTGCCTGTAATCCCAGCTACTCAGGAGGCTGAGGCAGGAGAATTGCCTGAACTCAGGAGGCGGAGGTTGCGGTGAGCCGAGATCGCGCCATTGCACTCCAGCCTGGGTTACAAAAGCGAAACCCCGTCTCAAAAAAAAAAAGAAAGAAAAATAAATAAATAACAAAATTATAAAAATAAATAAATAAATAAGTCGGGCATGGTGGTAGGTGCCTATAGTTCCAGCTAATCAAGTGGTTACAGCAAAAGAATCGCTTGAACCAGGGAGGTAGAGGTTGCAGTGGGCCGAGATCGCGCCATTGCAGTCCAGCCTGGGAGACAGAGCGAGACTCCGTCAAAAAAAAAAAAAAAAAGTCAAATACATATTTTATGAAATACTACATTGGGGAAAACAAAATTCAGGCTTAACCAACTATAAAATGCCAATTTACCTGATTACATAACCAGGATATTTCCACCTTAATCGTACAAATTTAAAAAACTATACCTAACAAATTACTGAATTTGGTTTTCTTCATCCTGCACCTTATAAAAGCTTTTCCTGGCCGGACGCGGTGGCTCACACCTGCAATCCTAGCATTTTGGGAAGCCGAGGCAGGTGAACTGCCGGAGCCCAAAAGTTCGAGACCAGCCTGGGCAACATGGTGAAACGCCATCTCTACTAAAATAGAAAAAATTTGCTGGGCGTGGTGGTGCGCGCCTGTAGTCCCAGCTACTTGGGAGGCTGAGGCAGGAGAATAGCTTGAACCCGGAATAGGGAGATTGCAGTGAGCCAGAATAGCGCCATTGCACTCCAGCCTGGGCGACAGAGCGAGACTCCGTCTTAAACAAATAAACAAATGTCTTTCCTTCATTCCCCATGGACCACAAACTACAAACCATAGCTGGGTGTTTTGCAATTTTTAAATTGCTCTTTAATTAAATTCTTTAATATTTTTGTGGTGACTCTCATAAATTTCTTTCTTTTTTTTTTTTTTTGAGACAAGAGTCTCGCTGCGACGCCCAGGATGGAGGGAAATGGCACGATCTCGGCTCACTACCACCTCAGCCTCCTGGGTTCAAGCTAAACTCCTGTCTCAGCCTCCCGAGTAGCTGGGACTACAGGTGCGCACCATCATGCCCGAATAATTTTTGTATTTTCAGTTGAGACGGGATTCACAATATTGGCCAGCCTGGTCTCGAACTCCTGACCTCAAGTGATCTGCCCGCCTTGGGCTCTCAAAGTGGTGGGATTACAGGCGTGAGTCACGGCGCCCGGCCGACTCTCGTAAGTTTCTAATAGACGAAAAGAGGGACTGGATACGCCACGGACCAAAGCTCTTCTCGTTCTTGAACCCGCACCCCGAGTCAGGATTCTCCTGACGCCCCTCCCATGGTCCCTGTACAATGTGAGAGAGACGCGGTGCTGCGGGAGCAGAGCTGCCCAGAGAGGGCCCCAGGCCAGGTCACAGTCACTAAGCAGCGAAGAGACAGGACGCCCGGGGTCCCAACTGTCAGCGCGGCCGCCATCTTATGGCTGAAGGGGACTGAGGCCGAGCTGGGCACGAACTCGGGCGCAGACTGTGGAGCTGACTGCGGGGAGGCCTGAGTCCCGCCACAGCCCCTTCCCCTCTCTCGGTATGTTAACCCGGTACTCTCACCATTTCTAGGCTTCTAAAGGTCCTGGTGTCTTAGCTGTGGATGTCCCAATATCTGCAGCTCACAGGCCCACAAACGCCGTACCTCTAAGCGCAAAGAAAACAGAGAAGTGAAGATGAGACCTGGTGCTCCAGCTGCCAGGAGAGACAAAGGCCCCGCCACATCCCGGAAGCCGCCCTGTCCGCTCCAGCTGCGTGCCTGATTGGACGATTTCCAGCCCAGCGCCCCTGATTGGATAAGGTTTAAGGTCCTGCCCCCTCAAGCCCTGAGTGACAGAAGATGTGATCAGACGCTAGGCTGAATGAAGAGAGCGACAGCCTAGGCTGCAGCGTTTTCTGGCACGGCTTCCTCCCGGAGCTGAGCCAGGCTGACCCCAGAAGGTATTTGCCTTTAATCTTGTGTATAAGGTCATATGCATTTATAAATAATACACTTATATGGCTACTAAAAAATGAAAAGAATATTTAAAATTTCAGCTCCTATGACCTTCTTGGCTTCCGGTCCTTTGAGCAGGAAAAATTACAAACATTAAATATTCATTATTTTTATTGTCTGTCTTTTCTTTCTTTTTCTTGAGAGAGCCTCTCTGTTACCCAGACTGGAGTGCAGTGACATGATTGCAGCTCACTGCAGCCTCAGGAATCTAGGCTCTAGCAATTTACCTACCTCAGCCTTCTGAGTAGCTGGGACCACTGGCACGTGCCACCATATTCACCTAATTTGTTATATTGTAGAGATGAAGCCTCATTATGTAGCCCAGGCTGGTCTCAAACTCTAGGGCTCAATTGATCCTCCTACCTCAGCCTCCCAAAGTGCTAGGATTACAGGCATGAACCATCATATTCAGACAGTTTTTATATTCAATTATATATATATATATGACACTGGCCTGGTGAGCAGTGGCTCATGCCTGTAATCCCAAGCACTTTGGGAGGCCGAGGTGGGTGGATCACGAGGTCAGGAGTTCAAGACCAGTCTGGCCAAGATGGTGCAACCCTGTCCCTACTAAAAAAATTAAAATTAGCTGGGCGTGGTGGTGGGTGCCTGTAATCCCAGCTACTTGGGAGGCTGAGGCAGAGAACTGCTTGAACCAGGGAGGCAGAGGTTGCAGTGAGCCAAGATAGCACCACTGCACTCCAGCCTGGGCAACAGAGCAAGACCCATCTCAGAAAAAGAAAAGAAAAAAAAAACATTGAGGTCCATTAATAGAATTCAAGGAAATGTTATGCATATTTCTAAAAAGTACACTAAAAATCATATACTAAGGAGAAAAAATTAATAACTAAATATTATATAGGTAATATTACCAGAAAAAGTTTAGATTTCCTGAATTTAAGTTGCAATATGCTAATGAGATATTCTTAGTGGAGAGTATTCTAGTTTTGTAATAAATTCAGAATGAGATAATTTCTGTGTTTTAGTGACTGATGCAAAACATAAAAATACAGAAAATCTCTAATGTGTTCCCATGATGTAGTATTACTTGAAAAATAACTGGGCAAACTCAGGAAAAGACTATTTAATTTCAAGTTTCCAAATAGGTACAGAACTTTTTTTTTTTGAGACAGAGTGTCAGCTCTGTTGCCCAGGCTGGAGTGTACTGGCAAGATCTCAGCTCACTGCAACCTCTGCCTTTTGGGTTCAAACAATTCTCCTGCCTAAGCCTCCTGAGTAGCTGTGATTACATGCTCCTGCCACCATGCCCAGCTAATTTTTGTATTTTTAGTAGAGCCGTTAGTCAGGCTGGTTTCAAACCCTGACCTTGTGATCCACCTGCCTCAGCCTCCCAAAATGCTGGGATTACAGGTGTGAGCCACTTTGCCCGGCCTAGGTACAGAACTTCTAATAAAATAATAAATGGAATCTGCAACCTCCCTTCTAGGTTCAAGCGATTCTCCTTCCTCAGCCTTCTGAGTAGCAGGGATTATAGGTCTACACCATCATGCTCAGCTAATTTTGTATTTTTAGTAAAGACAGGGTTTCTCCACGTTGGTCAGGCTGGTCTCGAACTCCCAACATCAGGTGATCCACCTGCCCTGGCCTCCCAAAGGGCTGGGATTGCAGGAGTGAGCCACAGTGCGTGTCCTGTTAAACTCAATTTGTAATAAAACCTGATAGACATATTTGCCCAATTTTAATGTTTAGCCATAAGGTAAGATTCTTATAAATCTTTTATAAACCTTTACATTGTAAGTGTGTGTGTTGTGTGTGTGCATGAAAGAGATCAATGCTTCAAGAAAACCTGTATACCCATTTAATGTAGCCAATATGTTCGCACACAGAATCTCTTAAAATTAATTTTAATAAACCTTCCACAACTTGTTTAAACCTTTAGATTTTTTTTTAACTGAAAACAATTATTTAATACTTTAATCTAGGCAGAAAAAATCTACATCCTCATGACTTATCTTTCACACCAAAAACATTTTACTTTCTTTTCCCACCTTCCATGTAAAATTGTTTCCTCAGTAGTTTCAATTACGTTACAATGTTAACTTTAGCAAGTTTTATTTTTTGTGAAAACCTTAGCAAGCTCAAGATTTTCTTTCATTATTATTATTATTTTATTATTTTGACACAGAGTCGCACTCTGTTGCCTGGCTGGAATGCAGTGGCACGATCTTGGCTGGATGCAACCTCTACCTCCAGGGTTCAAGCAATTCTCCTGCCTCAGCCTCCTGAGTAGCTGGGACTGCAGGCACGCACCACCCACACCCGGCTGCCAAGTTAGAAATTTTAATTGTGTATTAGGTGTGGAGCCTAGCCTAGGACACACCATGCCCAACTGCAGATTAGAGCTGACTCTACAGCATAGCCAAGGGGTGTGGCTAACTCCACATGTCCCCAGGCCTTACCTAGCAGTAAAGTAGGCAAGCTGTACAAAAGAGTCATAGTGACATTTCATGAAGCATTTAGGAAACTTAACAACCTTTGAATTATATGTTTCTTAGATAAATTCTCTTTCACAAATCCTTTCATGACTTACCAGACCATCTGAGACATTCTTCGACTTACTTTTTGAGACAGTGTCAGCTCTGTTGCCCAGGCTGGAGTGCAGTGGCAAGATCTCAGCTCACCGCAACCTCCGCCTCCTGGGTTCAGGCAATTCTCCTGCCTCAGCCTCCCGAGTAGCTGGGATTACAGGCACGCACCACGGTGCCCAGCTAATTTTTGTATTTTTAGTAGAGACAGGGTTTCACCTTGTTGACCAGGATGGTCTCCATCTCTTGACCTAGTGATCCACCCGCCTCAGCCTCCCAAAGTGCTGGGATTACAGGCATGAGCCACCTCGCCCCGCCTGCATTCTTCAACTTTCTAACCTGCCCTAAACATTCCTCCTTTTTTTTTCTTTTCTGAGACAGTCTGGCTCTGTCACCCAGGCTGGAATGCAATGGTGCAACCTCGGCTCACTGCAACAACCACCTCCCAGGTTCAAGCAATTTTCCTGCCTCAGCCTCCTGAATAGCTGGGATTACAGGCACGCACCATGCCCAGCTAATTTTGTATTTTTAGTAGAGACAGGGTTTCACCTTGTTGACCAGGATGGTCTCCATCTCTTGACCTAGTGATCCACCCGCCTCAGCCTCCCAAAGTGCTGGGATTACAGGCATGAGCCACCTCGCCCCGCCTGCATTCTTCAACTTTCTAAACTGCCCTAAACATTCCTCCCTTTTTTTTTCTTTTTTGAGACAGAGTCTGGCTCTGTCACCCAGGCTGGAATGCAATGGTGCAATCTCGGCTCACTGCAACCACCACCTCCCAGGTTCAAGCAATTCTCCTGCCTCAGCCTCCTGAGTAGCTGGGATTACAGGTATGTACCACCTTCCCCAGCTAATTTTTTGTATTTTTAGTAGAGACGGGGTTTCACCATGTTGGCCAGGCTGGTCTCTAACTCCTGACCTCATGATCTGCCTGCCTCAGCCTCCCAAAGTGCTGGAATTACAGGCATGAGCCACCATGCCCGGCCATGACATTCCTCCTTTTAAACAACTAGTCATTTTTCTTTCCGACAAGAATTTACCATATGAGATCATTTCTTACATAAAATCTCTTTCTTTATAATCTTTGACATGGCTAATTCCATGTCTCCAGGCCTTATCTAGAATCTAATGGCCTTAAGCTAGGTAACTTTCTTGAAAACTTAAAGAAACAATTTATGACCTTAAAGCATTTAGCAAACTTAACATCTGATCTGCATAATTTAGACTAAATGTTTTTATCAGTAATTTTAAAGCTGTTTTTATCTCCCAAAGATTATTAAAGTTACATGACCTCAAAGGCATTGCACCTTTTATTTTTCTTTCAAAATATTTGATTTAAGCACTTATGTTTGTTTAGCCAATTAATTAATTTGTGATAAGCCAAGAGCACACCATTGTGCTCCAGCCTGGGTGACAGAGCAAGACTCCATCTCAGAAAAAAGAACAAAAGAAAGTAAACGACCATCCTGGCCAACATGGTGAAACCCAGTCTCTTTTTTTTTTTTCCTAGCAAACAATATTCTGTCACAGAAACCCAGTCTCTACTAAAAATATAAAAATTAGCTGGGTGTGGTGTTGCATGCCTGTAGTCCCAGCTACTCATGAGGCTGATGCAAAAGAATCATTTGAACCTGGAGGCAGAGGCTGCAGTGAGCTGAGACTGCACCACCGCACTCCAACCTGGGCAACAGAGCGAGACTTTGTCTCAAGAAAAAGTAAAGAAATAAAAGAATAGCTACTCTAGGCTGCGCATGGTGGCTCATGCCATGGATTACAAATCAGCACTTTGGGAGGCTGAGGCAGGCGGATTACCTGAGGTAGGGAGTTCAAGACCAGCCTGACCAACATGGAGAAATCCCATCTACTAAAATTACAGAAAATTAGCCAGGCATGGCGGCACATGCCTGTAATTCCAGCTACTTGGGAGGATGAGGTAGGAGAATCGCTTGAACCTGGGAGGCGGAGGTTGCAGTGAGCCGAGATCAGGCCATTGCACTCCAGCCTGGGCAACCAGAGCTAAACTCCATCAAAAAAAAAGAATGGCTACTCCTCCATAGACAGAGCAGCTCAAAGGGTGCTGGTTGCTCATGTTTATGGTTATTTCTTGAGGACAGGCTTAACAATGGGTGGATTACTTATGTCTCACCTTTTCAGACAATATAGGGTAACTTCATGATGTTGCCATGGCATTTGCAAACCGTCATGGCTCCGGTAAGAGTGCAGCAGTAACGACAACCAGAGGTCACTCTCACTGCCATTTTGGTTTTAGTGGGTTTTGGCCAGCTCTTTCACTGCAACCTGTTTTATCAGCGAGGTCTTTGTGACCTGCATTTTGTGTTGACCTTCTATCTCATCCTGCGACTTAGAATACCGTAACTGTCTGGGAATGCATATCAGGAGGTTTCAGCCTCATTTACCCAGCTCCTATTTAAAATAGATTTGCTCTGGTTCACACCTCTGACAAAGAGG
This sequence comes from Saguinus midas, assembly GCA_021498475.1. Taxonomy (NCBI): domain Eukaryota; kingdom Metazoa; phylum Chordata; class Mammalia; order Primates; family Cebidae; genus Saguinus; species Saguinus midas. Next base: position 2,301,554 of record CM038410.1, on the reverse strand, counting down.
TGTGCTTTATAAAAAGCTGGTGGGGGGATTTGGGTCAGGAAAGGCCAGGCTGTCCAAATATTCAGAAACATCTATGTGACTGTCCTTTCCATTAGGAGCCAGGACCCAGAGAGCCACCCACTTCATGTGTCTTTAACCTATGCTAGGCCCTGCTGTTGATTCACTTCTACTGAACAGGTGGCTTATGGTTGGGCTATTTACACTCAGGAGTATATTCCAACTAGCAGGGCCATGGCTGTGTACACCAAAAGGTATCTCAAACAGGTCTCAATCAATTTAAAAGGTTTATCTTGCCAAGGTTAAAAACAAGCCTATGACACAGTCTGAGGAGGTCCTGATGATATGTGCCCAAGGTGGCAGGGCACAGCTGCTTTTATACATTTTAGGAAGACATGAGGCATCAATCAATATGAGTAAGATGTACATTTGATTCAGTAAAGCAGGACAACTTGAGGTAGGGGCTTCCAGATCACAAGTAAATAAGACACAAAAGGTTGGATTCTTTTGAGTCCTTGATAAACATTCAACTGAATATACAATTTACTCTGGCTCAGTGAATCTGCATTTCTAAATTAACAAAGTGCAGAGGAAGCAATCAGATATGCATTTATCTCAGGCGAGGCTCAGAGAAAGGTTTTGAATTCGGTCTGTCATTTGTTCTCAAGGAATTTCCTTGTTGGCTAATTGTGAGGTATGTAGCTTTTTAAATCTTTGTAGCTATCTTATTTATAAATAAAATGGGAAGCAGGTTTGCCAGACTTAGATCCCAGCTTGATTTTTCTATTCACTTGGTAATTTTGGCATCAAGAGATTTATTTTCCTTTAACAGTGGAAATCCCTTTTATGATCAAGTATATCTGTTTAAACTAGACAGAACAAAACAAAATATCTATTCTAAAGTAACAAACAAAGGTTAATTTAAAAAAACTCGGGGCCCAAAGTGGCTCTGGCCGGATGTCTACATCTTCTTCAGCCAAGAGTTCAAGGCCAACCAACCTCAGCAACCTTACAAGCTCTCATTGATTGGCAAAAAAAAAAAAAGAAAAGAAAGAAAAAAAAATTTTTAAACTCATAAACACAAATATAACTATCACTACATCTTTCAGAAGAGCCCACCCTAATTCTTATAATTCTCATTCACTATAATTCAAATAGACTTTTTACATAATTTTATAGTGGATCTTAATGTCAGAGGCATTCAAACCAGAGCAACTCAATCTCGAATAGCAGCTGCGTGAAATGATGCAAACCCTACTTGTCTGCATCCCCAGGTTAGGCATTCTTGTCACAGGATGAGATAGGAGGTCAGCACAAGATACACTGCACTTAGCAATTTGTCACCATCTTCTCTGTTAGCAGGGTGCAAGCAGAAACAAAGAGTCACATATTTAGGTCATGGATGCAGATATGTCACAAAGCCTCTGTGGTCAGGGTCAAGAAAGGAGTTTCCCATCCCCTATGTGTTGGTCTCAGATTCAATATATACAATACTCAAACAATGTGAGACTCAGGAAAAAAGGAGAGTCACGACACCTAGGTGCTGAGTCCAGTGATATGTCACAATTATTCTTTGTAGCAGTTTCTAGTAAAAAAAGGAGAGTCACAACACTTAAGTGATGGGCCAGGCGCGGTGGCTCACACCTAAAATCCCAGCACTTTCAGAGGCTGAGGTGGGTGGATCACGAGGTCAAGAGATGGAGACCATCCTGGTCAACAAGGTGAAACCCAGTCTCTACTAAAAATACAAAAATTAGCTGGGCATGGTGGTGCGCGCCTGTAGTCCCAGCTACTTGGGAGGCTGAGGCAGGAGAATTGCCTGAACCTAGGAGGCAGAGGTTGCAGTGAGCCGAGATCATGCCATTGCATTCCAGTCTGGGTAACAACCTAGAAACTCTGTCTCAAAAATAAATAAATAAACAACACTTAAGTGATTAAAAAAAACAATATGTCATAATACCTTGCTGAACAGAGCTCATGCAGGAGACTCACCTATACTTACCTAGGTGTTGGACCCAGCCATATATCACAATATGAACTATATGCAGAGGTCAGGGAAAAAAAAAAGTCACATCTTAGGCAGAACCCAGGCAGTAGAAGAGAGTCACATCACCTAGGTTCTGGGTCCAGAAATGTCACAATACCCTCTGAGAAAAGAGCCCTGGCAGAAGACTCACATCATCTAGGTGAAAGGAACAGAGGTATGTCACAATGCCCCTGTGTGTAAGGCTCAACATGAAAAAGAAAATCACATAACCTAAGAGCTGGGCTCAGATTCAATATATACAATACTCAAACAATGTGAGACTCAGGAAAAAAGGAGAGTCACGACACCTAGGTGCTGAGTCCAGTGATATGTCACAATTATTCTTTGTAGCAGTTTCTAGTAAAAAAAGGAGAGTCACAACACTTAAGTGATGGGCCAGGCGCGGTGGCTCACACCTAAAATCCCAGCACTTTCAGAGGCTGAGGTGGGTGGATCACGAGGTCAAGAGATGGAGACCATCCTGGTCAACAAGGTGAAACCCAGTCTCTACTAAAAATACAAAATTAGCTGGGCATGGTGGTGCGCGCCTGTAGTCCCAGCTACTTGGGAGGCTGAGGCAGGAGAATTGCCTGAACCTAGGAGGCAGAGGTTGCAGTGAGCCGAGATCATGCCATTGCATTCCAGTCTGGGTAACAACCTAGAAACTCTGTCTCAAAAATAAATAAATAAACAACACTTAAGTGATTAAAAAAAACAATATGTCATAATACCTTGCTGAACAGAGCTCATGCAGGAGACTCACCTAGACTTACCTAGGTGTTGGACCCAGCCATATATCACAATATGAACTATATGCAGAGATCAGGCAAAAACAAAACAAAACAAAACAAAAAAACATCTTAGGCAGAACCCAGGCAGTAGAAGAGAGTCACATCACCTAGGTTCTGGGTCCAGAAATGTCACAATACCCTCTGAGAAAAGAGCCCTGGCAGAAGACTCACATCATCTAGGTGAAAGGAACAGAGGTATGTCACAATGCCCCCTGTGTGTAAGGCTCAACATGAAAAAAGAAAAATCACATAACCTAAGAGCTGGGCTCAGCTACATATCACAAACACCGCAGTGGACAAGACCAAAGCATGAGAAAAGTCACATCACATGGGTGCTGGACTAAGTGATATGCTGCAATCCAAACTGGAAACACATCCCAGGAAGAAGAGTCACATTGTCTAAGTAATGGGCCCAGAGATATGTCAAAGTAACCCCTGTGGAGAGGAACCAGGCAGAAGAATCACATAGCCTCTGTGCTGATCCCAGTGATAAGTCACTGTCTTTTATGAGAGCAGGACCATGGCAGGAAAGAAGAATCACATTATCTAGGTTCCAGGGCCAAATACATGTCACAGTCTCTCCTATGGGCTAAAGCCAAGTAAGAAAGTCACATTAGGCCATTACATAACTTCACCTGAAACCAACAGAACGCTCGTCACACTTACCATGGGCTCATTTACTTCACTAGTAATGAACATGGCCACGGAAATTCTGGTGGATGTAGTGGTCCATTTTCTTATGGATGAGATAGAAAAATGGCTTCCTGACCAGTTAATGACATGCTTGCCAAAACGAGCAACGAGAATCTTTTTTTTTTTTGAGATGGAGTTTTGCTCTTGTTACCCAGGCTGGAGTGCAATGGCGTGATCTCGGTTCACCGCAATCTCTGCCTCCTGAGTTCAGGCAATTCTCCTGCCTCAGCCTCCTGAGTAGCTGGAATTACAGGCACACACCACCATGCCCAGCTAATTTTTTGTATTTTTAGTAGAGATGGGGTTTCACCATGTTGACCAGGATGGTCTCGATCTCTTGACCTCGTGATTCACCCACCTCGGCCTCCCAAAGTGCTGGGATTACAGGCTTGAGCCACCGCGCCTGGCCTGCAAATGAGACTCTTAATTGCCACGTTAATGATTCTAATAAAAAACATGCTCAATCTATGTACTCAACAAGGCAGCTTCCTTTCCTTACGAAATGCTGAAATGCTTCAAAAACAACATCTTGTATTTTTTCAAGAAGATGATGACTGGACCACCCGCACAAGTTATTGAGGAAAAAGACGGTAATTTGGTTGTTTCCTGAGCTACTCTGATGCCGTGATTCAACAACTACTAGGAAATTTGATGATGGTGCATGCCTGTAGTCCCAGCTACTCAGGAGGCTGAGGGAGGAGAATTGCCTGAACCCGGGAGGCAGAGGTTGTGGAGAGCCGAGATTGCGCCATTGCACTCCAGCCTGGGTAACAACAGCAAAACTTCATCTCAAAAAAAAAATAATAATAAGTTATTTGGCTGAAAAAAAAATCGCATTATAGGCCAGTCATGGTAGCTCACACGTGTAATCCCAGCACTTTGGGAGGCCAAGGTGGGCAGATCATCTGAGGTGGGGAGTTTCAGACCAGGCTGACCAATATGGCGAAACCCTGTCTCTACTAAAAATACAAAAATTAGCTGGGCATGGTTGTGGGTGCCTGTAATCCCAGCTACTCGGGAGGCTGAGGCAGGAGAGTTGCTTGAACCTGAGAGGCGGAGGTTGCCGTGAGCCAAGATCGCACCATTGCACTCCAGCCTAGGCAACAAGAGTGAAACTCCATCTCAAAAAAAAAAAAGTCACATTATATAGATGATGGGTTCACAAATATGTCACTATGCCCACTGTGGGCAGGGTTCAGGCGAAGGCTCACATTACCTTAGTTCTGAGCTGAACAACATGTCACAATGGCTGATGAGGAAAGTGCTGACGACAAAATGTAACATCATGTTGATGTTTGGCCCAGCGGTATGTCAAAATCTACACTGTGAGAAGAATGTAGGTAGAAAAGAAGCATCTCAACACCTAGGTGCTGGGCCCAGTGATAGGTAATAGTTCTATGAGCCAGAACCTAGTAGAAAGAGTCACATGGGCCAGGTACTGTGGCTTAGTCCTGTAATTGCAGCAATTTGGGAGGCCGAGGTGGGTGGGTCACCTGAGGTCAGGAGTTCAAGGCCAACCTGACCAACATGGCAAAATCCCATCTCTACTAAAATACAAATATTAGCCAGATGTGGTGGCAGGTGCCTGTAATCCCAGCTACTCAGGAGGCTGAGACATGAGAATAGCTTGAACCTGACAGGCAGAGGTTGCGGTGAGCCAAGATTCCACCATTGCACTCCAGCCTCGACAAAAGAGTGAAACTCCATCTCAAAAAAAAAAAAAAGTCACATTATATAGATGATGGGTTCACAAATATGTCACTATGCCCACTGTGGGCAGGGTTCAGGCGAAGGCTCACATTACCTTAGTTCTGAGCTGAACAACATGTCACAATGGCTGATGAGGAAAGTGCTGACAAAATGTAACATCATGTTGATGTTTGGCCCAGCGGTATGTCAAAATCTACACTGTGAGAAGAATGTAGGTAGAAAAGAAGCATCTCAACACCTAGGTGCTGGGCCCAGTGATACGTAATAATTCTATGAGCCAGAACCTAGTAGAAAGAGAGTCACATGGGCCAGGTCACGGTGGCTTAGTCCTGTAATTGCAGCAATTTGGGAGGCCGAGGCAGGTGGGTCACCTGAGGTCAGGAGTTCGAGGCCAACCTGACCAACATGGCAAAAACCCTAAAATACAAATATTAGCCAGATGTGGTGGCAGGTGCCTGTAATCCCAGCTACTCAGGAGGCTGAGACATGAGAATAGCTTGAACCCGGGAGGCAGAGATTGCAGTGAGCCAAGATTGCACCACTGCACTCCAGCCTGGGCAACAGAGTGAGACTCTGTCTGAAGAAAGCCTCATTACCTGGATGATGGGTGCACAGATAGATTATAATGCTTCCTGCAGGCAGGATCCCACCAAAGTTGTATCACCTGGATGTTGCACATGGCAATATGTCACAATGGCCCATGAAGGCAGGACACAAGCAGAACAGTCACATTGCTAAGGGTGTGGAGCTTAGCAATGTCACAATGCTCCACAGTGGGCAGTGCTGAGGGAAAATACAGATTCACACCACCAAGGTGTTGGATTCAGCAATGTGTCACAATCCAATCTGTAGGCTAGGTACCAGGCAGGAGAGTCAAATCACTCAGGGCTGGGCAAAGGGTTATGTCACAATCATAGTTGCAAAAACTGTAGGAATGAACTTAAAAATCCCACATGTCCTATTTCTAAGTATTAGAGTCAATACATTTTGTATGTTCAGTCTAAGTACACACGAGTCACAGTCTCAAAGGTGGATTGGAAACGTGGCCGGGCGCGTCGGCTCATGCCTATAATCCCAGCACTTTGGGAGGCCAAGGTGGGTGGATCACGAGGTTAAGAGATCAAGACCATCCTGGTCAATGAGGTGAAACCCCGTCTCTACTAAAAGTAAAAAATTAGCTGGGCATGGTGGTACATGCCTGTAGTTCCAGCTACACGGGAGGCTAAGGCAGGTAAATTGCTTGAAACCAGAAGGCAGAGGTTGCGGTGAGCTGAGATCATGCCATTGCACTCCAGTCTGGGTAACAACAGCGAAACTCCATCTCAAAAAAAAAAAAAAAGAAACATGCATGAGAGCCTCAGTCTTTGCTGCAGACTGTGTCCCCTTAATGGACTCACAGCCTCACAGGCATGCTGAATCTTGGTCTGAGTGTCACCAACCCACATGTGAACCTAATCCACATGAGGGTCAATTTTCCCACTTTTGGCTATCTCACATCTCACTCAGATGTGAGAGTCAGAACTTCAACAGTGAGCTGTGTTCATGTGAAAAGTTGACAATTTTTTACTGTTGGCTGGGTTTGCATATGAGTGTCATAATGTCACCTGTGTGCCAGGCCCTGAGTGCTTTAAACAATAGGCACGTACCACCTGAGTGCTTTATACAATAGGCATGATAGTCACAATTTGTTCTGAGACTTTGTCTTTTGGAGACAGAGTTTCGCTCTTGTTGCCCAGGCTGTAGTGCAATGGCGCAGTCTCAGCTCACTGCAACCTCTGCCTCCTGGGTTCATGAGATTCTCGTGCCTCAGCCTCCCAAGTAGCTGGGACTACAGGCGCACACCACCAGCCCCCTTAATTTTTGTATTTTTAGTAGAGATGGAGTTTCGCCATATTGGCCAGGCTGGTCTCAAACTCCTGACCTCAGGAGATCTACCCATCTAGGCCTCCCAAAGTGCCGGGATTACAGGCATGAGCCACTGTGCCTGGTCAAGAGTTTCCAGCCGAGGCTTTTTTTCTAATACAAACTCATAATCATACCTGTGGATCTAAGGTCATGTATTAAAGTCAACATCTTTCCAATTGTCTGGGTCTAGAGAAAAGAGCCCTCACCTGCCTATGAGCTGGGTTTAGAAATGAGTCACCATCTTAACTGCTGTCACGTGATTACATATGACAGTGACAATTTTTACTGTGGACTCCATTCACATGTGAAATTCAGGATCTCCCAGTGTGCTCTGTCTATGTGTGAGGGTGTCAATGTTCATATTTGGTAGGTTCTGGGTATGAGAAACACAGTCTCGCCTGTGTTCTTGGCCCTATCATAACACTCTCTGTACTGTCCAAAGACTATATACAAAATGTAAAGGAATGGTAATCCTTTATGATGTTCTTCCCTAGAGAAGACCCAGGACTTTACCCATTTCTCTAAGTCCAGCTACAAGCACCAGTATCTCAGCTATTGACTGGTTTGTGGAATGAGGATCATTATCACAACTATGAGCCTAGCGAAAGTATATGATACAATCTAACCTGTGAGTAGAAAGCAAATAGGAAAGTAACATCACCTGTGTGCTGGGTCAGAAATATATCACAATTTTTCAAGTCAGGAACCAGGCAGGAGAGTCATATCACCAGGTTAACTGTCCAGGGTTATGTTACAATTCCCTCTTGAAAGCAAGGTGCAGAAAACAATTACATTTCTTGGATACTGGGACCAGTGATGTCACAATTCTCTGCAGGCAAGGCCTGGCACAAGAGACACAGCACCTGGCTGCTGAACCCAGCTGTGCATCACAATCTTGCTGTGGGCACGGTGCAGATGGAAGAAGAGAGTCATACCTCCAAAGTAATGGATGCACAGATATGTCACAAGGCTTCCTGTAGACAAGGCCCAGGCAAGAGCTTTTCACCCATTTGGTTTGACCCAGCGATATGTCAAAATACCCACAACACAAGAGGCCCAGGTTAAAGAGAAGAGTGGTGGTATCACCTAGATGTAGAGTACAGTGATATGTCACAATCATCCCCTTGTACAGGGTTCAGGTAGAAAAGAAGAGTTACAGCTGGGCGCGGTGGCTCACGCCTGTAATCCAAGCACTTTCGGAGGCCAAGGCGGGTGGATCACGAGGTCAGGAGTTCGAGACCTGCCTGGTCAACATGGTGAAACACCGTCTCTACTAAAGATACAAAAAATTAGCCAGTCAGGGTAGTGTGTGCCTGTAATCCCAGTTATTTGCGAGGCTGAGGCAGGAGAATCGCTTGAACCCAGGAGGCGGAGGTTGCAGTAAGCAGAGATTTTGCCATTGCACTCCAGCCTGGGTGACAGAGCAAGACTCTGTCTCAAAAAACAAACAAACAAACAAAAGAAGAGTTACGGCTGGACGCGGTGGCTCACGCCTGTAATCCAAGCACTTTCAGAGGCCAAGTGGGTGGATCACGAGGTCAAGAGATCGAGACCATCCTGGTCAACATGGTGAAACCCGTCTCTACTAAAGATACAAAAATTAGCTGGGCATGGTGGTGCGTGCCTGTAATCCCAGCTACTCAGGAGGCTGAGGCAGGAGAATTGCCTGAACCCAGGAGGCGGAGGTTGCGGTGAGCTGAGATCATGCCATTGCACTCCAGCCTGGGCGACAGGGCAAGACTCTGTCTCAAAAAATGAATGAATGAATGAATGAATGAATGAGCCATCATTACTCAGTAGCTGAGTAGTCCCAGCTACTCAGGAGGCTGAGGCAGGAGAATTGCCTGAACCCAGGAGGCGGAGGTTGCGGTGAGCTGAGATCATGCCATTGCACTCCAGTCTGGGTAACAACAGCGAAACTCCATCTCAAAAAAAAAAAAAAAAAAAAAAAAAAAAAGAAACATGCATGAGAGCCTCAGTCTTTGCTGCAGACTGTGTCCCTTAATGGACTCACAGCCTCACAGGCATGCTGAATCTTGGTCTGAGTGTCACCAACCCACATGTGAACCTAATCCACATGAGGGTCAATTTTCCCACTTTTGGCTATCTCACATCTCACTCAGATGTGAGAGTCAGAACTCAACAGTGAGCTGTGTTCATGTGAAAAGTTGACAATTTTACTGTGGACTCCATTCACATGTGAAATTCAGGATCTCCCAGTGTGCTCTGTCTATGTGTGAGGGTGTCAATGTTCATATTTGGTAGGTTCTGGGTATGAGAAACACAGTCTCGCCTGTGTTCTTGGCCCTATCATAACACTCTCTGTACTGTCCAAAGACTATATACAAAATGTAAAGGAATGGTAATCCTTTATGATGTTCTTCCCTAGAAGACCCAGGACTTTACCCATTTCTCTAAGTCCAGCTACAAGCACCAGTATCTCAGCTATTGACTGGTTTGTGGAATGAGGATCATTATCACAACTATGAGCCTAGCGAAAGTATATGATACAATCTAACCTGTGAGTAGAAAGCAAATAGGAAAGTAACATCACCTGTGTGCTGGGTCAGAAATATATCACAATTTTTCAAGTCAGGAACCAGGCAGGAGAGTCATATCACCAGGTTAACTGTCCAGGGTTATGTTACAATTCCCTCTTGAAAGCAAGGTGCAGAAAACAATTACATTTCTTGGATACTGGGACCAGTGATGTCACAATTCTCTGCAGGCAAGGCCTGGCACAAGAGACACAGCACCTGGCTGCTGAACCCAGCTGTGCATCACAATCTTGCTGTGGGCACGGTGCAGATGGAAGAAGAGAGTCATACCTCCAAAGTAATGGATGCACAGATATGTCACAAGGCTTCCTGTAGACAAGGCCCAGGCAAGAGCTTTTCACCCATTTGGTTTGACCCAGCGATATGTCAAAATACCCACAACACAAGAGGCCCAGGTTAAAGAGAAGAGTGGTGGTATCACCTAGATGTAGAGTACAGTGATATGTCACAATCATCCCCTTGTACAGGGTTCAGGTAGAAAAGAAGAGTTACGGCTGGACGCGGTGGCTCACGCCTGTAATCCAAGCACTTTCAGAGGCCAAGTGGGTGGATCACGAGGTCAGGAGTTCGAGACCCGTCTGGTCAACATGGTGAAACACCGTCTCTACTAAAGATACAAAAAATTAGCCAGTCATGGTAGTGTGTGCCTGTAATCCCAGCTACTTGGGAGGCTGAGGCAGGAGAATTGCTTGAACTCAGGAGGCAGAGGTTGCAGTAGGCAGAGATTTTGCCATTGCACTCCAGCCTGGGCGACAGGGCAAGACTCTGTCTCAAAAAACAAACAAACAAAAAGAAGAGTTACATCACTTAGGTGATAAACAAAAAGATAAGTCATAATTCCTCTATTAACAGGGCTCATGCAAGAGAGTCACATCACCTAGGTGTTGGACCAGCCGTATTTTAATATACACATTTTGTTTCCCCTCAGTGTTAGTGAATCATGTATTGTATATACTGAAAATTGCGTATATTTAAAAAAATGGCTGGGTCCAACAACTAGGTGATGTGACTTTCCTGCATGGGTCCTACTAACAGAATTATGACATATGTTTCTGTTTCTCCTCTAAGTGATGTGACTCTCCTTTTCTACCTGAAATCTAGAATAGGAGAGGAGAGTTACGTCAACAAGGTACTGGGCCCAGTGATAAATCACAATCCCTCCTTGGGCAAAAACCAAGCAGAAGACAAGGGTAACATCACCTTGTTACTAGGTCAAAAATTATGGCCCAATGCTTTCTGAAAAGAAGGGGCCCATGCAGCCAAGTCACATCATCTAAGAGAAGGCTCCAGAAATATGTCAAAATGCCCTAAGTGAAGAAGAGAAGAGTCACATAACCTAGGAATTGGGCCTAGTTATATGTCATGCTCACCCCAGTGGGCAGGACTGAGGCATGGAACAAAAATCACATTATGTAGGTCCTGAGACAGGTGATATGTCACAATCCCAACTGTGGACAAGTCTCAGAGACAAAAGGAGAGTCACATCATCTAGTTTATCAGTGCAGGCAAATGTATACAATGTCCTCTCTGGACAGGGACCAGGCAGAAAAATCACATCGCCTTTGTGCTGGGCCTAGTGATAAGTCACCTCCTCTTCTGTGGTCAGGGCCCAGGCAGAAGAGAAGGGTAACATCACCTGGGTGCTTGGCTCAGATACGTTACAAAGTCTCCTAGGGAAAAGCCCATGTAAAAGTGGAGAGTAACATAAAATAAATGATGGATCGGCCAGGCGCGGTGACTTATGCCTGTAATCCCAACACTTTGGGAGGCCAAGGCAGGTGGATCACCTGAGGTCAGGAGTTTGAGACCAGCCTGACCAACACAGTAAAAACCTGTCTCTACTAAAAATACAAAAATTAGCTGGGCATGGTGGTGCATGTCTGTAATCCCAGCTACCTGGGAGGCTGAGGCAGGAGAATCACTTGAACCTGGAGGCAAAGGTTGTGATAAGCCAAGATCATGCCACTGCACTCCAGCCTGGGCAAAAAGAGCAAAAAAATCCATCTAAAAAAATAATAATAATAGAGCCAGGTGTGGTGGCTCATGCCTGTAATCCCAGCACTTGGGAGGCCAGTAAATGACCTGAATTCAGGAGTTCAAGACAAAGCTGGCCAACATGGTGAAACCCTATCTCTACCAAAAATACAAAAAATTAGCCAGGCATGCAATGCATGCCTATAGTCCCAGCTACTCAGGAGGCTAAGGCAGGAGAACTGCTTGAACCTGGGAAGCAGAGGCTGCAGTGAGCCAAGATTGCACCACTGCACTTCAGCCTAGGTGACAGAGCAAGACTCCATCTCAAAAAAAAAAAAAAGATGATGGGTCCAGAAATATGGCAAAATGTCTCCTGTAGCCAGGGTCTAAGTAGGAGATTCATATCACCTTGTTGTTAGACCCAGCAATATGTTACAATAGCCCATGTGGCACAGAAAAGATAAACACATTACCTGGGTGCAAGGACTACTGATATGTCACAATGCCCTCTGTGGGAGCACCAAGGCAAGAATACAGGGTCACATCATCTACATGCTGGGTCCAGCGATATGCCACAATCCTATCTGTGTGCTGGGCCCAGGCAAGAGAGTCAAATCACTGATGTTCTGAGCAGTGGCATGTGTCACAATTATACTTGCAGAAAGACCCAGAAATGAGAGAAACAATTCTTCACGTGTCTTCATTCTAGGTATGAGAGTCAATACCATTTGGACGTTGGGTTTAACTACAGAAGCCACAATCTCAATGTAGATGAATCCATGCACAACAGCCTCAATCTCTTCTGCAGACTGTGTCTCCTCAGTAAAATCATAGTCTCACAGGTGTGCTGAACCTTGATCTGAGAGGCACCAATCCATCCGTGAACCAGATTCACAAAGAGTCAATTTTACCATCGGGCATGGTGGCTCACATGTGTAATCCCAGCACTTTGGGAGGCTGAGGCAGGTGGATCACCTGATGTCAGAGGAGTTGGAGACCAGCCTGGCCAACATGGTGAAACCCTGTATACACTAAAAATAGCAAATTGGCCGGGCATGGTGGCATGTGCCTGTAGTCCCAGCTACCCAGGAGGCAGAGGCAGAATTGCTGAAACCCAGGAGGTGGATGTTGTAGTGAGCTGAGATCATGCCACTGCACTCCAACTCAAAACAAACAACAACCAAAAAAAGAGTCAATTTTGCAACTTCCCACTGCATCCAGGTTTGACATCCAGAACTTCAGAAGTGGGTTGTGGTTATGTTAAGGGATGACAATATTTACTGTTGGCTGGTTGTGCATGAGTGTCACAATGGCACCTATGTGCTGGGCCACGTAAGGGCACTCAGTGTATTTATTACCCAAAGGCTTTATATATTAGATTCAAATCCACTCTGAGATCTTCATGGTCACATGAACACATGATCATACCTGTGGCCCTAGGCCCAGAGTTAAGAGTCAACATCTCTCCAATTGAATGATCCATATAGAAGAGTCCTCACCTGTCTATGAGCTATGTTTAGAAATGAGCCATCATTCCTACTCTGGCTGGATGTTTGCATATCACAGTCACAATTCCAACTGTGGACTGCATCTGCATGTGAGATTTAGGACCTTGTCAACGAGCTTTGTCCATGCTAAGGTTACAATTATAACCATTGGCAGGGTATTCATTTAAGAAACACAATCTTGGGCTGGTAGCGGTGGCTCATACCTGTAATCCCAGCACTTTGGGAGGCTGAGGCAGGCAGATCACCTGAGTTCAGGAGTTCGAGACCAGCCTGACAAACACAGTGAAACCCTGTCTCTATTAAAATACAAAAAAATTGCTGGGCATGGTGGCTGGTGCCTGTAATCCCAGTTACTCAAGAGGCTGAGGCAGGAGAATCACTTGAACCTGAGAGGGAGAGGCAGTGAGCCAAAACTGCACCACTGCACCCTAGCCTGGGCAATAAGCAAAACTCCATCTCAAAAAGAAAGAAAGAAACACAATCTCAGCCGGGTATAGTGGCTCATGCCTGTAATCCTAACATTTTGGAAGGTTGAGGCAGGTAGATCACCTGAGGCCAAGAGTTTGAGACCAACCTGACCAACATGGTGAAACTCTATCTCTAATAAAAATACAAAAATTAGCTGGGCATGGTGGTACACACCTGTAATCCCAGCTACTCGGGAGGCTGAGGAAGGAGAATCCCTTGAACGCAGGAGGTGGAGATTGCAATGAACTGAGATTGTACCACTGCACTCCAGCCTGTGCTGGAGGGGAGCGAAACTCAGTCTCAAAAAACAAACAAAAAAACCCACAATCTCATCTGTGTTTTTGGCTTGTGATGATACTCTCTGTGCTACCTGACAGCTTTTTATGGCACTTGAGAGAGTGGTAATTCTCTATGACCTTTGCAAAAAAAGAAAACTTAGAATCATGTTTGTTTTCCCAAGCCTAGCTAGGCAATGTGTATCTCTTTTACTGCCTGGTTCAAGGTATGAGAATCATCATAGTGATTGAAGCTGGGGCAAAACATATGTTACAATTACACCTATGGGTAGGGAGTGAGCAGGAGAGTCACATCACCTGGGGCTGGTCCAGAGATATGTCACAATCTTTTTTGAGGGCAAGGACCAGGCAAGAGAGTCACATCACCTAGATGCTTGGCCGGAGATGCCTTAAAATCTCTCCCTATAAGATGGGCACAGGCAGCAAGTTACATCACCTGGGTGCTGGGCCCAATGATATGTTACAATGCTCTCTGTGAGTAACACCCTGAGAGGTGAGACACATCTGGTTGCTGATCCCAGTGCTATGTTACAATCTTTTTTTGGGACATGGTGCATATAGATGAGGAAAGTCACATCTTATAATTGATAGATGTCTAAATATGTCACAAGGTTCCCTGTGGGCAGGGCCCAGGCAGGAGCCTCCCATCCCCGAATGTCACACCCAGTGATACGTAACAATATCCAAAATATGCAAGGTCCAGGCAAAAGAAGAGAATTACATCATCTAGGTGCTGGGTCCAGTGATACATCACAATCCTCCTTAGGCAGGGCGCAGGCTGAAAAACAGTCACATCACCTAGGTGATGAATTAATAAAGTATGTCATAACACTCTCGTGGCCAGGGCTTATGTCAGAGACTCCCATCACCTTGGTGACAGACCCAGCTATATGTCACAATACAAAATGTATGCAAGGCCCAGACAAGACAAGACAAGAATTCCATTGTGTAGGGGCTGGGCCTAGTCATACATCTCAAACTTTTTTTTTTGGTCAGAGTCCAAGCAGTAGAAGATGTCGTATCAACTAAATGCTGCATCCAGCAACATGTAACAATACCCTCTGAGAGGAGAGTCCAGGCAGAAAAGTCATCACCTAGGTGAAAGGCCCAGAGATATTTCCTAGTGCTACCTGTTTGCAGGGCTCAGGAAGAAGACAAGAGTCAGATAATGTAGGAGCTGATGGCACAATCACTACAGTGGGCAGGGCCTAGGCATGGGAGGAGAGTCACATCACATAGGTGCTGGGCCAAGAGACATCTCACATTTCCTACTGTGGACAGGTTCAGAAAAAAAGAGGAGAGATTTATTATTTAGGTGACCGGCCGAGAGATATGTCACAGTGACTACTTGGACAGGGACCAAGCATAAGAATCACATCACCGGCCGAGCGCGGTGGCTCACGCCTATAATCCCAGCACTTTGGGAGGCCGAGGCAGGTGGATCACGAGGTCAAGAGATTGAGACCATCCTGGTCAACAAGGTGAAACCCCGTCTCTACTAAAAATACAAAAATTAGCTGGGCATGGTGGTGCGTGCCTGTAGTCCCTGCTACTCGGGAGGCTGAGGCAGGAGAATTGCTTGAACCCAGGAGGCGGAGGTTGCGGTGAGCCGAGATCATGCCATTGCACTCCAGCCTGGTAACAAGAGCAAAACTCCATCTCAAAAAAAAAAAAAAAAAATCACATCACCTGTGTGCTGGGCCAAGCAATAAGTCACTCTCCTTAATGTTAGCACGACCCAGGCCCAAAGAGAGATTACAATCTGACCTATGGACAAAGCCCAGATAAAAAAGTAGAGTCACATAAAATAGTTGATGAGCTCAAATATATATCAAAATATTTTCTGTAAGCATAGTCCAGGCAGGAAACTCACATCACTTGGATGTAAAACCCACCAGTATGTCACAATGTCTTATTTGAGCAGGGCCAAGAAAAAAATGAGTAGTATCACTTTGGTGCTGGGTTCAGCAATATTTCACAATCTTCCCTGCAGGAAAAACTAAGAAAACAAAGAAAATTAGGGCCGGGTACAGTGGCTCACACCTGTAATCCCAGCACTTTGGGAGGCCCAGGAAGGCAGATCACCTGAGGTCAGGAGTTCAAGACCAGCCTAACCAACGTGGAGAAACCCTATTCTCTACTAAAAATACAAAATTAGCTGGGCGTGGTGGTGCCTACCTGTAATCCCAGCTACTATGGAGGCTGAGGCAGGAGAATCGCTTAAACCCGGGAGGTGGAGGTTGTCTGTGTCGAGCTGAGATCACGTCACTGCACTCCAACCTTGGCAACATGAGCAAAACTCTGTCTCAAAAAATATATATATATAAAATCAGCTATGTGCTGCAAAATGTCACAAAACTTCCTGAGAGCAGAGACCAGTAAGACAGAAATTCAAATCACCTGTGTGACTGCAGACATTTCAAAATGTCACCCATAAGCAGGGTCCAGGCATAAAAGTTGTATCACCCGGCTGTTGGACTCAGCAATATGTCACAAGGGCCCAAGTGGGCATATCACAGGCAGAAGAGTCAGATCACATCAGTGCAGGGCCCAGCAGTATGTCACAATGTCTGTTGCAGGCAAAACCTAAAACCAGGGAAGAATCCCATCAGCTAGGTGCTGGGTGTAGCAATATGCTACAATGTTCCAGTAAGCAGGGACCATGCAGAAGAAGACAGTCACACCACCCAGATGCTGGGCCTAGCAACATGTCAACCACCATTCCAGTAATAAAGACCCAGGCAGAAAAACACATCATTTGGTTGCTGGTCACAGCAATATGCCTCAATTTTCCCCGTAGGCAGGGTGCAGGCAGAAGAAGAGTTACATCTCCTAGGTGAGGAAGGCAGAGACATGTCACAATGCTCCCTAGGAAGGGCCCAGGTAGAAGACTCCCATCCTTTAGGTATTGAGCCAAGCAATATGTCACAACACACAAATATGTAGGGCCTAACAAAAGAGAGTCACATCACCGTGATGCTAGGTCTCTGTGAGCACAGACCAGGCAGAAGAAAGTAACATCACCGGCTGGGCACAGTGGGTGACACCTGTAATCCCAGCATTTTGGGAGGCCAAGGCTGGTGGATCCCTTGAGGTCAGGAATTCGAGACCAGCATGGTCAACAGGGTGAAACCCCATCTCTACTAAAAATACAAAAATTAGCTGGGCGTGGTGGCACATGCCTGTAGTCCCAGCTACTCAGGAGGCTGAGGCAGGAGAATCACTTGAATCTGGGAGGCAGAGGTTGCAGTGAGCCAAGATCACACCATTGTACTCCAGCCTGGGTAACAGAGCAAGACTCCATCTCAACAACAACAACAACAACAACAACAAAGAAAGTAACATCACCATGGTGATGAGCATCATTGAGTTATATGACAAATAAAGCTTCATGTAGGCAGGGTCCAGAAAGAAAGTGTTGCATACCCTGGGTGTTGGACCCAGCAGTATGTAACTTTTTTTTTTTTGAGACAAGAGTCTCATTCTGTCACCCAGGCTGGAGTGCAGTGGCGAATTTCAGCTCACTGCAACCTCCATGTCCTGGGTTCAAGCAATTCTCCTGTCTCAGCCTCCTGAGTCACTGGAACTACAGGTGCACTGTAGTTCCCACTCCCAGCTAATTTTTGTATTGTTAGTAGAGATGGGTTTTTACCATATTGATCAGGCTGGTCTTGAACTCCTGACCTAAGGTGGTACACCTGCCTCAGCCTCCCAAAAGTGGTGGCATTACATGCATGAGCCATTGTCCCTGGTCTTATATGTAACCATTTCTAATGCAACGTATTGTGCCACAATATGGCACAACACGTAGGGTACAAGTGGGAGAGTCACATAACATGGGTGCAGAATCTGGTAATATTTTATAATACTCAAAATTTGTGGGGTCCCATAAAAAGAGGACTGGGTGCTGGGACCAGTGATATACTATAATCTTACCTTTGGGATGGGACCAGGCAGGAAACTGAAATCACTCAGGTGCTGGACAAAGGAGTATGTCACAATCAGAACTACAGGAAGGTCCAGTGATGAATGAACAATCCCACACAGGTTCCCGTTCTAGGTATGAGAGTCACCACATTCTTTATGTTGGGTCTAAGTACGCTACTGACAATCTCACCAATGAACTGAACCTGTACATGAGATCCTCCATCCCTCTTGTGAACTCTGTTCACTCTGCCCTCAGCTCAGGTAGGAGAGTCAACATGTCCTCAGGAGGACATGAAGGCAGAATTTTCATTGGTTCAGATAGAAGAATTCTCACCTGCCTATGAACTAGATTTAGAAATGAGTCATTATTCAAACTCTTGCCGAATGTTCACATACGACACCCATAATTTCAACTGTGGACAGTGTCTGTACATGAGATTCAGAACCTTACCACTGGGCTCCATCACTATGTGAGGGTGACAATTCTACCGGTTAGTAGGTGAGCAAAGAAGAAACACAATCTCACCTGTGTGCTGAACCCTATAATGACACTCTCTGTACCACAAGAGATTTATATAGTATTCAAAAAAGTGGTAATTCTTGACTGGGCATGGTGGCTCATACCTGTAATCCCAGCACGTTGAGAGGCCGAGATGGGTGGATCACTTGAAGTCAGTAGTTCAAGACCAGCCTGGTCAACATGACGAAATCCTATCTCTACTAAAAATATAAAAATTACCCGGATGTAGTGGCATGCACATGTGATCCCAGGTATTTGGGAGGCGGAAGCAGGAGAATCACTTGAACCCAGGAGAAGGAGGCTGCAGTGAGCCAAGATCATGCCACTGCACTCCAGCCTGGGTGACAAAGTGAGAATCCGTCTTTAAAAAAAAAAAAAAAAAAGGCCGGGCGTGATGGCTCACACCTGTAATCCCAGCACTTTGGGAGGCCGAGGCGGGTGGATCACGAGGTTAGGAGTTCGAGACCAGCCTGACCAACACGGTGAAACCCCGAATCTACTAAAATACCAAAAAAAAAAAAAAGAAAAAATTAGCAGGGCACGGCGGCATGCACCTGTAGTCCCAACTACTCGGGAGGCTGAGGCAGGAGAATTGCTTGAACCCGGGAGGCAGAGGTTGCACAGATCCGAGATCGGGCCACTACACTCCAGCCTGGGCTACAGAGCCACATTCCTCTCAAAAAACAAAACAAAAAAATTAACAACATAAACTGAAGACCCCAGGGCCACAGCCCGTCCGGCGTACACACCGAGTCAGGATTCGCCCTGCTGACTCGCCTCTGAACAATCTGGGCAACACTCGGGGATGCGGGTGCAGAGCTGCCCAGGGAACTCCAGACAGGGCACCACGCAGGGAAGTGGGGCAGAGGGGTGGAACGCAGGGGTCTCAGCGGAGGGCCCAGCCGCAATCTTGCAGGCGAGACCTGGGGCGGAGCCGCGCCAGCGGGGACTCAGGCTGGTGACCCAGGAGCGGACGGTGGGGAGACCGTTTTCGCCTGTTTCGCAGCTCGCTCCCCGCTCTCGGGAGGCCCAAGCTCGCATAGTCACCATTTCCCAGCTTCCAGAATGTCCTGGCATCTTAGCTCTGCGTCTCCCAGGACCTGCAGATCACAGGACAACGGAAGCTGTGACAAAGTCAAGGGGCGGGGAGGGGGATACCGACACGGAAGAGCGGAACAGCACAGATGGATCCCAACTTCTGGCGGGTGCGGGAGACAAAGGCCCCGCCACACGCTGGAATCCACGCCCTCCTCTCCGACGGCGCTTCTGATTGAACGGTTCCCACGCCAGCGCCACTGATTGGATAAAGCCCCAGGACCACCTCCCACCCCTACCCTCCTCAGCATTAGTGCATTTTTTGGACGAGGAAACAGGCCCAAGTAGGCGGGATCACAGGCCTGAATTACAGCTAATTAACAAGTGAGCTGAGGCTTGAAATACACTTGCTCTTTTCCTTACCTGGGTCTGCTTGTATAATGCATTTTAGTAGTTACCTAAGGGTAAGAAACAGAACATTTGGACACGTGAATTATGTTGCCCAAATTTGATCATCTTAGAAAAACTTCTAAACCGATCTTTGTGAAGTGGCTATTCTCAGGGTAATTTTGCCCTGACTGTGCTGCATCTCAGCCTGACCTCTCTTTTTTTAAAATTACTGGATTGGGCCAGACGTGGTGGCTCACGCCTGTAATCCCAGCACTTTGGGAGGCTGAGGTGGGTGACCTGAGTTCAGGAGTTCGAGACCTGCCTGACCAATATGATGAAACCTCTGTTTCTACAAAAACTACAAAAAAAAAAAAAAAAAAAGAAAGAAAGAAAGAAAAGAAAGAAAGAAAGAAAGAAAGAAAGAAATAGCCGGGCATGGTGGCATGCACCTGTAATCCCAGCTACTCCAAAAGCTGAGACAGGAAAATCACTTGAACCCCAGAGGCCGAGGTTGCAGTGAGCTGAGATTGCACCATTGCACTCGAGCCTGGGCAACAAGAGCAAAACGCCATCTAAAAAAATAAATAAAATAAAGTTACCGGATTGGCTGGGTGCAGTGGCTCACCTCTGTAATCCCAGAACTTTGGGAAGCAGAGGCCAGTGGATCAAAAGGTCTGGAGTTCGAGACCAACCTGACCAATATGGTGAAACCCCATCTCTAATAAAAATACAAAAAACTTAGCCAGGTATGGTGGCACACACATGTAATCCCAGCTACTCCAGAGGCTGAGACAAGAAAATTGCTTGAACCCAGGAGGGGGAGGTTGCAGTGAGCCAAGATCACACCACTGGACTCCACCATGGGCCAGAGCAAGACTCTGTCTCAAAAATAATAATAATAAAGTAAATAAATAAAATTACTGCATTACTCTCATTAAAGGGGTTATTTCACTTTCTATTTGAAAATGGCCAATTGTCCTCTATAGGTGTCCTAATCTGATTTGCTAGTTTAGACCCTGGAGGTAGGTATGAGAAAATACTTGAGAGGGCCAGGCACAGTGGCTCTCGCCTGTAATCTGCCACTTTGGGAGGTGGAGGTGGGCAGATCACCTTAGGTCAGGAGTTCGAGACCAGCCTGGCCAACATGGTGAAGCCCTTCCTGTACTAAAAATACAAAAATTAGCTGGGCATGGTGACATGTACCTGTAATTTCAGCTACTTGAGAGTCTGAGGCAGGAGAATCGGTTGAACCTGGGAGGCAGAGGTAGCAGTGAGCAGAAATTGCGCCACTGCACTCCAGCCTGGGCGACAGAGGAAAACTCCATCTCAAAAAAAAAAAAGAAGAAGAAGAAGAACAACAACAACAACAACAACAACATACTTGAGCTACATCAGAACACCCTCGACTGGAGGATATATAGGAATTCCTTCATAATATCTAGCAGTTTTCTTTTTTTTTTTTTCTTTCGACTTCCCTACTTTTGAATTTTTTTCCCTCTTTTGTTCATTTAACAGTTTTCTCATTATCCATTACATTTAACAGTGACAGCTTGGAGGGCAGAGAGGGGAAACATATGACACAAAATTAGAAGTTCAATTTTGTTATAAGTTCGTTTTGTTTCGTTTTTGTAGACAAGGTCTCACTTTGGCTCCCAGGCTGGAGAACAGTGGCACAATCATAGGTCATATTTTGGTTGTAACAGTTTTTTATAAAATACTTTTGTCTGGGTGTGGTGTCTCACACCTGTACCCCAAACACTTTCTGAGGCCATGGTAGAATGATCACTTAAGTCCAGCAGTTCAAGATCAGTCTGGGAAACCAAGTGAGACTCAGTCTCTACAAAACATTATAAAAATTAGCTGGATGTGGTGTTGCATGCCTGTAGTCTCAGTTATTCGAGAGGTGGAGGTGAAAGAATCACTTGAGTCTAAGCAGTTGAGGCTGCAGTGACCCATGATTTAGCCACTGCACTCCAGTCTGGGTGACAGTGAAACCTGTATACGTGTGTATGTACACACACACATGCACACACACACACACACGTATATAATAAAAATAATATGTATGTTAAAAAAATTCAAGCACAGAAGAAAAGTGAAAGATAAAGGTGTGGGATGTGCAGAAAGGTGAGTGTGGTTCCTCCAGCTCGGTGAGACTTGGTTTTCTGTCTTTATTTATTTATTTGAGATGGAGCTTCGCTCTTGTTGCCCAGGCTGGAGTGCAATGGCATGATCTCAGCTCACCACAACTTCCATCTCCCGGGTTCAAGTGATTCTCTTGCCTCAGCAACCCAGTAGCTGGGAATACAGACTTGCACCTCAACGCCTGGCTAATTTTGTATTTTTAGTAGAGATGGAGTTTCTCCATCTTAGTCAGGCTGGTCTTGAACTCTCTCAACCTTAGGTGGTCCACCTGTCTTGGCCTCCCAAAGTGC
Organism: Saguinus midas; assembly: GCA_021498475.1. NCBI lineage: Eukaryota > Metazoa > Chordata > Mammalia > Primates > Cebidae > Saguinus > Saguinus midas. Next base: position 2,279,321 of record CM038410.1, on the reverse strand, counting down.
TGGGAATACAGGCATGAGCCACCGCGACCATCTTGAAGAACTGCGCATCCACACTGAAATCACAACCAAGCACATGCCAATTCTCACATGAAACCTGCTCAGATACCACTATTCACCCTTAAAAAAAATTGAAATGTTTCACCTAGGAAAAGAAGAAAAGGATTTTACATCTAAAGCTTTTGTTTCTTTTATAAAAGAACAGCCTCTGTCCTTTGAGTTGTCCAACGATGTCTGAAAGCACTAATACACTTAAGTACAAATGGGCCTCTCAGGTGACCAAGAGGCACAGATAACTAAATGTAATCCATTATCAGTTTTACATGATGCTCCCCTCTCAAAAAGTGGTGTTAACCGTGTGAACCATATTCACTGGACAAGGTCAAGAGAAAAGCATGTTTAGGACAATACAACCATGAGGCTACAAATCAAATTGGGGCAGAAAGCAGGCAGGAGACTTCCATGGCCGATACACTGGTGCTTATCCTTAGGTGTCACTTGAAACTTCCAGGTCATCCCAGCACTTTGGGAGGCGGAGGCGGGTGGATCACGAGGTCAAGAGATCGAGACCATCTTGGTCAACATGGTGAAACTCATCTCTACTAAAAAAAATACAAGGCCGGGCAGGGTGGCTCAAGCCTGTAATCCCAGCACTTTGGGAGGCTGAGGCAGGTGGATCATGAGGTCAAGAGATCAAGACCATCCTGGTCAACATGGTGAAACCCCGTCTCTACTAAAATACAAAAAATTAGCTGGGCATGGTGGCACGTGCCTGTAATCCCAGCTACTCAGGAGGCTGAGGCAGGAGAATTGCCTGAACCCAGGAGGCGGAGGTTGTGGTGAGCCGAGATCTCGCCATTGCATTCCAGCCTGGGTAACAAGAGCGAAACTCCATCTCAAAAAAAAAAAAAAAAAAAGTTAGCTGGGCATGGTGGCGCGTGCCTATAATCCCAGCTACTCAGGAGGCTGAGGCAGGAGAATTGCCTGAACTCAGGAGGCGGTTGCGGTGAGCCGAGATCGCACCATTGAAGTTCAGCCTGGGTAATAAGAGCGAAACTACGTCTCAAAAAAACAAAAAAAACTTCCAGGTCAGGCCAGGCACAGTGGCTCACGCCTAATATCCCAGCACTTTGGGAGGCAGAGGCTGGTGGATCACGAGGTCAAGAGATCGAGACCATCCTGGTCAACAAGGTGAAACCCCATCTCTACTAAAATACAAAAATTAGCTGGGCATGGTGGTGCGCCTGTAGTCCCAGCTACTCAGGAGGCTGAGGCAGGAGAATTGCTTGAACCCAGGAGGCGGAGGTTGCGGTGAGCCGAGATCTCGCCATTGCATTCCAGCCTGGGTAACAAGAGCGAAACTCCGTCTCAAAAAAAAAAAAAAAAAACAAAAGTTAGCTGGGCATGGTGGCGCGTGCCTATAATCCCAGCTACTCAGGAGGCTGAGGCAGGAGAATTGCCTGAACTCAGGAGGCGGTTGCGGTGAGCCGAGATCGCACCATTGCAGTTCAGCCTGGGTAATAAGAGCGAAACTCCGTCTCAAAAAAACAAAAAAAACTTCTATGTCAGGCCAGGCACAGTGGCTCACGCCTAATATCCCAGCACTTTGGGAGGCAGAGGCTGGTGGATCATGAGGTCAAGAGATCGAGACCATCCTGGTCAACAAGGTGAAACCCCATCTCTACTAAAAATACAAAAATTAGCTGGGCATGGTGGTGCGCACCTGTAGTCCCAGCTACTCAGGAGGCTGAGGCAGGAGAATTGCTTGAACCCAGGAGGCGGAGGTTGCGGTGAGCCGAGATCGTGCCATTGCACTCCAGTCTGGGTAACAACAGCCAAACTCCATCTCAAAAAAAAAAAAACTTCCAGGTCAGCCAGGCGCAGTGGCTCACGCCTGTAATCCCAGCATTTTGGAAGGCCGAGGAGCGTGGATTGTCTGAGCTCGGAAGTTCGAGACCAGCCAGGGCAACACGGTGAAAACCCATCTCTACTAAAATACAAAAAATTAGCCGGGTGTGGTGGCGTGAGCCTGTAGTCCCAGCTAGTCAGGAGGCTGAGGCATGAGAACTGCAAAAACCCGGGAGGCGGAGGTTGCAATGAGCCGAGATCATGCCACTGCACTCCAGCCTGGGTGATAGAGTGAGACTCCATCTCAAAAAAAAAAAAAAACTTCCATGTCAAGGACATCTTTTATTCCAGTTGACTCAGTGAAATTAACACACTTTAAGATTGTAATTTTGGATTTTCTTCTCAGAATTTCTGAAACATAAAGGACTCTCCAAATGCCCCAAGAGGCATTTCCATCTGGAGTGCAGGGAGTAGGAAGGAAAGTAAAAGCCTGTAGTGACAGTTTTTGCTAAGCCTAAGGGCAGGCAGGCCAGGCCTGGGCAGATGGATTTATCCGGGACCACCACTGCTGACTCCTTCCCCTTCACCTGGAGCTACAACCAGGCCAGGCCAATAAGGATTAATAAAATCACTGCAGCTCTTACCCTGCAATAAAACTAATGTGTACCCCAACCCCCAGCCCTACACATATCTCTGACTTCCCATCCCAGAACACAGAATGCCCTTCTTTTTGACCTAAACCCTCAATTTGATTTTTAAATTTTTTTTTCCGCCCAAGATGGAGTTTCACTCTCGTTGCTCAGCCTGGAGTGCAATAGCGCGATCTCAGCTCACTGCAACCTCTGCCTCCCGAGTTCATGTGATTCTCCTGCTTCAGTCTCTTCAGTCTAATTTTTGCATTTTTAGCAGAGATGGGGTTTCATCATGTTGGTTAGGCTGCTCTCAAACTTCTGACACCAGGTGATCCACCCACCCTGGCCTCCCAAAGTGCTGGGATTACAGGTGTGAGCCACCGCAACCTGCCTATTTATTTATTTATTTTTTGAGACGGAGTTTCGCTCTTGTTACCCAGGCTGGAGTGCAATGGCACGATCTTGGCTCACTGCAACCTCCACCTCCTGGGCTCAGGTAATTCTCCTGCCTTAGTCTCCTGAGTAGCTGGGATTACAGGCATGTGCTACCATGCCCAGCTATTTTTTAGTAGAGACAGGGTTTCACCATGTTGACCAGGATGGTCTCGATCTCTTGACCTCGTGATCCACCTGCCTCGGCCTCCCAAAGTGCTGGGATTACAGGCGTGAGCCACTGCGCCCAGCCCCTATTTATTTATTTTTAACAGAGTCTCTCTCTGTCACCCAGGCTGGAGTGCAGGGACTCGATCTAGGCTCACTGCAGCCTCTGCCTCCTGGGTTCCAGGAATTCCCCTGCCTTAGCCTCCTGGGTAGCTGGGATTACTGGCACACACCACCACACCCAGCTAATTTTTGTATTTTTTTTTTTTTTTTTTTAGTAGATGGGGTTTCACTATGTTGCCTAAGCTGGTCTTGAACTCTTGACCTCAGGTGATCAGCCCAACTCGGCCTCCCAAAGTGCTGGGATTACAGGTGTGAGCCACCGTGCCCCAGTCCAGCCTGGACTTTAATCCAGGTTGGGCCTTGGGGTAGTGGCAGCCAAAGCAGCAGCCATAATGTCGAACATACGAATGACCTGAGAAATCTCATCTGCACGTTATCTACTCAGAACTGACCTGGAGTCGTGTACAAGTTAAGAAGGACAGAACTATATACTCATGGGCATGGACACGTTCCACCCTTGCTGGGGAGGATGAGGGGCCTGAGAGGCACCTGTTTCCCAGCTGAAAGTTGATGTCCACATAACACCGTTCACATGTCTTGATTCAGGACTCTGCATTGTATATTCATAGCCAGTGCATACACAATTTTTTAGAGGCATAATTTAGTGCAGCACCAGCCTCCGCTTGGCCTGAGGGGCAGTCAGCAACAATTGGTCAGCTACTAATCCCCTAGGACAAAGGTGCTTCCCCTTTCCAGCACTCATATCCAGCAGCAACATATCATGATGGCTTTTTTGTTTTTTGTTTTGAGACGGAGTTTCGCTCTTGTTACCCAGGCTGGAGTGCAATGGCGCGATCTCGGCTCACCGCAACCTCCGCCTCCTGGGTTCAGGCAATTCTCCTGCCTCAGCCTCCCGAGTAGCTGGGATTACAGGCACACACCACCATGCCCAGCTAATTTTTGTATTTTTAGTAGAGACGGGGTTTCATCTTGTTGACCAGGATGGTTTCGATCTCTTGACCTCGTGATCCAACCGCCTTGGTCTCCTGAAGTGCTGGGATTACAGGTGTGAGCCACCGCGCCCGACCTAAAGTTTCTTTTCTTTCTTTCTTTCTTTTTTTTTTTTTGAGATGGAGTTTTGCTCTTCTTACCCCAGCTGGAGTGCAATGGCGCGATCTCGACTCGCCGCAACCACCGCCTCCTGGGTCTAAGCAATTCTCTTGCCTCAGCTTCCTGAGTAGCTGCGACTACAGGAGCGCCACCAGGCCCAGCTAATTTTTGTGTTTGTTTGTTTTGTTTTGTTTTGTTTTTGAGACGGAGTTTAGCTCTTGTTACCCGGACTGCAGTGCAATGGCGCGATCTCGGCTCACTGCAACCTCCGCTTCCTGGGTTCAAGCAATTCTCTTGCCTAAGTCTCCCGAGTAGCTGGGACTATAGGCATGCGCCCCCATGTCCAGATATTTTTCTTTTTTAAACGGAGTTTCGCTCTTGTTACCCAGGCTGGAGTGCAATGGCACGATCTCGGCTCACCGCAACCTCCGCCTTCTGGGTTCAGGCAATTCTCGTGCCTCAGGCTCCTGAGTAGATGGGATTACAGGCACACGCCACCATGCCCAGCTAATTTTTTTTGTATTGTTAGTAGAGACGGGTTTCACCATGTTAACCAGAATGGTCTCCATCTCTTGACCTTGTGATCCACCTGTCTCGGCCTCTCAAAGTGCTGGGATTATAGGCGTGAGCCAGCATGCCCGGCCAAAATTTTTTGATTTTATAGTTATTTTTTTCATATAGCTTCCATTTTGTGTACTACTTTCTCTACTTAAAATATGTGCCTGTAGTCACAGCTATTCAGGAGGCTGAGGTGGGAGAACTGTTTGAGCCTGGGAGGTGGAAGCTGCAGTGAGCCTGATTGTGCCACTGTACTCCAGCCTGGGCAACAGAGACCTGTCTCAAAGAAAGAAAAGAAAAAATATCCTAGTTGTCTTGGCCCTAACTGCCTTTAAAAAAAATCAGTGTACTCACCAGTAGACTTAATAAATGTTAACATTTTTCTCTGTCTGCTTTTTTTTTTTTTTTGAGACAGAGTCTCATTCTATCGCCAGGCTGGAGCCCAGTGGCACGATCTCGGCTCACTGCAGCCTCTGCCTCCTGGGTTCAAGTGATTTTCCTGCCTCAGCCCCCTGAGTTGCTGGGATTACAAATAACAAGTGTGTCACCATGCCCAGCTAATTTTTGTATTTTTAATATAGACAGCATTTCACCATGTTAGCCAGATGGTCTCAATCTCCTGACCTCATGCTCCACCTGCCTCAGCCTCCCAAAGTGCTGAGATTACAGTTGTGAGCCACTGCAGCTGATGTATATATCCCATATATATATTTTTTATTTTTGGATGGAGTCTTGCTCTGTCCCAGGCTGGAGTGCAGTGGCACAATCTTGGTTCATTGCAACCTCTGCCTCTCGGATTCAAGCGATTCTCCCACCTGTCTCCCAAGTAATTGGATTACAGGTGCCTGCCACCACACCCAGCTAACTTTTTGTATTTTTAGTAGAGATGGGACTTCACCATATTGGCCAGGCTGGTCTCAAACTCCTGACCTCAGGTGATCCACCTGCCTCAGCCTCCCAAAGTGCTGGGATTACAAATAACAAGTGTGTCACCATGCCCAGCTAATTTTTGTATTTTTAATATAGACAGCATTTCACCATGTTAGCCAGATGGTCTCAATCTCCTGACCTCATGCTCCACCTGCCTCAGCCTCCCAAAGTGCTGGGATTACAAATAACAAGTGTGTCACCATGCCCAGCTAATTTTTGTATTTTTAATATAGACAGCATTTCACCATGTTAACCAGAATGGTCTCCATCTCTTGACCTTGTGATCCACCTGTCTCGGCCTCTCAAAGTGCTGGGATTACAAATAACAAGTGTGTCACCATGCCCAGCTAATTTTTGTATTTTTAATATAGACAGCATTTCACCATGTTAGCCAGATGGTCTCAATCTCCTGACCTCATGCTCCACCTGCCTCAGCCTCCCAAAGTGCTGGGATTACAAATAACAAGTGTGTCACCATGCCCAGCTAATTTTTGTATTTTTAATATAGACAGCATTTCACCATGTTAACCAGAATGGTCTCCATCTCTTGACCTCGTGATCCACCTGCCTCAGCCTCCTGAGTAGCTGGGACTATAGGCATGTTCCCCATGTCCAGATATTTTTCTTTTTAAACGGAGTTTCGCTCTTGTTACCCAGGCTGGAGTGCAATGGCACGATCTCGGCTCACTGCAACCTCCGCTTCCTGGGTTCAAGTGATTTTCCTGCCTCAGCCCCTGAGTTGCTGGGATTACAAATAACAAGTGTGTCACCATGCCCAGCTAATTTTTGTTTTGTTTGTTTTGTTTTGAGACGGAGTTTAGCTCTTGTTACCCAGGCTGGAGTGCAATGGCGCGATCTCGGCTCACTGCAGCCTCTGCCTCCTGGGTTCAAGCAATTCTCTTTCCTAAGTCTCCCGAGTAGCTGGGATTACAGGCACACGCCACCATGCCCAGCTAATTTTTGTATTTTTAATATAGACAGCATTTCACCATGTTAACCAGAATGGTCTCCATCTCTTGACCTTGTGATCCACCTGCCTCACCCTCTGAAAATATGGGGTTTAGATGCATGAGCCACTGCCCAACCTCTGCTTTATATATTATTTCAAAAATAAAAATATACAGAGAGTTCCTTTGAAGGTCTTCTGAGCACCAGACCCCACCCCAGGCTTCACAGGAACTGCCATTGTGAAGTTGGGGTATATACTTCTGGTCTTGATCAGAGGTCTTAATTTTGAGACTAGAGAACTCCTCTAGCTGGTTTAAGCTGAGGGGATATCAGTGCCAGAACTGAAGAAATGGACTCTTGACTTTCCTGGAGAGTCTGCCTAAAGCCACCCCTCAGGCTGGGCTGCCAAGGTTATTGCTGTGGCTCCAAAGCCTTGATGTTCCTACCACAATCAGGAAGCTGTCATTAAAGCTGCTGGGTCTAGAATGCCATTTCTGATGTTTAAAATTGATGCCCCTATGTGGACCTTTGTGTTTTTTCCATTTATGACTAGTTCTAAATCAGAGTCTTGGACAAATGCCATCTGACAAACCTAAATTAGATCTGAAAACTTGGGTGCAAGGGATTTTGGAGGAAAGACTTTTAGTCTCTTCTTTTGTGTACACCAGGAAGCTCGGTGTTATTGTATGAGTGAGTTCACAGTGTTTGTAAATTTCCTGAAC